>CM076579.1:293893939-294221600 GCA_034641835.2 Pinus albicaulis | reverse complement strand
TCCCTGTTTGGTCAATTTAGTGCGTCCTAAATTGCTAACATAAATTATCAACCAGGGATTCGTAAGCTGACGAAGTGTGGCGCACTATATGTGCAAGATAACCTATCTCTTACTTTTTGCCGTTTTTGGATTTTTATGAAATTCTAAAAGACAAGTATGGTTATGGATATTCAAGGCAATGATGTCCTTTATAATGATTTACCAACTTGAAACTGAAAAAAGAATTTGAAACATACAATGACAAAACTTGAAAGGAAATGAAAATGTGCTACTGAAATGAAAAAGGTGCTGCTAATCTAATAAATCAAAACAATGAACTAGTGAGCATGAAACCAAACTATTATTGCTGCTGTCTAAACACAAAAGAAACTATGCTGAAAGAAATCCAAAAGTTGCAATAAAGTAAATCTAAATCAAATTACATCAACTTGTCTTCTGATCCCTCATCATTAGTCCAGCTATGATTTTTGGAAGTAACCATAAACAACTTGAGTAATTGATATCTAACTTGCAGAAAGTAAACTAATATCAAACCACACATTCATAATTCAATCCCTCACCATCAGTGCAGCTGTGGCTTTCGGAGGTAACTGAAGATGTCATGCAAAATTCAATATTTCTAACTTGCAGAAAGGAAAATAATATCAAATTACACATCCATAATTCAATCCCTCACCATCAGTCCAGCTGTGGCTTTCGGAGGCAACTGAAGATGTTATGAGCAATTTAATATATCTAACTTGCAGAAAGGAAACTAATATCAAAATACACATTTCATAATACAATCCCTCACCATCAGTCCAGCTGTGGCTTTCGGAGGTAACTGAAAATGACATGAGCAATTTAATATATCTAAATCTAACTACTGAAACAAATGTGCAAGAATGAAATAAACAAAGCAGTGCTGGAATTAAACAAAAACTAAGAAAAATAAATTAACAGCAGAACAATATTGATTCCATGTCATTAGTCAAAAGATATGCAAATGCCCGGGCTGCCATGAAAAATTATGCTAAAAGCTATGATTTCAGAAAGCAATCTAAGTAAGGAAATATGACAAAACAGAATTGAAAGCAACTTATCTAGAAAACATGTAAAGCCTCCTTGGATAGCAGGGGCCCTCTGCTACCAATTTGGTGAAGTCCTTCAGCTCCTTAAAGTTGTAATCAAAACAGCATCAAAGAACTGAATTTCTCTATTAAAAAGAACTCACAAATTTACATCCCATTCCATCTTGAACTTTGTTACAAAAGACTTCTCTACTACTTTTTCATTACTTCCTCATTACTTTCTCATTACCTATGATAGGAGAAAGCTTCTCCTATTTATACAAAATATGAGGAGACATCTCATTAATGGGAGTCCATGAATCTCTCCTTCCATCTCTAGAGTTACAATCAAAATAGGAAATGATAAGACACATGTCTTTCTAGAGTTTTAACACAACTTGAGGAATGAGACACATATCCTCTTAGAGTTTCAATACAACAAGGAAGTGAGACACATATCCTCTGGATCCCATAATCTTCTCCAACCAAATTCGAATTTGGCTTTAGAGTGCCACATAAGGGTCTTCTAGAAGTCTCCTTTTGACCTACACATGTCACAAAACTCATAACACATATATATAGATATATGAAACTATGTTAATTTTCTAGTTTCTAATCATAAATTCACTTAAAATACATAAAATAAATAACTTTGGAAAACAAGGATCCTAACCCATATATTTATTAAAATGGTTACTTGATGTAGGGTTTTAGGTCAAATGGTTATGAAATAAGAGCTAAATGGTTATGACATAATGGAAATATGTATGAATATGGAGAACATTTTTGAGACTCAACATACCCCCCAACTGAAGTTGTTGCATGTCCTCATGCAACCATTGCAATGATTCATTTGTCCATGAGTTGATCTCTTATGAGTTTTGACTCATATAGATTCATTCCAAACTTTGCTTCTTGATTTTTCCTTTTTGGCAAAGTATAATACATTTGATTGCAACATTTTTTTTTTCAATGGTTGGTTCTTGTGTGACAACCATTTTTTTTTTTTGAGCATTGGTTCTTGTGTAACAATGCTTTATTTTCTTTGTTGCATCAAAGTTCATGAAAACATTTAGAATCAATTACTTCATCAATGAATTGATCATTTGCAAGACATATAATCTTTTGGATCATGTTGCAAAAATAGTTGGTTGGGAAGTATATGTGGATGGAAATGAAATGAAAATGTGTGATAGTGTATGACATGTGGATATGAAATGATGTCCCTTCCCCCCAACTAAAGATATGACAATGTGAAAAAAGGAGTGAGGAATTTTTCCAAAGTTACAATTTTAGCATTCTAATGAATTACATGACTAAAAATTAGAAAACAACATACCTTCACTTACCTTAAATGTGGATGAGTTGTGTATGTGTGGTGGCTACAAAATTCTGATCATATTCTTCTTCAAGTGGCTGAGCAAGAGGAGTCATGGATAAAGAGATAAGATGATTTTTTATTGCTCCTACTAAAACTTGCTGAATCTGCTCCAAAATGCTGAAAATAATAGTCTTCATGTCTTCAAAACTCATTGGCATAATTCCTACTATGTGAAAATATGTTCTAATGTCGAACATAGTAGGAAATTGTTGACTTAGTGGCTATTAATGGATGCCACTAGTCAACACGAGAACTCTCACCATTAATGACAATGAGAGTCAAGATGCCCAAACACATCTTGCTAGGTATGAATGATTTTTCCGATGTCGAGTCACCTAGAATCTCTGACGAACAAGGGACATTAATGTATTCTCATTGTTTGTCAGCATGAGAACTTGCCATTAAGGCATGCAAGCCTCAAGGTGTTTTTACAAAGAACTTAGACTCAAAGAACTATGGACTCAATAATTTGCATTGAAGCAGGGCTTATTTGCGGAATGAAAATGACAAGAAATGGAAAATGAAAATGGAAGATGGCAATGGAGAGTAGAAATGGAAATGAGCAATAAGCATGTGAATGAGCCTCTTGCTTTTATTTGTGGGTTATGAATGGACAAAAGGAAATGGAAAGTGGATGTGAATGTAAATGGAAAATATGAAGTGAAATGAGGTGAATGGTTTATTATGAGGTATGGATGTGATGGAGACAATAGTATCTGAAAGTTTTTCAAGTGTTTGGATCTGATTTTACATCAGCATATTTCCTCCTTTTTGTTGCTGATCATCCTCCTATGAAACAAATTGGTCTCTTAGAGAGACACCATTCTCTTGTAGTCATTTGTCCTTCCTCCCGGAACCTGCAAAAAAACTAATACTTCTTCTGCAATGGAATGTAAGATTATCAAAGGGAGAGAGGTGATCAATCTCTCTAGTTATGATATTTACACACAAAACTAAGAATTTGTATTAATGAAACAAGTTCTTCAAAGGAAAAATCAAAAGAATTTATACCTGTTTTGGAATTAGTGCCTCAAGTTGAATGTAGCTTCTTTTCAGCAATTTTATTTCATTATTTGCAATTTCAAACTCTAATGATGGATTTCTCATTGTATAGATCTTGTTGAGACCTTTCCAACGATACTTAAATCATCAAAATCTGATTTTGTATGAGAAAGTTAGGCTGATTTGAACAATGAGGTTTTCCAGCTGCGGAATTGCAGAACAGCGGCGGAATTGGACTTCAGCTGCGGAATTGGAGAACAGCTGCGGAATTGGACTTCAGCTGCGGAATTGAAGAATAGCTGCGGAATTGGACTTCAGCTGCAGAATGTCGACGGTTTCTGTAGCTAAAAATCTTGAATAAAAAGTTAGCCATTCATCATTCATCATCAGTTCAAATTTAATCAATACCTTCAGAAAAACGAGCAAATAACTTGTTCATTTCATTGATTCAAAATTATTCAATTTTTTTTTTTTTTTTTTAACAACAAAAGAGAAATGCAATTTTTTTTTTTAAGTTTCAACAAATGATGCTAAATAAAGCAAACTCAGATACATTGACCAATCGTGACCTTGCAATGACCATAAGATGAAAAATAATATATTGGTAAGCATTGAAGAACATAAAAGGCATGATTGCTATTTCAAAATATAATCTTTCATCTCTTCAAAATTTATTTTTGTATCTGTTTGATCCTTGAGGACTATCACAATCAGTAACCATTCAGGACCACCCCCCTCAGTTGGAATTCCAATTGCAGCGGTTGCCATTACAGACACGTTCAATCTCAATTGAGCTTACCTTTATGCTACTAAGGTTCATTGTGCCATCTGCACGACCATGTGCTTGATAATATCCTCCTGTAGTTTGCTCAATTCATGCCCTCTTAATGTCTTTCCATAGTGATGTGGCATCCCTTTGAAATAAACATCATAATGGTTGGTGTTTAATAATGTCATTGAAGCACCAAAAATTGCTGGGCAGATGATAAAGGAGATGTGAAATCCAACATTCAGAAAATGAAATTGAATTAAATTCAAAAATGAGTGGAATGTGCATTGAATGCCATGATAAGAGTTTGATTTTGATTAGAATTCCTCTCCCTAGAAATCAGGAAACCGAATTATCAATGCAGAGTGCCGTTTTCAAATTCTTCACTCAGAAAAAATCGTTTTTCCTCACGCGGCACGGAAAAATGGCCTTCAAAGAACCGAGAATTTCTCCCAGACCGCCACGAATATCTTAAAACGGTTTCTGGGTTATCTAATTGACCATGTTGGCGAAAAAACCCATGTTTTATTTTTTCTAAATTCATCTCCAATCGATCAGAAAACGTGTTTGAAAATGACGTGTCAATAACGGTTTGCGTTTTTCTGGGTTCTGCCTCAGCAATAAAAACAGTTTTCTTCAGAACGTGGTTCAAAATTGCGTTTCATGTGCATCTTGTTTTCATCCCTGGACTGTTCAGAATCACAATCTCCCTTTTCATCTACAGGAATGGACAGAAAAATGCTCTGTCATCGCTATTTGACAGCGTATTACAGCGAACAGTATACCAAGAAGGCTGCTCTTTCATTTGTACAATCGCAGGTCTGCTGCTATGATCAGAATCAAAATATTCACTGGATTGCTGGTTCAAAATTTACAGCAGTGCCATAAGCAGCAGGCATCAAATTGCTCATCTCTGAATGATTGTGACTACAGAACTCACAAGAGCACGATTTCTGCAAAAATTATTATTCTCAGAAAACTGGACTGTGCATACATTTGAATTGTTTTGAAATGGGGCGCTAGGTTTGAATTGAATTGTTTTGCATGCATTTGAATTGTCATATCTGATTTGCCTCTTTGAATAGATGGAGTTACGAGCCTGTGCAAAGGTTCTCAACGTGGAGAAACTGTGGTGTTTTGTTTTATTGAAAAAAAAATGCCATGGCTATTTCATGGATTTTTTGTTTATTGATTTGATTTGTTGTTGTTTTGTTTTTGTTGTTTTTTTTTTATTATTTGTTTTGTTAATAAAACTATATATGTTATATTTCAAGAATTAAAAATATACATATATGTTTTACTAAACAAAATGATTATTATTTTTTTTAAAATTGTTTTGTTAATAAAATTACACATGTTGAATTTTGGAAAATTAAAAATATACATATGTAATTTACTAAACAAAAACAATTTATTGATTTTTTTTTTTTTTTTTAAATGATTTGTTATTAAAATTATATATATATTTTCAAAAATAAAAATATACATATATATCTTAGTAACAAAACAATTTAAAAAAAATTTCATTTTATTTTTATTTTTATTTTAATTGATTTGTTTAATAAAATTATGTATGTTATATTTTCAAAAATTTAAAAATACACATATATATTCATTAAACAAAACAATTTATTGAAATCAAAATTTTTCATGAAAACAATTTTATTTTATTTTATTTTTAAATTGTTGAATCAATTGAAATGATGAAGTTTTATTGTGTCTCCCTTTTTTTTTCACATAACAATTCTTTTTCTGATCCTCCAGATCACACAAAGTGCAAGAGGAGAGCATACTCAAGAATTATTAATTTTTTTTTTTTACATAACAATCCTTTTTCTGATCCTCCAGATCACACAAAGTGCAGGAGGAGAGCATACTTGAGAATTATTAATTTTTTTATGTAAGAAATAAGGCTACCTAGTTACACTTCCCCGGCAACGGCGCCAAAATGTTTGGTCAATTTAGTGTGTCCTAAATTGCTAACATAAATTATCAACTAGGGATTCGTAAGCTGACGAAGTGTGGCGCACTATATGTGCAAGATAACCTATCTCTTACTTTTTGTCGTTTTTGGATTTTTATGAAATTCTAAAAGACAAGTATGGTTATGGATATTCAAGGCAATGATGTCCTTTATAATGATTTACCAACTTGAAACTGAAAAAAAAAAAATTTGAAACATACAATGACAAAACTTGAAAGGAAATGAAAATGTGCTACTGAAATGAAAAAGGTGCTGCTAATCTAATAAATCAAAACAGTGAACTAGTGAGCATGAAACCAAACTATTCTTGCTGCTATCTAAACACAAAAGAAACTATGCTGAAAGAAATCCAAAAGTTGCAATAAAGTAAATCTAAATCAAATTACATCAACTTGTCTTCTGATCCCTCATCATTAGTCCGGCTATGATTTTCGGAAGTAACCATAAACAACTTGAGTAACTGATATCTAACTTGCAGAAAGTAAACTAATATCAAACCACACATTCATAATTCAATCCCTCACCATCAGTCCAGCTGTGGCTTTCGGAGGTAACCGAAGATGTCATGCACAATTTAATATATCTAACTTGCAGAAAGGAAACTAATATCAAACTACACATCCATAATTCAATCCCTCACCATCAGTCCAGCTGTGGCTTTCGGAGGCAACTGAAGATGTTATGAGCAATTTAATATATATCTAACTTGCAGAAAGGAAACTAATATCAAACTACACATCCATAATTCAATCCCTCACCATCAGTCCAGCTGTGGCTTTCGGAGGCAACTGAAGATGTTATGAGCAATTTAATATATCTAAATCTAACCTATTTGAAACAAATGTGCAAGAATGAAATAAACAAGCGATCTTTGTATTAAACAAAAACTAAGAAAAATAAATTAGCAGTGACAAACAATGATTCCATGTCATTAGTCAAAAGATATGCAAATGCCGAAGTGCCATGAAAAATTATGCTAAAAGCTATGATTTGAGAAAGCAATCTAAGTAAGGAAATATGACAAAGCAGTTGAAAGCAACTTATCTAGAAAACATATAAAGCCTCCTTGGATAGCGGGGGCCCTGCTGCCAATTTGGTGAAGTCCTTGACTCCTTGAAGTTGTAATCAAAACAGCATCAAAGAACTGAATTTCTCTATTAAAAAGAACTCACAAATTTACATCCCATTCCATCTTGAACTTTGTTACAAAATACTTCTCTACTACTTTTTCATTACTTTCTCATTACTTCTTCATTACTTATGATAGGAGAAATCTTCTATTTATACAAAATATGAGGAGACATCTCATTAATGGGAGTCCATGAATCTCTCCCTCCATCTCTAGAGTTACAATCAAAATAGGAAATGATAAGACACATGTCTTTCTAGAGTTTCAACACAACTTGAGGAATGAGACACATATCCTCTTAGAGTTTCAATACAACGAGGAAGTGAGACACATATCCTCTTGATCCCATAATCTTCTCCAACCAAATTCGAATTTGGCTTTAGAGTGCCACATAAGGGTCTTCTAGAAGTCTCCTTTTGACCTACACATGTCACAAAACTCATAACACATATATAGATATATGAAACTATATTAATTTTCTAGTTTCTAATCATAAATTCACTTAAAATACATAAAATAAATAACTTTGGAAAACAAGGATCCTAACCCATATATTTATGAAAATGGTTACTTGATGTAGGGTTTTAGGTCAAATGGTTATGAAATAAGAGCTAAATGGTTGTGACATAATGGAAATATGTATGAATATGGAGAACACTTTTGAGACTCAACACCAGGATAGGCGGCAAATGTTATCACCAGCCCCCCATTTAAATTTTTGGCTTCCCGTCCCTCCTAAACCTTTGCAAATTTCCTATCGGGACCTGAGGAGCTCGTTTTCTGCCTATCGTCACTGTTCTGTACCTTCAAATTGCGTTGCTCAGGTCTGAAATATCGCACTCAAAAAGCACGCTAGATTCAACTTGTCTGGCCCTAGCCCCTCTGATTTTCCATTCCACGCGACCCAGCCCTATGACCATGCACCAAACCCAAAGCACTTACCATACACAGCCATTGGGTGCATTTTGCGTCGTCCGATCATGCCACAGATCGACGGTCCACAATCTTTCCCTGATCAGTGGTCCCCACCACGCCTTACCCATAAAAACCAGCCAGTTTTCCCGACACCACTTTTGAAGGGCTGGCGGTTTTCCGCAAAGCACAGCGATTCCATTAATCGCGTGATGCGTGTCTCAGCCACTGTTCCAAAACCGCCCCCATTTTGTGCATTATCCTTCGGTCGTGGACGTGCAGCGAAATTTATGTGAACGTCCAATCTTGGGCGCTTGATCCAACGGCGATTATTCTCCAAAGTTATGCAGCTTTTAACTTCTGTCTACATCACCCGTGGCCCACCATCTCACCGCCGCCCGATACAATATTAACCGTCGATCCCGTTTTTTATCGTATGACCCAGAATTTTTCGCGCACCCCGTCGGTTGACCGAGTCCACCTCCACGTCACCCCTTCCGTACAGTCTCTTGTACACCCATGTGTCATTCACGTTCACCTCCACCATTTCCATGCATCGTTTACATGTCTATGTTGTCTGTCTCTGCCTCGTCCACACATCGTTGTCCCACTATGTTTTTCGTTGCCACCCTTCATTCCTCCGTCACCCTGTTTCTCCTCATCATTTCAGTCAGTCCATATCACCACTCCGTGGTCACTGCTTCATCCATTACCCTGGTGCCTGGCTTTCTTTAACCATTTTTTGGGTTTTGCAGATTTATGGTGATGGAGAACCATCAGAATTCACGTCCACCACCACAAAAGTCGAGTACACTCCAGAGGACCAATTATCAAATGCAGAATTATGGAGCAAGGATCCGGGAAGATATGCTGACATGACATCCATTAAAAAGCCAGGGTTTAAATCTATCAAACCCTCCAAGGTCATTCAAATGCACAGGTTGAGCAGATGAATAATTAATGGCGCGGATAGAAAATATCAGTGAAGAGCAGGGGATTCAAGAAACATATTTAAGGACTTTGGGGCTCTTACATACCCTTTTGGAGGCAAAGTAACAGATCGAAGACCCTGCAGATTACTAGAAAGATCTTTTCACAGAAAAGAATTTCCTCAGGGTTTATTTCAGCCAAATTCTCTTCAGGAAAGTACAGAATGTTACATATTTTATTCTTCATACCTTACCCCTGAAGAGATTTGCACCTACTACATTTATTTCATGGAGCAGCCACAGAGTACTTATAGCGTTCTTGCGCCATCAAACAGTTTGGGCGCACAATTTTTCACCAGTTTGTTTCAATGAAATAATTAATTGTTTTCACCTACTTCTTTTATCAGTTTCTCTTCTCCTTCCTCTACAAAGGGAAGGAAGAAAGACATGGTAGAGGTTCCAAACTTGTATCAGAAAATTGTGCAGTGAAAGGCACGTTTGTATACATTTTGTAAGGTTTCCGTATGAAGGCTCAGAACCCATAGGGTCTTAGTGAGGAGGAGTTCTATCTGTAATGAGGATTCTGGTCTTTGGTATTTCACAGTATGTAACCTTCTCTTATGTGATTAATACAACATTTCACTTCATATATCTTCTTGTATCATGTACTGGAATGCGAGTGGCTCACTGATTTTAGGTAAGGATTCATCCTATTCGATGCCCATACTTGGATTAGTCAAGCGCTTTAAATATGGCTCAGGCATGATATAATGTTTCATGTTCATTTCATCCATCTTTCTGCTATGTTAGTTTCTTTGGGAAGGTGCTTTTAAAACGCCATTGTCATATATGGATTCTTAGAATGATAAGCCCATATGTGATTCTGTTGTGTATCTGGGTATCAGACCAAAGTTAACTAATATCTTCTTATATTTCTTTCACTACATACACCTCCTGATACTTGATTTCTGTGGCATATTATTTTAATTGGCCCTCTTTACAGTAAATTGTCTCTTAATTGTCTGATGCTTTTGTGTTGGAGTTTTGCATCTTGTCTTTTCAACTTTACTTTCCTTGCGGCAGTTTCTGTAAGTCCTGGTCCCATTTAAATCAATTTCCTAGTTTCACAAGAGATAGCGGGAGAGCTTTTGGATTGACAACCCAGCTTTTTTATGCACTCCTTGCTATGATAAGATGTCCTAGGCACTGGTCTATGGCAACTCTAGACTGTCTCGAGGGGAGACAATAATTATCGACAACAACTGGATGGAGGAAAATGTCTGAAAAATATGTATAAGTGAATTCACTACTCTCTTTCCTTAGCAAGGAAGTCCAGAAGACAATGGACAGAGGCTTACCTTCCAAGTCCATCTTTTGCAATGAAATTGGAAAATTATCAGGTTAGAAGAATAAAAACAAGTGAAACAAGTAGGAAGAGTATCTGAAAACCCCTTAAGTGGGTAGTTTGGTAAGATGATGATGAATACTGTCTACTATGAATCTAGCATAATAAAAAATGATTGCTAGAGGTTTGCCTGGAGATAAGGTGGATAGAAAGCCAAGAATGGATTCATCAGTGAATCCATTTGTAAAGTATCCCAGTATAAAAGATAGCATTGAAATAATATGCCTAGACCCTTCAGGAAATTTGGCAGTGGAATAAGGAGGTTTTAGCTTAAGAATGTCAACATATCTAGGCCTAAGTACATCTGAGTCAAAGCTTCTATAGATAGGGGGACTGATTGAGGGTCAGACTGTAATTATAGCATTTGATTTATTGATTCTGCTGAAATGGTAAAAAGGATTTCTCTGTCTGCATTAACAATGGCCCTTTGGGCTAGTTCATAATGCTTTTGACACAGTCTAACAAGGTCTGGTCCAGGGTGGGTCAATGGAACTACATATTTGGGCAAATGAGTCTCCCAAATAGGCATTTCATCTTTGTCCAAGTACTTATCATAGCACCAATTATGTATTTCTAAAAGTTGGAATTCTACCACAGGGTCAACAATCTTATAGTCCATATTAGTCAATGGAAGGGTTTCTTCAGCAGCTATAGGAGGATGGAGAGGATTTACTGATACATCGGATTTAGCTGTGAGGTCTGGAGTACATTTGACAGCTTTAAGTGTTACAAATTTAGGAGGTTTGGATCCTCCAAGCTTGGTTGGTTTAGAACCTCCAGGTTTAGCTGTGACCTGCTTTTTGGTCATTTTGGACTAACTACTACAAGCTTAAATTATTTGCAGTAGTGAATTTTCTTTGTCAGAGGATATAAATTGGATTAAGACATAAAACGAGGGTTTCCTGAATAGATTTACTGCAAAAAGGGATTTTTAGAATATCTAAAGGCTTTAAACCCTTTCTGTATTTGAAATTAATCTTTAGAGGTCTCAAATTGAGGAAATTGGCTAAAAAAGTGGTGCTTTCAAACTCAGACCTTTCTGGGAAAAATTGACCAGAGTTTGGCCTCTTTTTCGAGATTTTTTAGGTAACTTGGCTTGGAAAAACCCTTAATTACAGTTCTGGTTTAATAATTCTTGGTCTAAACTTGAAATTGCAGGTTTTGATTTGTTGAGAAATACCTTTAAACGCAGGTATTTTGTTGCTTGAAGGGTTCTTAGGAAATCGCAATTGAATTTGAAGTCTGGTCCGGATTACTGGATCAAGAAACCACTCCTGATCAATCTTTAAGGGTTGAATTTGTGAATTTTGGGTATAGGTCGAAAATTTGAGCAAAAGGGTATTTTACATGGTTGAACGGAATCTTTTTACAGTCTGGAAAGCGCAAATAAACATCAGAATTGGTGTAACAAAGGTTTTAAAATTTGATTTTTAATTATCATAGATGCATTAAAGGCAGGTCTTATCAAATGGCGAGAGTGGTTTTTATTTTTAAATGTGAAACCGACAGCAATTTTCGCATTGAGCTTAGGCGGTAAGCTATTTTTAGTGAAACGAACGCGATCCTATGAGAGGATTCCACGTCGCAGGAGGTGGAATTGATAAAACAACCCATTTCGCGTCCGTTTGGGCTTCGAGAAAACGATTACTGTATGAGGGTGATATCGTTTTTGCGCCGTTGGATCTAATAAACAAGAGCAAACGATCACGATTTGATTAGAAGATGCGACCAAAAAGATAGTGGGACCGGGGTTTGAATGTATAAGTGGGGTTTAACAATATGGTTAAAAAGGGTTAAATGACGGTAGTTATATATATATATATATATATATATATATATATATATATATATATATATATATATATCTGTTTTATATATAAGGGCGAAGGCGCATGAGGTGGGGTTGTATATTTAACTATGGCTTAGCTTTTATGAAAAGCTTTAACATAGAGGTAGGATGTGATGGTTTACATATATCATGGGTTAATTATTAAAAACTTGAGGTTTTATATAACATGGTGAAGATATGGATACAGAAAAGGGCTTAGTTTTATTGAAATGTGAGGGGGAGAGGTTAATGCATGTATTTGCAAAGGTGCAAGCTTTTATACATATGTGTGGGGTTAAAGTTTTTTGAACCTTTATAAAAACACTTGATTTGATTCAAAAACTTAGGATATACGTTTGATGAGTGAGGTTAAATATGTTTTTTCAAAAAAATTTGCAATATGTCTTAATAAAACACTTTTGGCGCAGTTTTTAGTTAATTATATAGTTTTTAGACTTGTTTGAAGGGTTTAATAACCATAGGGGGCGGGGTATTTAATTAAAGTTAGTTTTATACCAAAGGTGGTATTATTTGGGTTTTTAATTTAGCATGTGGATATTAACTTTGGTCTAAAAACTTTATAATAGTGGGTTTTAGGGAGTGTTTTAGATAAAGGAAATTACATAGATAGGATAATTTATTTTTTTAGGGAATTAATATCATAAGTTAAAAGTTAATATGGCAAGGGGAGATGGAATACCCAAAAATACACTAAATGACCAAGTAGAGTGAATAAATAAAAGCAAAGCTCATTATTTCATCATTTCACCAATTTACTTAGGATAGAGTGTTTTTTGAGGGTTTTTGTATTTTTAATGAATGAAGGAAGTTAATTAAATGTGAATTTAGGTTTCATTAAGTAAGAAGGTTTCTTCACTTATGAAGATGACTTAAATGTATGAATGAGGGATAAATAATGGTAAAGGGGATTTTATCATAAGAATTTAGCATTTTCCACTACCCAGTCATCGAGCCTTGGGTCCGGTCCCAACAGAAGTCAGAGAAATGATATGAGCCTCTTTTACTGGAAGTATAGAATACTGAATACCTACAGGGGAAGGGAAATTAGTGATTTTTTCCCGGTGATGAATATTACATGCTTTTTCCCACTTATTTCTAACTACCTGACATTACTCTAACATTTTTTCTTCCTTTTAGCAGGTGCTTTTAATCTTACTACCTTGAAACATTTTATTCTTTTGAAAGCATAAAACTATCGAATTCTACCATATTTCATCCGAGGACTCAGATTAAACTGATGAGCTCTTCATTATTCTCTACCTATCTACTGATTTGTCAGGATTAAACTATATGAAAAAAATTTATTCACTATCTAAAACATGGAAATTGAAAACATGACAAGTCAAGTTTAAACAGTTTAACTCATCATGGATTATGGCATTTATTGACACTCTGCCATAATCATTTGCAAAAAGTAAAAACTAGTGGAATTTGGACTTGCACACTTTCATGTTTTATTTTCATCTTTTCTTTTGAGGTATATATTTTTTTAAGTCCTTTGATCTTTCTTTTAGGACTTTTTACCCTGTTTTTTATTTTTATTTTTTATTTTTTTCAAAATATAGGAAAAAAAATTGCAGAAAGCAAAGTATGTACATATTTTACAGGACTATCAAAATTCAATTCAAAATTATGAATCCTATATTTATAGGACCCTAACATGTTACATGATATGCCAAGGGCAAAGGACCTACTTCAGAAAGAACCTTCTTCTCAAGAAGAATACATGAGTGTTCCTTTTTTAAGAAGAGATCAAGTGAAGTGATCTCTCATTGATGAGGCATACTCCATTTATGAGGAGAAGAAAGAAGAATAATTGAAAGGTTCCTCCAGCGCTGTGACAGCAGGAGGAAATCTATTTTTATTGAGAGATGGAGTTGAAGCTATTGCTTCCACTAAGAGAGCTCTTGTATCTTTGCAAGAAGGTCCCAAGGATCCTATACATGAAGAGGATGAGCAGCATGTGTCTATGTGTTGAGATTTCAACAAGATGATGAGCTTAGTGAAAAGAGTCGCCTTCACTATGTGGGCCCGCAGGCTATTTTTGGCGCAAGTCTATTTTTAGACATGTCTATCATATTCTATGAGTTACAGGATGCTATTTGTGGATGGTTGGTCAAGTTGGAAAAATAGTTGAACTTCTATTTTTAGACATATTGGGCGGAATCTATTTTTATATTTCCAGTCTAAAAATAGATATGTCGAATATTATTAGCTCTTAATAATATTTGGACTATAAACATTATCTTATTCTCTTGGAGCACTTCAGTTAAGTGCACAGATGTGGCACAGGAGCTGACAGAAGGAAATACGCTATTCTTGAGGGTTAAGTGGAGCTATTGCATGGAGACTTCAGTTAGAACTCATGTGACAAAGTTTGGTGGAGTTGTGTTCAATTTAACTCAGTTAGACACAGTTGAGCTAGTTGTATCTAGTCTAACTGATTGATACACTAGTGAGAGTGGTGTGAATTAATTAATAATTAATTCACTAATTATTAACTCATTAATCAACTAAAGAATACATTATTTAACTACAGTGCATGGACAGTTTCAGTGGAGAGCTAGGTGAAAGAGCAGGTTGACTATCAGTTGTGACTATAGTGTTGCATGATTTGCAACACCCAATGATTGGAGATGCCAATGAGGATTGCGTGAGAAATTATAGACAAATTTGAGTTCATTCAGAGCCAATATTCAGCAGGGATTGCGCAGTAGAGGCAGGCTAGAAGGTGGCAAAGATTGGTGCATGGATTTGCTAGATCGGTCCTGATTAGTGTGTAGCGATTGTATTGTACTATGAGCTTGACATGATTATCTTTGTATGAGGATTGTTACATGATATCTATGAAATATATTATATACAGATAGTTGGGGTTTTTAGCTTCAGGCTTTCCCATTAAAACACTATGTTCACATGTGTGAATTTTTATGGTTTTAATGTGTGCATGTAATTGATTTAATTTCCGCAAGTAATGATCAATAGTAGAAGAGATTCTGTATTGTGAAGGAGGTCAAATAGTGTGTGATCAGGATAATCTTGGATGTATAACTCATTATTTATATAATTTCTACATGGTATCAGAGAGATATTGATCATTGGAGCAATTGCAAAGCATTGAAGTGGTTGAGTTTTGTGCTGGTGGAATTCGAATTTGCAGCAGTGTTTTCTTGGTGTCGAAGTTGAGATGTATTTCAACGGATTGCGATTGGAGTATGCCCTTGAGGACAGCTCGAATTATATTGCATGGAAGGATAGGATTGAAGCGGTGCTGGAGGAAAATGGGTTGAAGGATTTCATAGATGTAGAAATTCCAAAACCTGCTTCTAGCGATGCTGCCGCACTTGACTCATGGAAAAAGAAGACAGAAAAATGTCGAAGGATTCTGTTGGAAAGTGTGAAGGATCACATAGTGTCCAACCTTCATGGTAAAGCTTCTCCATTCTTGATGTGGAAAGCTTTGACAGACTTGTTCCAAAGCAAGAGTGACCCGAGGAAGTTGGCGCTCAAGGATGAACTCAAGAAGATAAAAATGGAGAAAGGTGACAGTATACCCAAGTACCTCACAAAGTTTTTCCAGTGCATGGATGAGATGGGAGGTGTGGGGGTTACTGTAGATGAAGAGGACTTGGTGAACTTGGCTCTCCTTGGGCTTCTGAAGAGTTGGAATTCCTATGAGGACTCTGTCAATGGTCAGGATAAACTACTAAGATGGGAGTGACTTTGGTCAGATCTTGTGCAGGAGGAGATAAGGTGGAGTACCAGGGACAGATCTTCACCGAAGAATGAAGATGAATAAAATTGTGCTTTGGCTACCAAAGCAAGGAAGGGGAAGAGCAAGAATAATGCTTCTCAATCCAGTGCAAAAGGCAAGAATCAGGACATGTCCAAGGTGAAGTGCTTTCACTGTCACCAACACAGACATTACGCCACTAATTGTCCACAGAAGAAGAAAAATAAGCAGGCTGCTGGATCTGTAGCTAGAGAGGCCTTAGCCTCGCAGTTTGAGCTGTATTTTTCACTGATCGCATGCTTGGTCTCAAGTATGATGGGTTCATTGTGGTTTCTTGACAGTGGTGCGTCTTTCCATATGACTGGAGACAAATATTTGTTTACTGATTTGGATGAGAAGGATCTTGGAGTGCACATCGAGATTGGTGATGATGGTAGATACAGTGAGACTGGTATCGGGACCATTTCCTTTGAGAGGGAGTCTGGAAAACATTTCATCTTGAAGGATGTCATGCATGTTCCAGGATTGAAGAAGAATCTGATCTGTTGGAAGAAAAGGGATATGATGTTGTCTTTAGCGAGGGAAAGGCTTTCCTGCGCAGTAAGGCAACTGGTGAAACCCGGAGGATAGGGGTTTGATTTAAGAACCTTTATCAATTGCTGGTAGATGGCTGCACAGCAATGGCAGGCAAGGAAGAAGGAGTGGTGAGCCGGGATGAGGGCAAGCTATGGCACAGGAGATTGGGCCATCTTCACCATGGTGCTTTGAAAATTTTGCAACAGATTTCTATCGGGCTTCCCAAAGGTACACTTGCGCAGTCAGATCAGTGCAAGGGATGTACTTTGGGAAAATTTGTGAAAGCCACCTTTCATGAGAAGGATAGTCGTGCCACGACGATCCTTGAGATAATTCACACAAACGTGTGTGGACCTTTCTCAGTAGCTTCGACAGCAAAGCACAAGTATTATGTGATATTTGTTGATGACTTTTCTTGTAAGTGCTGGATCTTCTTCATGCAGAAGAAGAGCGAGACATACTCAAATTTCTGTGAGTTCAAGGCACTGGTTGAGAAAGAATCGGGGAAGCAAGTGAAGGCTCTTAGGAGAGATAATGATGGTGAATTCATCTCTGGCGAATTCAAGGAATTTTGCAGCATAGAAGGAATTCAAAGAGAGCTCATAGCGCCTCATAACCCACAGCAGAATGGGGTCGCTGAGCGGAAGAACAGAATGATCATGGGTGTTGCATGGGCAATGTTGCATGATTAGGGCCTTCCCATACACTTGTGGGCTGAGGCATGCAATATTGTGGTTTATGTGTAAAACTGTTGTCCTCACAGAGTACTTGGCATGAGTACACCTGAAGAGGTGTTTTCTGGTAAGAAGCCTGATATTTCTCATTTGAAGATTTTTGTCTCACTTGTTTACATTCATGTGACGAAGGATGCCAAGAAGAAGTTGGAGACGACTGCAGAGGTTGGGATATTTTTGGGGTACACTGATACACCTCACAACTATCGTGTGTATTTTCCAGACAGTCGGAAGACTGTTGTGCGACAGGATATCAAATTTCATGAGGAGAAATCCATGAAGTGTTCGCTTGAGAGGGAGCCACACTTGCATGCAGATGAGGAGCTGTTAGTTCCTAAGGATGAGCCTCAGGATGTGGATCAGCCACAAGAGGAGGTTCATGGAGTGGAAGAAACCACTCATGTAGCGCCAACCATCAGAGGGCGGAAGCGCACTACAGAAGTTGAGCAATTGAATATTGATGCAGAGAAGATTGTAGGAGCACCTACATCACAGCGCAGAAAGAGACAGTCACCTGACCGATATACTGGATACATGGCTCTGATGAGCAGGTGTATCGTGACAAAACTATCCTCTTTCGAGGAAGCTGTAAAGGACCCTGCATGGGTAGATGTCATGGTGGAAGAGTACGATTCGATTGTCAGAAACAGTGCATGGGAGATTGTCCCAAGGCCAGAAGGGAAATCAGTGGTAGGTTCAAGATAGATCTACAAAGTGAAGCAAGTAGCTGATGGGAGTGTCGAGAAGTACAAGGCAAGATTTTTTGCCCGAGGCTTCTCACAAATTGAGGGGATCGACTATGAGGAAACCTTTGTACCTGTCACAAGGTATTCTTCCATACGGAGCATCCTAGCTCTCTCAGCGTAGATGGGATGGCACATTCATCAGATGGATGTGAAGACTATGTTCCTCAACGGAGTCATTGAGGAGGAGGTGTACATAGAGCAGCCTGAAGGTTTCAAGATCTTCAGTAGTGAGTCGCATGTGTGCAGGCTCAAAAGAGCGTTGTATGGGTTGAAACAATCACCTCATGCTTGGTACACACGGATAGACAGTTATTTCACTGGTCTTGGATTCACCAAGAGTGAGGTGGATCCGAACCTATACCAGATTGTGGTGGAGGGTAAGTTGCTGATCATTTTACTTTATGTAGATGATTTGATTTTGACAGGTGATGAACAGTTGATACTCTCATGCAAGGCTGATCTTGCAAAAGAGTTTGAGATGAAGGACTTGGGCCTCCTTCATTATTTCCTGGGATTGGAAATTTGGCAGCGCAGTGATGGATTGTTTGTGTCTCAAGGCAAGTATGCCCGGGAGATACTGAAGAAGTTCAACATGCATGGTTGCAAGCCTATAGACACTTCTCTTCCTGGTGGTTGGAGGAAAGAGGATGCTACATCGGCAGAGGTAGTGGATGCCACTGTTTACCGACAGTTGGTGGGGTCACCTATGTATCTAGTCAATACACAACCTGACATATGACCAGCTTTCACAAGCTATGGTTAAGCCTACCAAGATATTTTGGAAGGTAGGCAAGCATGTATTGAGATATCTCAGAGGCACATCGAGATATGGATCTTGGTACATACAGGAGGATGATTTGAGGCTGCATGGCTTCACGAACCTGTATCATCATATCAAATATTATGTGTAGTGAAATATCATGTTACTTTCTTACATTCCTATGGAGGATCAGGATGTTGCTATCTTGATGAAGGCTCTCACCAGGAGAAAATTCAAATACCATAGAGGCAGGATCGAGGTGGCAGATAATCCCTATATTTTTGAGAGGGAGTGTTGAGATTGCAACAAGATGATGAGCTTAGTGAAAAGAGTCGCCTTCACTAAGTGGGCCCTATTGGGTATGTGTTATATTATTTCCATGACTAATCATGCATGGGGGGTAAGAGGGGGGGAGATAGCCCCCCCTTTATGATGGGCACAACGAGGGGGTAGTAGCCCCCCCTGTCGGGGTCTGGGGTAGTGCCTCGGCGAAATTTCTTTGGTCCTTAATTTCCAATGGGTAGTCCACGCCCATGGTTTTGTGCATGGTTTTACACATGGTTTTGGGGTATGATGGTTTTTGGCCCCTGGTATTTTTGTAGATCCGGTCAAGGGAACTACGGTTATGTTCTAATCCAGGGTTAATGGATTGGGGTTTTGTATGCTTCGGCATGTATATATATGTGTTGTAACACTAAAAGGAATATAATGAAAAATCAAGTTGGTCATCTCGATTTGGGATCCAGGGGAAAATCTCAGTGTTTATCTGTTTTATGTTTTATGCTCTCGCTATTGTTTATTTTATGTTATAAGATTCATGTGTAGATAATTTCTGTTTAGGGTTAAAATCTACGTTTGGTATCAGAGTTGTTTTGGCTTCAAGGGGACGCCTTTGCTGCTGAGGGTTTTTTTCTCGGGCCTGAGGTAGACCCTATTCAGTGGGAGATCTAAGGGATCGATTCTTGCGGTGAAAGAAGATGGCAAGCGGCGGGAAGATAGAGATCGAGAAATTTAATGGTCAGATTTTTGAGTTATGGAAGCTCAAGATGGAGGATCTGCTAGTGGATAAAGATCAGTGGATCGCAGTAGATCTAGGTACTAAACCAATGGCAATGTCAGATGAAGACTGGAAGAAACTGGATCGGAAGGCTAAGAGCACAATACAGTTGTGTGTCTAAGATTTAGTATTGTTGAATGTATCTAGGGAAGCTACGGCGAAGAATTTTTGGGAAAAAAATTGGGACTTTGTACCAATCTAAGTCTCTAGTGAATAAGTTGTTCCTGCAGAAAAATCTATATAACCTGAGGATGAAGGATGAAGATTCAGTGACAGAGCATCTGAACGCCTTCAGTACTGTGGTAAGTCAGCTGTCATCTATTGATATTAAAATCTCAGATGAAGATAAGTTCATCAGTTTTTTGTGTTCTCTACCAGACTCGTGGGACAGTCTGGTTATTGCAATAGGTAGCAATACAACTACCTTGAATTTTGATGACATTGTCTCAGCCTTGTTGTCGGAGGAAATGAGACGGAGAAATATGGAGGGCCAGAATGGAGATGCCTTATCTATACGAGGAAGGTCCCAAAACAGAAACAAGAATAAGGTTTCGAGTGGGAGATCCAAATATAGAGGGAGATCTAAATCTCCTGGAAAGTTTGTAAAGGTATGTTGGAAATGCGGAAAGGAAGGGCACCACAAAAAGGACTGCAGATCTAAAGCTCCTGAGAAAGGAAAGGGATTTGATGATGCTCCTTCTGCAGAGGCAAAAACCACCTTGGATGAAAGTGGGGATGTGTATTTGGCTTCTTCTTCAAATACACATGTAGATCATGAGTCATGGTTGATTGAATCAGGTGCATCCTTTCACTTCACTCCCCATCGGGAGTGGTTCTGCGAGTATGAGAAATATGATGGTGGTGATGTCTTCATAGGGGATGATAGGAAGGCCATAATCGTCGGACGTGGGAAGGTTAAGCTGAAGCTGCAAGGTGGAAGGATTAGAACACTTCTTGGTGTTCTGCATATTCCTGCATTGGCCAGAAATTTGATTTCTATAAGCAAGATGGATGATGCAGGTGTAAAAACAGTGTTCGAGAAAGATGCATGCAAGATGGTTCAGGGAGCACTAGTATTAATGCGGGGAGTTCGGACTGGAACTCTGTACAAGCTACAAGGTAGCACTAGTATTGATGGGTGTAACAGTTCTATGGTTCTTGAAAGAGGAGCGGAAATCCTAGCTGTCTCTGGAGAAAATACCATGCTATGGCATCAAAGGCTTGGACATATTGGAGAGAAGGGCCTTCGAATACTACATAGAAATGGTATGGTAGAAGGTATGTCTAATTTCTCTCTGGATTTCGATTTCTATGAAAATTGTGTATATGGGAAGCAGAATCGGGTGAGTTTTCCTTCTGGTGCTAAGAGGGTGAATAAGATATTAGAACTTGTGCACAGTGATGTGTTTGGACCTGTGTCAGTTCCATCACTGGGAAAGTCTGTGTACTATGTTTCATTCATAGATGACTTCTCAAGGAATACATGGATATATTTCTTGAGGAAGAAATCTGAAGTCTTTGACAAATTTAAAGAATTTAAGGCTCTGGTGGAAAACCAAACAAAGAAGAAGATAAAGGCGCTGAGGACAGATAATGGTGGGGAGTTCTGCAAGAAGGAATTTGAAGAGTTCTGTAAGAAGTGTGGTATAGCACGGTAGAAGACTACTCCATACACACCTCAAAAAAATGGAGTTGCAGAAAGAATGAATAGAACACTGATGGAAAAGGCAAGAAGCATGCTCAGTGGTACCGGGTTAGGACAAGAATTCTGGGCAGAGGCAGTGGAGACTGCATGTTACTTAGTTAACAGATCACCTTCATCAGCGTTAGAGGATAAGACCCCACATGAGGTATGGACTGGTAAGAAACCCTCTCTTTCACATCTAAGGGTATTTGGATGTGATGCATATGTACATGTTCCAAAGGAGAAAAGGACGAAGTTGGATAATAAATCTGAAAGGTGCATCTTTATTGGGTATAAGGATGGTTTAAAAGGTTACAAGCTTTGGAACCCGGAAACAAGGAAGGTTGTGTACAACCGAGATGTGGTGTTTAGAGAGGTGAAAGATGTTGTTAAACATGAAGTCATACCAAAGGAACCTGAGAAGATAGAGTTTGAACTAAAGGAGGATGAATCAGACTCTACAACAAAAGAAGACTCATAAGGGGAAGAGCCACAAACTCCAGCCGTGAGAAGATCAGCTCAGGAAAGAAGACAACCAGAAAGGCATAGTCCATCTGCTTTCTGTTCAAATTTTTCCTTAACTGTAACTGATGATGATCCCAGAACTGTTAGGGATGCAGTAGATTCAGAGGGTGGAAAACTCTGGAAGGAGGCCATGGTTGATGAAATGGCACCCTTGCCTCAAAAATGAGGCATGGGATTTGGTGGAGTTGCCAGCTGGAAGGAAGCCCATCGAGAGAAAATGGGTGTTTAAAAATAAGATGAATGTGGAAGGCAAGGTGGAGAAATAAAAAACTCGGTTGGTAGCAAAAGGTTATTCCTAGGTGCTGGGAATTGATTTTGGTGATATTTTTTCTCCTGTTGCCAAAGTTACTTCTATTAGATTACTTTTATCTGTTGCTGCTGCATTTGATTTTGAGATAGAACATATGGATGTGAAGACAACATTTCTTCACGGGAATCTAGAAGAGGAGATCTACATGAAGCAACCTGACGGCTTTATGGTGAAGGGTAAGAAAGAAATGGTATGTAGGTTGAAGAAGTCTCTATATGGGTTAAAAAAATCACCAAGGATGTGGTATCAGAAATTTGATACCTATATACGGGGAATTGGCTTCACCAGAAGCAAGGAAGATCACTCTGTTTATTTTAAATTAATTGGTGACCGTGTTATTTATTTTGGCTTGTATGTGGATGATATGTTGTTGATTGGAAATGACAAAGAAATTATCCAAGATTTGAAGATCCAACTGTTCTCCAAATTCGACATGAAGGATCTTGGTGCTGCAAAATATATTTTGGGCATGTAAATTAAGAGAGATCGGGCAAAGAGGAAGCTCTGGTTAAACCAGAGGAAGTATGTCGAGAATATATTACAGAGGTTCAATATGCAGGATAGTAAACCGATGAATGTTCCTATTCCTATAGGTGTAAAGCTATCTACTGAACAGTGTCCCAAGACACAAGAAGAAGAGGAGGATATGTCCCGTGCTCCATATGCAAGTGCAGTCGGTAGCCTGATGTATGCAATGGTCGGTACTAGACTAGACATTGCATATGCAGTGGAAGTATTGAGCAGGTTTATGTCAAACCCAGGGAAGGAGCATTGGACAGCAATGAAGCGGGTTTTCAAATATTTACGTGGCACTAGTGATTATGGCTTGTGCTACCAGGGAAGACCAGGATGGAAAGAATGTTGGACATTCGTGGCTTTGTTGATGCAGACTGGGCTGGAGATCTAGACCAAAGAAGATCTACAAGTGGGTATGTGTTTAGCCTATTTGGAGGTGCAGTCAGTTGGATGAGCAAAAGACAGTCTGTAGTGGCTCTTTCAACTACAGAGGTAGAATACATGGCAGCCACTCATGCAAGCAAGGAGGAAGTTTGGTTGTAGATATTTTGTTCAAGTATGGGGTTGGTACAGAAAGCTATAAGGATAGACTGTGATAGCCAAAGTGCAATTTTCTTGGCTAAGAACCTTGCTTATCATTCAAAGACAAAGCACATTGATATTCAATATCACTTTGTTAGAGATATGGTTGAGGCTAAAAGGGTGTTGCTGGTAAAGGTGGACACTTTGAAGAATGTTGCAGATGCATTGATGAATTCTGTGAGCACTCAGAAGTTCTCTTGGTGTAGAGAAACAATGGGTGTTGAAGAATTGGGCCAATGACTAACCTCTCCTGTGGCTCCCCGCGGAAAGAAAACAACAAGTGGGCAAATGTTGGGTATGTGTTATATTATTTCCATGACTAATCACATGCGGGGGGGTAAGAGGGGGTGTGATAGCCCCCCATTTGCGTTAGGCACAACGGGGGGCGGTAGCCCCCCCTGTTGGGGTCCGAGGCAGCGCCCCGACAAAAATTTTTTGGTCCTTAATTTCCAGTGGGTAGTCCATGCCCATGGTTTCGTGCATGGTTTTGCACATGGTTTTGGGGTATGATGGTTTTCGGCCCCTGGTATTTTTGTAGATCTGGTCAAGGGAAATATGGTTATGTTCTAATCTAGGGTTAATGGATTGGGGTTTTGTATGCTTCGGCATGTATATATATGTGTTGTAACACTAAAAGGAATATAATGAAAAATCAAGCTAGTCGTCCCGATTTGGGATCCAGGGGAAAATATCTGTATTTATCTGTTTTATATTTTATGCTCTCGCTATTGTTTATTTTCTGTTATAAGATTTGTGTGTAGATAATTTCTGTTCAGGGTTAAAACCTACAGGCCCGTAGGCTATTTTTGGCGCAAGTATATTTTTAGACTATGTCTATTTTTAGACATGTCGATCATATTCTATGAGTTACAGGATGCTATTTGTGGATGGTTGGTCAAGTTGGAAAAATAGATGGACTTCTATTTTTAGACATATTGGGCGGAATCTATTTTTAGATTGCCAGTCTAAAAATAGATATGTCGAATATTATTAGCTCTTAATAATATTTGGACAATAAACATTATCTTATTCTCTTGGAGCACTTCAGTTAAGTGCACAGATGTGGCAGAGGAGCTGATAGAAGGAATTATGCTATTCTTGAGTGTTAAGTGGAGCTATTTCATGGATACTTTAGTTCAAACTCATGTGACAGATTTTGGTGGAGTTATTGAGGTAGTTGGTGGAGTTGTGTTCAGTTTAACTCAGTTAGACACAGTTGAGCTAGTTGTATCTAGTCTAATTGATTGATACACTAGTGAGAGTGGTGTGAATTAATTAATAATTAATTCACTAATTATTAACTCATTAATCAACTAAAGAACACATCAGTTAACTACAGTGCATGGACAGTTTCAGTGGAGACCAGTGGAGAGGTAGGTGAAAGAGGGGGTTGACTATCAGTTGTGACTATAGTGTTGCATGATTTGCAACACCTAGTGATTGGAGATGCCAATGAGGATTGCATGAGCAAGGCTGGACCAATTCGAGTTCATTCAGAGCCAATATTCAGTAGGGATTGCACAGTAGAGGCAGGCTAGCAGGTGGCAAATATCGATGCATACATTTGCTAGATCGGGCATGATTAGTGTGTAGCGATTATATTGTACTGAGAGCTTGAAATGATCAGCTTTGTATGAGGATTTTTACATGATCTCTATGACATATATTATATATATATATATATAGTTGGGGTTTTTAGCTTCAGGCTTTCCCGTTAAAACACTATGTTCATATGTGTGAATTTTTATGGTTTCAATGTGTGCATGTAAGTGATTTAATTTCCGCAAGTAATGATCAATAGTAGAAGAGATTCTGTATTGTGCATGAATTCAAATAGTGTGTGATCAGGAGAATCTTGGATGTATAATGCATTAGTTATATAATTTCTACACTATGATGATAGACAAAGAGACAAAAAAATGGAGGAAATGCGTTCCAACATTGCATCCAAATTTTGGAACACACACTATGATGGATCAGTCCTTTGTGATCAAGACCCTTGACACCAAGGAGATGATGGGTGTTCATGAGTTAATTGAATCTAAAGGGATAACCTTAGACTGGGATATATTGCAGAAGGTGGCTGATGAAGAAGAAGATGGGGGAGTTGCTCCAACTTCTCCTTATCATGATACTTCCACACAGCAATTAGAGATGGATTTGCGCAGTGGAAGCAGTCATATTATGTTCCCATCTGTTGTTCACATGGAAATGAGCCATGAGACATCATTATCTTATGTTATACCACCTGGGAGACCACCTGATTCGGATTTGATGAAAGATGTTTCATGTATTGATGCTCCTTTCATAGATCCAAGAAGGGAGGGAGCATTAGAAGACCATGCTTCAGCGCTGAGAGTATGGGGAAAGTACAAGGAGAGGGAAAAAAAATTTCCCCTAACATCACTATTCATTCTCTCATCTCATACTGTGCTGAGAAAAGATGCTGCAAGGATGAAGGTTGACACCATCATGAAGCAAGGAAGGAATGGCAACCTTCCATCTTATACCTTTGGCATGGGAGATATCAAAGAGGAGAAAAATGGGAGGCATGGCCTTCCAAAATACACCTTGGACATGGAGGATGTCAAGGAGAAGAGAAAAAACATGGAAGCCACTTCAGTTGACACATTATCAACATTTTCATTGTTGGGCAAACTAGATCCATATTGGAAATCCCAACTGTTGGTGGAATATTCCAAGGATCTTCATACATGCATGATTCTTGATGACTTGCTACATGATGAGGATTATTCAATCCAATATGGGGTCATCTATGATCATGGTAGGATCTTCTTATCTGGAGCCTCCAAGCTGAAGGAGAAGTTACTACAATGGGCCTATGAGGAGTTCTGTTTCAGCCATACATATTCTATGAAGCTCAACATCATCACCTTGAGGAGCTACTATTGGGAGCGCTTTGAAGGAGAACTATATCATCATTGTCAAAGATGCATGTAATTTGTGGAGATGGGGAAGAAACATAACTCTATTGGAGAGTTAATTCAGCCTTCTCTTTCCCCTCTTGAGGGAGAAGATAGATCTAAGCACCACTCCATTTTTATGAGGAGGACTATTGGTGAAGAATATGCTCATGTAAAACAAGTTTATTTTTCTGATTGTATGCATTCTTTCACCATGTTTATGCAGGCCATGACTCCAAGGAGGAGTGTTATATCTTTTAAATATCATGGAAAATATTGGGCCACAACAATTGCTGCACTTGGCCACTCCCTTGGTGGACAAAGGGAGATATTGTTTCATGATGGGTGCTTTCCCAAGGCACCAAACATATCTCACACATTCAGCTATAGTGATATGGCATGAGCTGCAAGTAAGTGGTGGGAAAACCACTTATCACATCTTGGTTTGATGCAGGGAGGAGATGCATTACGCTGGTTCCACATGTGGGACTATGACCCACCTCCATATGTACACATTTCTGTTTGTTTGTACATTATTTTTCTCCCATACATTGATGACATGATTGTACTTTTTAAGGGAATATATGGAGGGAGGATGGGAGGTATGCATTTTCCTAATGGGCTGAAGATTCTCCATGTATTTTATGTTACATATTTAAGGGAGAACATTAAGCAAGCCATGGTTGTTTCACATGAGATATTGTTTCCTTGTGGGATGGAGTGTTTACAAACACATCTCATAAGATATTTGGAGGAAACTTTCATGGAGGGTTGGATTGGTGATTACTTAGCTCATGGGAAAAGCTTATCATTTGATGGTATCACAAATGGAAGAGGAGATGAGTTGCAAGACTCACCTTATCAGTTGCTTGAGGACAAGAAACATTTTGGAGGGGGGGACTGTAATATTCCTAATTAGCCCAAGCTAATAGGAATATACTATTCTGTTTTCATTTTCTTGTTGCAAGAATAAAATTGTAAAGGAGGATAAATTAAACTCCTAAAACAACAAAATAAATCCATGCCCATGTGAACAAGGCTAAATCTGGGCTGCTTTAGCAAAACACCCTTGTGCGTGAAATGGATTAAGTCATTTGACTGGGTCCACTAGACCAAATCAACAATGTTGTCTAGATACACAACGCAGTTTTAGTTGGAGGCTAATCATGTGAATGCAGCTAAATCATTGAGATGGTTTAGGGTTTGGCAAGGATTCCATCTTATTTAAGGAGGAGGAGGACAACATGAGCGGGGTTGTTGATGATATTATTTCTGAAGGATTTGTCTGCTGAGACATTTCTAATTCTCTAGCTGTTTAGCTGAGAATAGTGTTGTTTAGGACTAGGGTGTTCCTGATCGAGAATCCCACCTCTTCCATTGAGTAGCTCTTGGAGGAGTCTTGCATTTCTTGACCATTATCAGGCATTTGGCCAAGCTCTTCTACCAACTACTGTTGCAAATACTGAGAGGGGGGGGGGGGGGTGAATCAGTGTTCCTTTCAATTAGAGCATTAGTTAATCTTCAATTATTATCAGTGTTTGTACAATGATAACAGAAAACAAGAGGAACACAAATGCACACATTTTTTAAGGTGGAAACCTACTCCGGGACAAAAACCACCTAATGATTTTCTAATAATTCTTTAATATTCAACTCCAATTGAAAATAAAGCTCCAAATTCCTAGAATCTAGAAAAGCATTCTTCACCAGCTCCCACTGGATGGACGATCCAACACCCAAGATTCTTCAGTAGTCAACTAAATGGATGCCCCAACACCCAATGAGCTACAACTCACCCTAGCACCACCCTACGACCCTATAGAAGAATAAAAGAAGAATAGACTCCCGTACCAGGGAAAATGGTCCACTTTGCAATGATATAGAATGACGTAGAAGAAGAAGATATACTAGACCATAACCCCAACTTTGACAAAACCACCTAATGATGATCCTAGACCTCCCAACACTGCCTCTTCAACCCTTGGCAGATAGACACTAGTACAATTTTTACAATAATGTATTTACAATGAATTTGTACAAAGATACCTTTACAATGATTGTATGTAGTGCTTCCCACTTGAAGAATTCATATGATGAACTTCTTTCTGTTGTTATGCACCTTGGTTGCTACTCTTTTCATTGTACCCTTTGCTGCACCTTTCTTTGATTTTCTGCTGTAGAAAGTCTGGTCCTTTGCAACCCTTGACAACACATGATCTAGCTTTTTCTTTCCTTCTGGGAGCTCGATATTGAATCTGGTGTATCTCTGTTATTTCAGATCATCAATATCTAATTTTCAGTCCTGTAGTAGTCCTCTGAGTCTCTTTATAATGCCACAGGTCTGACCCAATTTGGATTCTTCAAGAGAGAGTTATACCCAATCTCTCACAATTCCCTAATTATGGATTATTTCAGTAGAGCGCAATTATACGACGTGCCACGTGTCACTGTTTCTTCATTTGGCTCTAAAATTGATAGAGAGAAAACTAAAGGCTGTGCAATATATACCACTTCTTACGTAATTCCAATCTGATACTCAGAGAGAGATTTATGACGATTTTACCAAGGTCACTTCTTTGAGATGAATTTCAGGAGCCTGCACAAACCCTGACTTCCACAGATCATATCTCCAAAAATGTTGCTCACCTTGATCTGAAATTTTTACAGAAGCTTCCTCGGGATTTCGGCTTCACCACATACAAATTTCAGCTTCTAAACCTTCGTAGAAAAAACTTTAGAGCGAAAATTCCACGATGACCTATTTCAGGTGGCGAAATCCCTTGCCTAAGGAGGAAATGAAGATCACAATTTATATAAATTCTTAAGTTGAGAGGGGCTTCAACAAGTGAACTTGGGAGGGATTTTAGGAGCTTAAAAATTATTAATTATGACTTTTCAATGACCCATGCCCCAACCCCATTGGGTTTTAGCCCACTAACTAGGGGTACAAACTTCAAACATGAATATCTCTCAAATCGTGAAGAATTACATGGCGTGTCATATATCAACTAAAACATCTCGACAAGTAGAAATCATCAAAAGCATTATTGACCCAGAATATATTAATTTGGTAGGTCAAAAATCCCATGCAATATTGGGTTAGCCCCTGGTGCTGCTTGGGTTGACATCAATGACAACCGCTGATCAACAACTACAACGCAGATCTTATTGAGGGTTTGGTTGTCTTTATAAGCTGCAACAAGTGGAGGCTAGATCTGTTCAAATCTAAGCCATCCTAGTGCCTCTTTTCAGTGGGAAATCTATCTATCCCCCTGGAAAGAGAATATTTGATGAGGAGAGCTCATTTTCAGATATTGGCATCAGGCCACATCATGCTCTAGAGCCTACAACATAGTCCATCTTCCAGAACTACGTTATTTGCAAGGAGAAAGTTGCAGGGTCTTTTGGCACTTCAAGGAGAAGAGATATCTAGTGTTGGGAATCTATCCTTCATTGTGGTGATCCGTGGATTATAGATCTAATCCATGTTCCATTCATATCTGATCTGAATACTAATGTATTTGCTTCAGAAATTATAAATCATTCTACAGATCAGCTGCCTTAGATCTCAGATCTACCTCCTATACTACATTTTCTACTAAAAACCCTAAGGGGCTTTTGAAGAGGAGACTCTATAGTGTACAGATCTGATATAGATCTATCTTTTTATACACAGATATTCTCTAGATCTGAAGTGTAACGTACAACTCTTTTTAGCTAATAAAATAACGCTGTCAAACTTGTACAGTCATATCATATGGTTGCAGCCTCTTATTTTGAGCCAATCTTCATGTAAAGTCCATTGATGTATGTTTTGTAATGTAAGGGCTTCAATATAACTCCGATTTTCTGTTATAAACAATCATATTGAGCCTCAATATTGGCCTCCTACATATATTTGGCTGAACTGTGTTATTTTCTGAGCAGTTTTGTCACATAGTGTTGCAGTTCCTTCTTTGGGTAGTTTTCAAGCCTTCCTAGGTGTGGGAGATCTATTTAATCTACCTAGAAAGAATTGTTTCTAATATCCTCTTGTATTTAGGTCTTAGATACTCAGATCTAAGGGATCCAAGAGCTGATTTCAAGATTTGTAGTAGCCATTCCTGAAAAATGTGTTTCTCAGGCATGCCATGTTAGCAGTCCCGATTTTGGGATACTACAATAGGGCAAATGATGAGAGAATTGATAGATGCAATATACTCTATGAATCATGGGCTGGAGAGATATTTCATGAGTTGGGACTTTCCACTTTGGGAATGAACCACTTCATTTTATATATCTCATGTGTAGAGGAGATCTTTGGTCATCCTATGGTTTCCACTTAGAGATTCATTGATGAGGATGGGTATCTAAATTTTCAGTTGGAGGCCATTCTAGACATTCTAGAGAGGAAGATTTAGAGTTGGACATGCATGACACATTGTGACATATGGGGAGGCCTTCCTTTTGAGGATTCCATTTGGAGGGAGGATGTTTGTTGTAGCATCCACTTTTGCAGTTGCTTGAGGTCAAGCAACATTTTTCCGGGGAGGACTGTAATATTCCAAATTTTTCCACAAGATAATTAGAATATTAGAGTTCTTGATTTTCATAATTAATTAAGTAAATAAGAGGGTGGAGGGACCCAAAAACCCCAAAGATAAATAAAATCCACTTTTTATTTGTGAATGTGGATATTCCAGATCTAGATCTACATAATGGAGTAGTGGAGTGGCTACTTAATGTGAAAGGAATGGAGATCATGTCTCATTAATGAGAAAGACCATGGAGATTGAATTAGTCAACTAAGATCATGGAACGAATCAAATGTAAGATCATAGAGCATTCACGATGATATGATGGAGGAATAGTGCATTTAATGCACACATGATGGAGAGGGTGATCATTACATTCACACATGATGGAGATCATGGAGAGGCAGCGTAGTCAACATGGAGACCTATGTCCACATGTACAACACAGTTATGAGGTGGGCCAAGGCATGGGAAGGTTTCAAAAACTATATAATGAAGATGAAGGAAACATAGAAGGTATGCTTGTGGATTATTGATTTGTGACCTGTTTAGATCTGGATTTGTCATTTGACATTCCATGCACTCTTATGTTGTTTAGCTAAGTCTGCAGTGTTGTTTAGCACAGAGTGTTCCCGAGCAGGAATCCCACCTCTTTCCCTGAGTGATCTATAAGGAATATTGTTTGCACTACATTCATCATCAGGAATTGGTGCCATATTGTTCCTACTTTCTGTAGAACATCCATATTCAGAAATTGCACATTTCTAAAGATCAGTTTGAGAGGAGGAGGTTGTCCTTCAATATTTCAGTTGAGGAACCGGTGAAGGATTCATCCTATCACCTTAAGCTTCAAGATCAGCCTTCTAGTCCTTCAGATATATATCAGGCATCAGGCCATTTATTATTCATCTTCCAGCAGTAGCATTTCCATCAATAATTTCCTAATCCATTCTTGTAGATCCAAGGGAGAAGGGAAGATGCTAGCATATTAGCTAGTAATCTAGTGGAGGACCATTCCTTTACATTGTATTCTTTATTTCCATCATTCTGAGTTACATTTCATATCTTAGCAGCAGGCTAGAGAGCCTCCTTCCTTTACAACGCATTTTTTGTGAGCAGTTGTGTAGCAACAACTGCAATCTTCAGAGGAGTATTGAGGAGCTAGATCTTGAGCTTCTAGCTTGAGGATATAGTGAAGGGATCAGCCCTTCAAGCTTAGATCTGATATTGTGACATATTTCAGCAATCTATTTGTCAGATCTAGCTTTAGATCTGAATAACCCAGCATACTAGGGATCAAACCCCAAGAGGGTAAATTTCCAATCTCATAGATATGGAATTTCCTTTCTGGGTTATCTTGGGTTGCCATCATAGAGCCCAGATCTTGAATCTTGGCATCATCAGAGCTCCATATATCCATATATATACATTTCAATTTTTAGCTAGCATATGTATTTACACATCAAATGAACGGACAACGCAATATTTCTTCCTGCAGCTCTCCAGTTACGCAGTGCCTGCTTTGACATGTTTTCAGGGTCATTCTAGCCTATGTATTTGGCTTGAGTGCATCTATTTGAGAACTGTTGTATTGTTTATCCATTTCCAATGATAATAAAAGGCTCACCTATTCTGTATAACCTATGATTGTTGAATCTTTACATGTACATTTTTTGTGTTACAAATATTGTGTTTGTGTATCAATGCATTATTACATTTTGGAATATTACATATAGGAACTCTCACTCACAATGGACCTCCTACCAGCATGACATAATATCACATGAAGCAAAACAAAGATCCTGCAACATGCGTCAAGCAAGGATCTAGAAATCATAATACATCTCATAGACAAAAGAGGCACATGATCTAACTTCATATACCTCAACCCCTGAAGTTGGTTGAAGAAGTGGATTCTCAGCTACTGAATCTGGCTGAACCATCAAATTCGTGGCATCAAGGGGCATAGAATAGACTTTCCACACTTGATAATCTAACAACGTCATTCCAATCTAGAAAATGGCTAAAAATGGGAACATCTTCTGCTGAAACAAACATCGCCATCGAATCCCTATCGCCGAGAGTTGTAAAATTGACATAAAGTTTGACGAATTTTGACTCATGCAACTTCAGGGATTCAAGAAATATTTTGATGCCCCTAAAGATTCCCTTGGGCATGGTTCCACCATCTCCATGGATTGCAGTTCCATCCTGCAAAAAAAAATAATAAAAATTTCAAACTCTGCGCCAATCTCGTGTTCGCTCCATCGTTCGGTTTGCTAGCTCGCCTTGCCACCCCCATCGAATGAAAATGAGAGGTTTTTATATGTTTGAGTGAGCAGATATTTCAATGTGACAACCTGTGGGTATTTGGCTCCGTTGGAAATTAGTGAGGAGGTGGGTCGGGTTCAAACCTCGCCCACTCCAAAATAACATGCATCATATATTTTAAACCGTGACATTTATTTATTTTTTGGAGCCGTTGTAACATTTGGTAGTTGTAATGTATTTTGGGTGTTGGTTTGAATTGGACCGTTTTCATTTACGTTTTGTTGCTAAGTCTTAGGACCGCCCACTTGGGGACCAATCACGTGGGTCAGGCAGGTTTGACCCCCATCGGTCCCCTCCTCTGCTATCTTCGGGTGGCGTTATATATATATATATATATATATATATATATATATATATATATATATATATATATATATATATATATATATATATATATATATATATATATATATATATAATTGTGGTGGGCGGGGTCCGATCCACGCAGCCCTGACCCAACTCGTTTGAAATTGAACTTGTTATATGAAGGGTCTTTGGCCGGGGGTGGCGGGGTTTGGCCACTGGCCACCCTAATTAAAATATGAGTGAAACTTGTTATAACTGCTTGGTGGGGGTGGTGGGGGTGGTGACTCGCCACCCCTTTTTTTTAATAATTTTTGTTTTTTTTAATAACCAAATTGTCCATTTTTTAATTTAACAAAAATAAGGGTTATTGGGCTTTTTAAATAGGCCACAATTTTGCCCATTTTTGGGAACTAAGTTGCTTAAGTTGCTTTTCGGTTGACGGGGAATGTGTGGGACACTTAAACCAAACCCACTGCCCAACTTTTGACCATATATATATATAATTGGGGTGGGCGGGGTCCGCTCCATGCGGCCCTGACCCAACCCATTTGAAATTGAACTTGCTTTGACCGGGGGTGACAGGGTTTGGCCACGGGCCACCCCAATTAAAATATGTGTGAAACTTGTTATAACTGCTTGGTGGGGGTGGTTTGGATGGTGACCCGCCACCCCTTTGTTTTAATAATTTTTGTTTTTTTTTTTATAACCAAATTGTCCATTTTTTAATTTAACGAAAATAAGGGTTATTGGGCTTTTTAAAGAGGCCACAATTTTTCCCATTTTCAGGAACTAAGTTCCTTGCCGGTTGACAGTGAATTTGTAGGACACTTAAACCCTACCCACTGACAAATTTGACCATATATATATATATATATATATATATATATATATATATATAATTGTGGTGGGCGGGGTCCGCGTGGACCCAACCCGTTTGAAATTGAACTTGTTATATGAAGGGGCTCTGACCAGGGGTGGCGAGGTTTGGCCACTAGCCACCCCAATTAAAGTATGTGTGAAAGTTGTTATAACATCTTAGTGGGGGTGGTGGGGATGGTGACCCACCACCCCTTTTAATCATTTTTGTTTTTTTATAACCAAATTGTCTATTTTTTAATTTAACAAAAATAAGAATTATTGGGCTTTTTAAAGAGGCCACAATTTTTCCCATTTTCAGGAACCAAGTTCCTTGCCAGTTGACAGTGAATTTGTGGGACACTTAAACCTAACCCACTTCCCAAATTTTACCAAAACTTTGACTCGCTCTAACTTCTCCATACGTGCTCGCATTGGAGATCTGTTTGCACCGTTAGAATCAGGGCAACGAGTACTTCAATTTGAACCCAGTTCAACAGAGATTCGACCACTTTGAATTTTGACCATTTCTGAGCCCTCTTGATCTCCTGAGGGTTTCTGGAGCCACCTGGATCAATTTCCATGTTGTGCTAGCGTATGCCACCATGTGCTTGGACGTCAGTGTCATGAAAAGGTGTTCTAGGTACAAAGGCATTCCAAGACATGCAAGGTGCTAATAAATGTTAGTGTGTGCCAAAGCATTAATTTAAGGTGTGCCTAGATTGTTGAGGAGTGTTAGGTCTTTCTAATTAATAGAATTGTCAGAGCTTGATTATGCATTAAATAATATATTTCCTACACACACTAGTATAACTTTATCTAAAGTGAATTTTCTAGATAATAAACTTAATAGATATGAGTCATGTTTTGAATCGTAGGAAAACTATATTCGACTAGTCATTACTTGAGGGAAATGATACACACTAATTACTTCTTAAAAAATTTATTGACTCTAACCACTATGGCCTTGGAAATATTATAAAAAATACTCCACAATAATGGTCTTAAACCGTTATCTTTTGACAAAAAATATATTAACAGGCACATAGCGTCATCAAAAACTCATTGGAATGATCAATGATGACGAACATTTTTTAACGTCACTAAGAGTAACAAAAAGAGTATTAATGAGGGTCATTAAAATTTCGTCACTAGAAGTGTTACCAAAGAGAGAATTAGTGATGGGAATTTAACAAACCTCACCAAAAGTGTCATTGAAAATGGATTTGGTGACGAACCTAAAAGGACCCTCATTATATACACTTACAATGACGTTTTTTTAAGGATCGTCACCATATGTGACATTGGTGACGGACCTTAAAGGTCCGTCACAAGCATGACCCTCACCAATGTCCTTTTTTCTTGTAGTGACATAGAGGCACCAGGATTTCTTCGAGACTAGGGAAAAATCCACTATGGGGAAAAACCTTGCAAATTATTCTTTATAGATCTTCATCAAATGATTCAGCAACAAGAGTATAATTATATATAGATACATATATTTATGATGTAGAAAAAAAACTAGCATACACAGAATAAAACCATAACCATACTTTTGCATGAAGGAGCCTGAATATGAGAATTGAAATGCACTGAAACTAGCCGTAACAAACTGATGAATATGGCTGATACTAAATGAGGACTATAGTTACATCTTGTAGTGGAAAAAAACACATCTGAACAACAGATCGACAGATCTATAATACCAAAATAGTGATCTCAACTCTGAAGTCCTAGATCTGAATCCAAGAGATTGTCAATGCTTGTTCTGACACAACTGTGACTGAACGAATGATTTTTGGAAGCATTGCGCAAGAAAAAAACTGCGAATCAATTCTGATATGCCCAGAAAATATCTAGGCTGCAGCCTTAACATGCTCTGCCCGTGGCTTTGGGGTCCTTGGCTACTACGAGGACACTTTGTGCTAGCGGCTCTACTTCATATCAGCCCTATCTATCCTCAAAAGCTTGGTCGTGCCCTTAACAAGTTGTGCCAACGACTTTGGGGTCCTTGGCCATAGGAATAACACACCCATCATGTGGCTCTGCTCAGCTAGGATGCTGCTTGAGCACTTCATGCTCGTTTTTATGCTTCAGATCACCTAAACCTGATGCAAGATCTTGTCTATGATCCCAACCATTTGTGCGAGCTCCTCCTGACATACCTCTGCAAGCTAGAAACGTAAAATACGAACCAAAACAAAAATAGCATGGAGGAGATCTCATGAGTGAATGTGTGCAAATGAAATTGGGGTTGATTCTATTATAACTTTGTGAGGGACCACTTGGGGATTTGTCCAAATCAACATGCAGTTAGGCTGACCCATAAAATAATAAAATAATTCATAACTTAACTTCCACTTAGGGTCGATTTGTAATCAATTTTGATCCTCTCAATAATAGGAATCTGATTAAATTATTATCATAATCATTTGAGCTATCCAATGTGGAATTTGACCTTAGTTGCGAAAATTAACATCCGACTGAGGTGGAAAATTTTGATTATTTTAGGCCAATGAATTTGAAAAAAACCATAATGGTAAAACTATGGTAAATCTAGGTAATGAAAATGTAGCCATATAAGGAGGACCAACATTTCCAAAGCAAGGAAAAGGACTAGGATTCTCGTTAAGAGGGGTTCCTTGGTTGGTGAATTCCCAAACCATTTCCATTAGATTCAACTCAAATAAGTTTTATTAAGAATTTAAATAATATTCACATTCCACACCTAAGGTTAGTAAAAATTAAAAAGAAGAAAATAACACACACTAGTAAATTTGAGTCAAACCATGCAAAAAAACTTTACACAATGAAATCACTAGTTGGTAATGAAATCCAACATCGCAAATATCAAAGTGAAAATTGAAATAAATATAGAGAAGATGGAACTAGTTACCTTGACTACCTATTTAATGAACACAATCTCGTACAATTAACTCCATTTATTCCATCTTGAGTGAAGAATAAACTCCAAAATGGTCCAAGTGAGTCTAGTCAACATATGTTCTAGGTACAAAAAAGAAGGTACAACAGAGACTTCCCGTCCCCCGTCACCTCGGGTAATAGCCCTAATATTATGCTCTCTAAGGTTACCACTTATAACAAATTTAACCTGGGGGGAAGGTAGCAGATCTAAAGTACACACAAGGTCATAGTAACAAAGCTCAATCCCCTTGAAAGTTCCTCAACATGGTTAATATGAGGTTTACTTTCAAGTTACTCCTAAGTAACTTTTGAAACCATTTGTAATGTGTGCAAATTACTTTATTGTAACCAATGAAGTGGTGTCGATCACTCCACTGGGTCTGATATGATCTCATGCTTAACTCCCTTGTAAGAGGAGCTTCCCAGAGCCAAACTGTAACAAATGGATTTACTCCCTATCACAAGATTCTAGTGTTTGTTTGTGATAGTCATCAATAATTTTTATTTTTATAGATGACTAAATGCTTATCCTATATTTCTAGAAACAAAGTTCATGAACATTGTGAGTTCTAGAAAACTCATTGCCTTCATTATCCTTAAGATAAAATTTTCACTATTTCATCATCCCATCATGTCAAGCTCAGCTCACCAACCCCAGAAGACCCATCATGGGCTCATGTCACTCATTTTTTCTATGTTTTGTCACCTTTGGCCTCAATCCTCTGTTTTGTTTAGCCTAAACCCTCCACTGCTACCTAGGGCCACCAATCAATCAACTCTCTTATATCTCCAAAAAACCTCAAGCATTGATGGTCTCAAAACTATCTCTGTAGGCTCATTAGATAAATCAAGTACATTGGATTTTGGATCTTCAATACATAAGTCTATCAAGAAGTCTATTTTACACTTAATGATCCCAAAATCTAAGTTTTCAGTCAAAGGCCAAGTCCAAGGAACCTTCCACTAGGTCACCTAGGGTTTCATAGGTCATAGGGTTGTTTTTGTTCTCAAAGTCTATGTTTTTCCTGTGTCAAGAGGCTGCATACAAAGAAGAAGAAGGTCAAGTAACTGGTCCAAGACTGATGAAAAGCCATTCAAGAAAGGCCTCCTTGGCCAAAGCACAAATTCTACAAGGGACAGCTGCCCTTGTTCACATTTATACAAAAATGATCAAGTTGGTCATCAGCATAAAAGAGGTAAGGTAATAAAACGAATCATCACAAGAAGACATCCACAACAAAGAGAAAGGAAGCAAGCTTGTGTTTAAAGAGAATCAAGGTTTTTATGATAAATTGACAAGACAGTGTTTCCAAGAAAAGAAACATCACAAGGACCACAAGGACAGAAGACACCTCAACATAATCAAGAACACATTGAAGATCTTCAGAAATCATGAATGAATAAGGAAAAAGGTGAGGTGAACTAAACATAAATGAATGAACTTGAAAGGGCTATAGAGAACTTAGAAGACAACATTGTTTAATTTTCTCTAACAGCCCTAAAACCTAAGAGTTTGGAAATATGGAAAAAACAGGTCAAAATAAGATGATGAGTCCTCCTTCATAGCAGCAGAGGGCATTCAAAGGATGTTTAAGATGTTCTCTAAGTTTTTTCCAAGGCAGCACTGCTTCACTGCACCAAAGGAAGAAGTTTTAGAGATTATTAGTGTGATGGAGCCTAGGTCTCCCAGTGCATTCAATGTCTTAAAAATGATCAAAGGAAAAATACATGAGGTGAAATATCAAAATGAAAATCTTGTTGGCCCTAAGAATCCCTGTTGGGTGACTAAATGTTGAAGAAGTCAAAACAATGACAAAGAGACCAAAAACCCTGTGTTATGGCACCTTCAGAAATCAAAAGTGGCCAAGGGGAAGAGATGGTGAACCTGATGAAACACACCTTTGTCAAAAGGACCTATCACTACCAAATCTGCAAAAGGTGAAATACATGTTTCAGGTCACTTGCAATCAAAAAATTCCCAAGGAGATAAAAACAGTGTTTTCGGCTTGATTAATACATGCCAAAAATAGTTTGAACAAGTGCACAGAATTTCAAAGGTAAAAGATATTTAAAGGACATCTATATCCTTTCAGCCAACCATCACCACAATAGAAGACAAGATGCCTTGAAAAAGCCTTCAAAAACCCCTGCAAAAGATATAAAGTGTATCAGTCAAATAACAAAAAGATTGAAGAAACATAGTAAAGTGGGTTTATGAGTGTAATTTATTTTTCTCAAGAGGTATAAAAGTGTTATTCTTTCATTTCAAACTTAGTTAGCACTTTGTGGACAGTAAGAAGGCTTAAGGAGAAAAACTGGGTTTTCTGGCCGTTTTCTGGGCAAGTGTTCTGGCACTGCGCAAATCACCGGTGCTATGCTAATACAGGCTGGCGCTACGCTAACCAGTCCTCTGCCCATTTGAATTTTAATGGTGCTATGCTAATCAACCCTAGTGCTACGCAAAGCCTGGGCGCTATGCAAACATAGGCTTAAATCGCTTGGAGACCGACGGAACATTGCACATGCCTAGCGCTGCGCTAACTGGCCACTCGACACATATGCACAACTTCCTGGGCGCTACGCAAACACAAGCCTGACTCACCCAGATATCGGCAGATAGTGCATCTGATTGGTGCTGAACTAACCACCGTGCAGGCCTTCCGGTGCTGCGCTAATAGCCCGACCCGAAAGCTCGGGCAGGGCGATGCGCAAATGTAGGGAGCCTCCAAAAAATATCAAATTTTTCTAAAGGTCAAATTTTTTTCCTCCACCTCGTCTCCAAAGGTTCAAAAAAGGCTAAACTGGTAGGTGACCCTCCCTCTTTATCCCCAAGAAATTTTCAAAATTGGTTTTAAGTATTTTGTGGCTTTGAAGTGTTCAAACCCTAAGTGGGTAAACCCTAAGTCCTTCATGCAAAGGAACCTTTGTTTTTTAAACCTCCTTGAAACCAGTTAATGTCATGTAAGGGTGAGTAAGTTAGGGTGACTTCAATACACTTTGAGAAGGCCTCCTAAAGCTATAATGCAACTAAAACCTAATAACCCTAGCCTCCACACCACTCATTCTCCAAAGTTGACTCCATCACCTTTTCACCTTGCTTCACCAAACCCTAATTTGTCAAATAACATCTCCCATCATTATGTCAGGAGCTAAAAACAACAGTGGCAGTGAAAGTGGTCAAAGGCCTTTGAGACCAAAACATAAGGGAGGAAAAGTCAATAGATTGGAACCTCAAAGCATAGTGGCCATCAACTCCTCTCCTAGGATCCTGTCATGTTTTCAGAATGCAAGATGTTTTCAATTTTGTGAAAGGAGCAAACAAGTAAAGAGCCACCTTGAGCTTACAAGGCTCCTCATTCTCAATTTACACAACAAACACTCAAGCCTTGTAGGAGTGGATTTTTAGATCTCAGCAGGTGCCATCTCTGAGGCTATAGGTATCCCAACTTTGGGTGAAAAATGGTTTAAAAAGGGAAAATTTGACAAAGACTTTTTAGAGCCATTTATCAAAAAAATGTATAGAGGAGTTAGCAAGAAAATTTTTCCTTTCTCACACCTTAAACATAGATTTGCATTCTTGATGTCGGTTATTGTGAAGTACTTCACCTATGAGGGGAGGTACTCTAGGCTCTATTCCTATCATGTCAGACTCCTCATGCATTTCACAGTAGCTAAGGTGCTAAAATTACCTTAATATCTCTATAGGAGCATTGAGAAAATGTCTTCTGTTGTCCAGAGGAGGAATCGCCCACAACAAATGCATATCTTGTTCCACCATTCCCTGATCAAGATGGTGGTACTACATCTTTTGGAGCAAAAGGGTATACCTTGGGATGTTTTCATAACCCATGAAGTCTTTACAAACCCACAGCCTCCTCATCAACCAAATCTGCCTTCCTCATCTGCACAAGTACCCTCACCCCAAGAAAACCTCCCTTCCTCTCCTTCTCTTTGTGCATTAGGTGAAGCAGGAAGTGGCAATGAAGAATCACGTGAAGATCAGGGCGAAGGTTATGAAATCAGTGGGGCAGAGACAAAAATTAATGAAGAAGAAGAAGAAGGAAATGATGTTTAAGAGGAGGGAAATAAACATAGTAGTGATGAAGACAAAAAAAAATGAGAATTTGGAGGAAGGAAGTGATGGTAATGATACCAATGAGTCAGCCCAAAGAGAAGAAAAGGATCATGCAGGTGAAAAAAGTGATGACCAAGAAGATATTGATGAAATGAGGAGGCTGAAAGTAAAAAATATAGTGAAAAAAACTCTGCCACTATGGAAGAGGATGCTGGAGGAAATGAAGAAGAGGCAGAGAAAGCAGATCATAGTGAAGATGAGTTTGATGACAATGTTGGAAACCAAGAAGATTATGATGAGGTAGAGTCCATGGAACCATATGATGAGGATGGTGACAATATGGAATAAGATGATGAGGCAGAGACAGAATTTGAAGAATATGACACTGATACGACAAACAGTGAGAAACATGACAGCAAAGGAGATAGTCATGATAGTCATGACAGCTGTCATGATAGTCATGACACCGATCAACCTCCTAGTGACAATGAAAATGATAACAATGCAGGGGATGATGAAGAGGATATGAGTCCCAATGATGAACAAAACAAAACTGAAGAAAGTACAGGGCTTGATAGTCCCAATGAAGACCAAATCTACAACACATAAGGCAGTAAGGAAGGTATTGATGATGATGATGATGTTGAAGGTCAGGAAAGTAGTAATCAAATAGAGCATGAGATGACTGATGGGGATCATAGTGAAGGTGAAGGAGCTGGTGACAACACCAACGGTCATAGCCATGATGAAGACACTACCAAAACCAACCTAACTCCTTTTGTATGCACATACCACAAAGGGCCAAGGCAAGTGTTTTTTGCCTCCAAAAGGTAAGGGACCTTACCATCTGCATCAACTCCAAGGCTTGACAAAGGCAAAGAAAATATGGAAAAGGGTAAGAAACAGGTAAAGGTGGAAGAGGAGGATCCTAAAATAGAAATGGAGTTTGAACTTATTCACATAGACAGTGATGAAGAAAATGAGACAAGAATTTCAAAATCCCTCCTTCAAAACAAGAATGCACAAATAGAAGACCTAGAAGCTGAGTTGGAGAGTGCAAAGGATGCCATTCACTTATATCAAATTCAAAACAAGAAAAAGAGTTCCCAACAAGCCATATATGAGGCTAGAGCACTCAAACCCTGGAAATAATCTCAAAGAGCGCAAGTCAAACTAGAAGAATACATGGGCCCGTATGAAGAAAGTGAAGGTGAAGAGGAACAACCTAGGAAGAGGCCAAAAACCATAGGGTTAAGGAAAGCATTGGCAAAATGGAAGGAAGAGGAATCAGCCCTAGCAGAGCAACTTCCCCTCACTGAACTCCTTTCCATGGAAATTAAACATGATTGGGAGTCATGGTTTGAGAGGGAAAACATACACCTAGAGGCCAAGCTAAAGAAGGAAAATGAAGGCTTAGATCTACAAAGAAAGAGGACAAAGTATTATGTAAAGAAGCACAAGTTTTTTTGTGCCAAACTAAAGGAATCCCTCCTTGAAGTCCAAACCCTAAAGGAGGCAAAAGAGCACAACAGCCTTGGAGTTTTGGCTGAGGCTTCTCAACATTTGTCCAAAACCCCTTAAGGGAGGTCTCCACCACTTTGAGCAAATCTGGAGCAATTTTTGTTTTTTGTGATTTTTAAGCCTCATTAGCGCAGCACCACTGGCGCTACGCTAATACATGGAGCATATTTAGGAGGAGAACTTGAATTTTTTGGACTTCACACACCTAGTACATTATTCTCACCAAGTTTTAGATGATTTGGAGCAGGTTTGACCCCTCAAGGTCAAAAACCCCTCTTTTTTCACCTTTCTACCATTGTTTTAGACATGGCGTGCGCAAATGACAGTTTTGGGATTTTTGACTTTTTTACTAGGCTACATGAGCTGGATTAGGAAGATACAAGAATTTTTGGAAAGTAGACTCATTAGGCTTTCCCATGAGCCATCACAGAGCCAAATCCAACATCAAGAAGGGGTCCAAAACTTAGTGGCAAAAGACCCTATTTTCTACTAAAAGTGGCGCTGCGCAAATGGACTGTTTAGTGTGTTTTGGACCAAAGTCAACATAACACACTCATTTATTGAAAAAACATTTTTTAGTGTTTTTTGAAGAAAATCACTCTAGAATTAGGTGCAAGAAGTTATTTTAGAATTTATTTCATGAGATATTTTTTGCCTTGGGCCTTGCATGGTCTCTTAGGCATAAATGACATTTATGGGTGATTTTGACATTTTCCAACCCTATATAGGGTTTTTTTCCCTCCTTTGCTGAGTTAAATAGAGCATGAGGGCTTCATTGTAAATGTTTTCATTTAATGAGCTTTGAGAGAAATACATGGTTTTATGAGCTTGGAGAAGAAATTGGTGTTGTGAAGTTTATGAATTCCTTGCTTGGATTGATGATGGAGAAGCTTGTTTGCAGGATTCCTTAGCTTGATTAATGGTGATGTATTCTTAATTTTTTTATGTTTTCTTGTTATCATTATTGGAAATACTGAGAGGGGGGGGTGAATCATTATTCCTTTCAATTAGAGAATTAGTTAATCTTCAATTATTATCAGTTTTTGTACAATGATAGCAGCAAACAAGAGGAACACAAATGCACACAGTTTTTAAGGTGGAAACCCACTCCGGGACAAAAACCACCTAATGCTTTTCTAATAATTCTTTTCAACTCCAATTGAAAATAAAGCTCCAACTTCCTAGAATCTAGAAAAGCATTCTTCTCCAGATCCCACTGGATGGATGCTCCAACGCCCGAGATTCTTCAGTAGTCATTAAATGGATGCCCCAACACCTAATGAGCTACAACTCACCCTAGCACCACCCTACCACCCTATAGAAGAATAAAAGAAGAATGGACTCCCGTACCAGGGAAAATGGTCCACTTTACAATGATATAGAATGATGTAGAAGAAGAAGATATACTAGACCATAACCCCAACTTTGACACAACCACTGAATGATGATCCTAGACCTCCCAAAATTTCCTCTTCAACCCTTGGCAGATAGACACTAGTACAATTTTTACAATAATGTATTTACAATGACTTAGTACAAAGATACCTTTACAATGATTGTATGCAATGTTTCCCACTTGAAGACATCATATGATGAAATTCTTGCTGTTGTTATGCACCTTGGTTGCTGCTCTTGTCATGCTACCCTCTGCTGCACCTTGCTTTGCTTTTCTACCGTAGAAAGTCTGATCCTTTGCAACCCTTAACAACACATGATCTAGCTTTTTCTTTCCTTCTAGGAGCTCGATATTGAATCTGGTGTATCTCTATTATTCAGATCCTCAATATCTGATTTTTAGTCCTATAGTATTTCTCTGAGTCTTCTTTCCAATGCCATAGGTCTGACCCAATTTGGATTCTTCAAGAGAGAGTTATACCCAATCTCTCACAATGTCCTAATTATGGACTGTTTCAGCAGAGCGCACTTGTACGGCGTTCCACATGTCACTGTTTCTTCATTTGGCTCTAAAATTGATAGAGAAAAAACTATAGACTGTGCACTATTTTCCAATTTTTATAGAATTCCAATCCGATACTCAGAGAGAGAGTTATGACAATTTTACCAAGGTCACTTCTTTGAGATGAATTTCAGGAGCCTACAAAAACCCTGACTTCCACAGATCATATCTCCAAAAATATTTTTCACCTTGATCTAAAATTTTTACAGCAACTTCCTCAAGATTTCAGCTTCACTTCATAAGAATTTCAGCTTCTGAACCTTTGTAGAAAAAAATTTAGAGCGAAAATTCCACGATGACCTGTTTCAGATGGTGAAATCCCTTGCATAAGGAGGAAATGAAGATCACAATTTATATAAATTCTTAAGTTGAGAGGGGCTTCAACAAGTGAACGTGGGAGGGATTTTAGGAGCTTAAAAAATATTAATTATAACTTTTCAATGACCCATGCCCCAAACCCATGGGGTTTTATCCCACTAACTGGGGGGTACAAACTTCAAACATGAATATCTCTCAAATCATGAAGAATTACATGGCGTGCCATATATCAACAGAAACATCTCGACAAGTAGAAACCATCAAAAGCATTATTGACCCAGAATATATTAATTTGGTAGGTCAAAATTCCCATGAAATATTTGGTTAGCCCCTGGTGCTGCTTGGGTTGACATCAATGACAACCGCTGATCAACAATCTCCCCCTTTGGCATTGTGGCAACACAAGTACTCCCCTTGTGATCATGACACCTCTTCCTACAACATTCTCTACCCCTTTGACATCAATGGAAAAGGGAAAATCCCCCTGAAACACAACCATCTTGCAGACCTGTACACACTTCCACTCCCCCTGACACACAACCGTCCTGCGGACCTGTAATCTACTTCCACTCCCCCTTTATATTTTGAAAAAGGAAAATTTAATGAGAACTTGGGAGAATCCCAAGATTCTGGCGAAGATATTCCAATGTTGGCAAATATTTAATATGTGATTCTTTTGGTGCTGCTTGGAATCTTTCTACTTGTCCAACTGCTTGCATAACATCTGGTCGGGAGGCTATTACATATATAATACTATTAATCATGGATCTATACAACCTTTGATCCACATCCTTAGATGAGTCGTCTATGCTCAATTTGCAACCTGTTACCATTGGAGTAAGGATGGGTTTGCAATCTTACATTTTAAATTTCTTGAGAATTTCGTTGATGTACTTGGCTTGACATATAAATATTCCTTTCTCTTGCTGAGATATCTGAAGCCCTAAGAAGTATGTCAGCTCACCAAGTAAATACATCTCGAAATCACTTTTCACCTTTGTAACAAACTTCTTACTTAGTCGATCATCATTGCTACCAATTATTGTATCATCCTCTTTAGCTATTAGACATGCTTTATTTGCTTCATCCAGAACATATATGTCATTTGGAGCTCGACTTGCTAGAGCCACAATTTCACCAAACACGCCTTTCCTGATTTCACATTTTGTGGAGTTGAATAGTATTGTGTGTCCTTGATCACACATTTGTCTAACACTGAGTAGATTGTGATTCATGTTTTCAACCAATAGAAAATTCTTGGCTAGAGCATCTTTTATTTCGAGAGTGACAGTACCTGATCCTATAACATTTGAAGATCCATCATTTCCAAAGGACACGGTTCCATCCTTCTTCTCTTTCAGAGATACAAATTTATTTCTATCTCCAGTCATATGCATTGAGCAATCGCTATCAACATACCACACATCTTTGTTCTTTTGAGCCTTGAAAGCGAGAGCACAATTATCATTCTTCTTCTTCTTCCATGTTCATTCGTTCTATGGCTTCGAAGATTCTTCTGGAGGATTTTCAAGTCTACAGTATTTGGCTATGTGTCCAAAGTTTCTACATTTGTAACATTCAATATTATTTCTTAAATCTTCAAATCTATTGATGTTTCACTGAGCCCTGGGAGGTTCATATTTGACAGATCTCCTGAAACTGTATTCGATCCTAGGTTACGTGCAACATTCTACAGCTTTATGACCAAATTTTCTACATGAATAACAATAGCCATAAAAAATATGCTGGTACCTGGATGGAAATTTTCATCAAGGAATTGTCTTCCAAGGCTATTCTTGTGAATCTTGTCCAATGAAGTCTACATGCATGTCAGATCTCATAGGTTCATTGTATTTTGTTGTAGAAGGTCCTGCTTCTTCTTCTTTGTAACCGATGCCAGTTCTGTCATTGTAAGATTGTTGATTGTTGATGAGTTCTTCCAATGCCCTTGAGCTGTTGGCATATTTTTGGATAGTTTTTCCTTTCTTCACTTCCTCACATAGCGAGACTACTTCGGCTTCTAAATCTTCCCTTTCTTGGTTGCTTTCTTCCAAATTCTTTTGAAGTGACTCTTCAATGCATTTGTGTTCTTCAACTTCAATTTTTCGACCTTGAACTTGTTCTTCAAGAGTATTGGAATGGATCTTCTCTGCCTTGATATCTTTTATAAGCTTGATTGCTTCCTCATAAAATTCTTCTATGGTCCATCCTTCTTCTTCATTGTTTCATACCTCTTGTTTATTGTGCTTGGCCATAAAAAATACTCTCTCATTGGCTTCTTCTTTGCTGTCACTTTCTTCATTGGATGATGAGCTATCTTCTTTAGATAGAAAGTTCCTTTTGGATCCTTGCTTGTTGAATTTCTTAAAGCCTTTCTTTCCTTTTGAGTTTCCATCACTTCTGTTTGGATATTTTGCTACAAAATGCCCAACCTCATTACAGTTGAAACATATCAATGGAATTTTACCTTTGAATTTTCCCTTACCAATTTTTATTTTTCTCGTGAAGTAAGCATATTCTTCATCTAAAATACCTTCTTCATCATCTCCCTTTTCTTCACACTTGCAGGTGGATGTCTTTTCAATTGAAGGTTGTTTATCCTTATTGGTTTTCTTAGATGTAATGAACGCAGTTTCTAGATGCAAAGTACCCTCTTCTTCATCAAGTCTCATTTCATATGGTATGATAACTCCATGTAATTCCTCTTTGCCGAGTTTGTCCATATTTGCACTGTATTCTAAGACCGATACCTTTGGGTTGAATCTCCCTGGTAATGTTCTAAGAATCTTCCGTATAATAGTCTTCTCGTCAACTGGCTCTCCTAATCCTTCCAGAGTATTGGTTATTTCATCAACATATTGGAAGTATGCAACAATGTTGCAATCTTCTTTCATTCTGAGTTGCTCAAATTTTTCTCTATAGATTTGAAGCTTTGCTTCTTTGACATTTGAGTCACCTGCATATATATTCTCAAGCTTGTCCCATACATTTTTCGCAGTTTTACAACCCAAAACCTTATGATAAGTAGATTCAATAAGTCCACTGATAATAATATTCTTTGCTTTTGCATCATTTACAAAATTCTTCTTACCTTGTTCATCCGTGGTTGATGTATATCCATTTTGAAAAGTGTCCCATACTTCGTAACCTTGTGCCAAGAGATAGATCTCCATTATTCCTTTCCATAGTGCATAATTATTTTCATTGAATAGTGGTACACAATTCTTGGTATGCTCCATGACCTCCTTCCAGCTGTTAAACTGCTATTGAAGGAACTATGCTCTGATACCAATTGTTGGAAATACTGAGAGGGGGGGTGAATCAATATTCCTTTCAATTAGAGCATTATTTAATCTTCAATTATTATCAGTGTGTGTACAATGATAGCAAAAAACAAGAGGAACACAAATGCACACAGTTTTTAAGGTGGAAACCCACTTCGGGACAAAAGCCACCTAATTCTTTTCTAATAATTCTTTAATATTCAACTCCAATTGAAAATAAAGCTCTAACTTCCTAGAATCTAGAAAATCATTCTTCTCTAGCTCCCACTGAATGGATGCTCCAACACCTAAGATTATTTAGTATTCAACTAAACAGATGCCCCAACACCCAATGAGCTACAACTCACCCTAGCACCACCCTACCACCCTATAGAATAATAAAAGAAGAATGGACTCCCATACTAGGGAAAATGGTCCACTTTACAATGATATAGAATGATGTAGAAGAAGAAGATATACTAGACCATAACCCCAACTACAACCACCTAATGATGATCCTAGACCTCCCAACACTGCCTCTTCAACCCTTGGCAGATAGACACTAGTACAATTTTTACAATAATGTATTTACAATGACTTGGTACAAAGATACCTTTACAATGATTATATGCGGTGCTGCCCACTTGAAGACTTCATATGATGAACTTCTTACTGCTGTTATGCACCTTGGTTGTTGCTCTTGTCATGCTACCCTTTGCTGCACCTTGTTTTGCTTTTCTGTCGTAGAAAGTCTAATCCTTTGCAACCCTTGACAACACATGATCTAGCTTTTTATTTCCTTCTAGGAGCTCGATATTTAATCTGGTGTATCTCTGTTATTTCTGATCCTAAATATCTAATTTTTTGTCCTGTAGTATTCCTATGAGTCATCTTTCTAATGCCGCAGGTCTGACCCAATTTGGATTCCTCAATAGAGAGTTATACCCAATCTCTCACAATGCCCTAATTATGGACTGTTTCAGCAGATCGCACTTGTACGACGTGCCACGTGTCACTTTTTCTTCATTTGGCTCTGAAATTGATGGAGAGAAAACTAAAAGCTATGCAATTTCTACCACTTTTTATGAAATTCCAATCTGATACTCAAAGAGAGAGTTATGACGATTTTACCAAGGTCACTTCTTTAAGATGAATTTTAGGAGCCTGCAAAAACCCTGACTTCCACAGATCATATCTCCAAAAATATTGCGCACCTTGATCTGCAGCTTCCTCAATATTTCGGCTTTGCCTCATAAAACTTTAAGCTTCTTAACCTTCACAGAAAAAAAGTTAGAGCGAAAATTTCACGATGACCTGTTTTAGAAGGTGAAATCCCTTGCATAAGGAGGAAATGAAGATCAAAATTTATATAAATGCTTAAGTTGAGAGGGGCTTCAACAAGTGAACGTGGGAGGGATTTTAGGAGCTTAAAAGATATTAATTATAACTTTTCAATGACCCATGCCCCAACCCCATGGGGTTTTAGCCCACTAACTGGGGGTACAAACTTCAAACATGAATATCTCTCAAACCGTGAAGAATTACATGGTGTGCCATATATCAACGGAAACATCTCGACAAGTAGAAACCATAAAAATAATTATTGACTCAGAATATATTAATTTGGTAGGTAAAAATTCCCATGCAATATTGGGTTAGCCCCTAGTGCTGCTTGGGTTGACATCAATGACACCTGTTGATCAACAATCATTATGTTTCATCCTTATTCGTTGCTATAGAACAGAAAAGTATAGGTTGAGAAATGCTCCTTGAAGCACCTTAGTCCTCCTGTTTTCTATGGCCTTGATGTTTTCTTTTGTTGGGTGTGTTTAAAGAATTATTAGCAGCACTTTAAGCCTCTTTATGCTTGTTAGTTTCATCTATGGATTAATATGCTAGTTTACAAATGTGACTCATGGTAAGCCCTTCTTATTTGCAGCTATCTAAACTCTATCTTGAAACATTTCTTTGAAGTACTGTTTGCTAGGTTAAGTCAAAGAGGTCTGACTCTGATCTTGCCCTTTGTCCATGCCTACCAGTTTGCCTCAGAGTCCTTTATAGCTTGATCAAAAATGTTTAGGAGTTCCCTCTTTGATTTATTAAAGTTATTGTATCATCTTATATGTTTTCCAATTCTGAAGGTGAAATTACTAAAGTAAGATAAGTTTTTCTTGATTTCTTTGTCTCATTGGAATGTTTATCTTGGATATTTATTTGTTTAAGTATTTTCATTGAGTACATTTTTTTCCCTATATCATGATTAATATATTTTTCTTATCATATTTAAGACCTTCTTGTTTATGGGTAAATGACAAAGGATACTTCACTGCCCTTTGCCCTACCTTATTTTTCCCCAACTTGATGTCCACCAAACTTCACACATTACCTTAAGGATCCATTAACCTTGCTAGATTGGCCCTGTATTGCACTATGATTCATTATTGATATACTCATGAATTTTATTAACTCCATAGCCCAATGATTCGAAGACCTCTCACTCCACCTATTCTACCTGTTCATCTTACCCAACCAAAAAAATCAACAAAACCTACACTTAATAACTAGCCTAAAATCAACCCTCTAAAGAAAAAAAGTTCACATTCTTTGCAAACAATAGAGAGAGCCCTCTCTGGGTCTAGGAAGGCTAGGTCCTAGGACTCCAAATACTGGTTTCATGTTACCTTGTCATTTGGTCTACCAATCTGCCAAATCACGGGACACTAACATTCTCGCGATCATGGTGGGACCTTCTAAGTAAGTCACAAGTTGAAACATACTATACCCATTGATTCATTGCCACCTCATCGAAACCCTAACATTCTGGCGATCACGGTGGGACGTCTAAGTCAGTGACAATCTAAGTATCCCTTAGGATTTTAGAAACCCTTGTCAAATCATAGAGAACTAAACTGATAGCCAAGAGTAGACTCTGTTTGTTTCAACATCTTAAAAAAATGATGATTAAGCTATAGGAAACTCTTAAAAACCTTAGGGCTACATCAAGAGAACTCAGAAAACCCCAAAACATCCCTAGATTGGTTTTTTTAAAGTTAGTGGTGGTGGACCATAAACATACATCTTTAAAAACAACAAAAATATCCACCTGGTGACTCCACTAGTCTCTAGTAGGCCTATTACTTCACTAGTACTCATTTGACTCCCTGGATTTGTGTCAAACCAACCCTGAGAAGTTTATGAACCCAGCTATATACTGTGAGAGTTTACCAAGCACTAAGAGAGGTCAGCCTTCAGAAAACAGTCCTAAAACTTTCAGCCTCTCTGAATTTTAAGTTTGAAATCTGGCTTCACATAGGATCAGTACCAAATCTCATCTAGGCCCAAACCCTCCCAACATAATTGATGACCCAAAGAAGATTTTGTGGCAAACCTCTAGATTTGGAGACTTAACCACTATTAGGACCATTCACAGAGAAAGCTCTGTACCCGAACATCTTACAACTTTTCAAGATCCCCAGTTTGACTTGCACCATACAAAGAACCTTTTCAGAACCAAGTCACAAACTGATATTGACCAGAATGACCTTGAGCCCATAGATTTGCACCAGCATTCTAGTAGAGAAGATTATCCTTCCACACCACCTGAATTTCAACTTCTCCATCACTTTAACTCTTTCCATACCAAATCTATTCAAAATCAGTTTTCCTGGCCAAGTACTTCCACCACACCCATCCATACCACCACTGTGAAAACCACTCCGCTTCATCAGACATCTCCTTTCACTAACCCTCCTCTTGTAAATTCTCCATTAGCTCCAATCATGGTAGCTTAGTATGCCCCCTTGGCCTTACCTCAACCTCTAGATCCTTTTCCAAATGTCTATCAGTCCAAAATCCCTCATTTCACAGGAGCTGAATCCATCACTGCCCAAGAGGATGTAGATAGGATAAATGATGCCTTTGATTACATGGAAATAGAAGAAGAAACCATTAAAATGAGGATATTTGCACAAAGCTTAGGAGGAGAGGCCAAAAAATGGTTCAAAGCATTAAATCCTAACACAATACATGATCTCCCTTCCCTCTACCAAACTTTCATAAACAAGTGGGAAATCAAGAAAATTCCCCTCCAAATCCTTTTTGAATATAAAAATCTTAAGAGGAATGTAGGGGAAAGTGTACAAGATTATTGCACTAGGTTTAACAGTGTCTACAATGCCCTCCCACCTCACATGAAATTTCCAGAATGCTTTAATCCAGACATGACATTCCAATTGAGAGAGAGAGACCCTGAAACTTTAGAAGAAATGCAAAGGGTGGCTATTAGTGCTGAAGTCAACTTGATTGAAAAGAGATCTAGGATGAGATAAAAAAAAAAGAGTGACTTACAAAGATGAAACCATGCCCTCAACCTCCTCATCTGATACCAAAATGGACAGCCTAATGAGAAAAATGGAGAGAATGATAGAAAGGATAAACTTGATTGAAAGGACACCTCTTAGGGAAAACTAAGCCAATCCCCAAAATAGAAATAGAGCTCCAAACCTCACAAGAGACACTCCTCAAATCAAACAAAGGGAAAATGACCAACAAATTAGACCTCCCTTTCAACAAAACTGTGTAGATGAAGAAGAAGGAAGAATTGTAGAACCCAAAGAAAGATATATAATCCTAATAGGTCCTGATAATGAAGATGATGTTTTTCTCACCAAAGAAGAACAAGGCTTATTTTTCTCAGATCAAATTGACACAAACCATGAATATTCTGAAGACTATCGCTTGGGATTTGAAAATGCCATAATGGAAGTCCATAGGAAATATGGCCTTAGGATAAAAAAGAACCTAGATTCTCCCAAGAAAAGCCAAATAGATACTGCTGTTAGGAAAGCACCTGAAAACACCCCCAAGAGGACAGCAAACACAAACACTATGGCTAAAAAAGTGGATCCAAACAAAGAAAAAATAAGCCAACAAAATACTGATCCAAGCTGCCCTAGTACCTCAACTAGTGGCCCTAAGAAAATCTTGTTGTCTAAAGTCCCAAATCAGATTCAGCAAACTAAATCTGTGGAAAAGGTTATGCCTGAGAAAACTAATGTAAATATGTCTAAGACATAAGCACATTTCAGTTTTTAAGGAGAGATTTCCAAAATCAAGATTACCATGCCTTTCACTGAACTGATTACCCAAGGCACATACAAGTCTCAAGTTCCGAAAGTCTTAAACATGGGAAATGATGCCGACACTTTACACTTAGCTGATGACACACCTGAGCTGTTGTTTGGACCCAAAATAGAAGGAAAATATCAAGAAAGAGCCATTCTCCCTTTCTATATCATCCTGAACATACATGAAAAAATCTTACATAATGCCATGCTGGATTCCGGTGCCTCTCACAATCTCATGCCAAAAGTTGTGATGGAGATATTAGGCCTAGAAATAAATAAACTTTACAAATACTTCTACTCCTTCGATTCAAGTAGTGTCAATTGTTTGGGCCTGATCAAGAATATTTGTGTCAACCTAGCACAAGTGCCTGCTAAGAATCTAGTCATGGACATAGTAGTGGCAGATATTCCCCCAAGTATGGCATGCTTTTATCCAGATCTTGGGGAGCCAAGCTTTAGGAGAACCTTCAACTAGACATTTCCTAAGCTACCATCCCTGTTTTTAACCAAACAAGGAGATTATACCGAGACTCACACATGAAATATATGGTTAGCAGTCAAGAAAGCCCAGACAATTCACCTCTTTATTCCATACATTCAGATCTTGATTCTTTTATTTTACATACTGAAGAAGACATTTATGAACATGTATATCAAGTTGAAACACATCCAGACATATTACAATAGTCAAACCAATCTCTTCATGGAGATTTCAACAGTCAAAACTCTAGCAGCCCTTAACAACCATGTAATGATAAATCCAAACTTGAATTTCTATGAACTGAAAATGGAATTTCAAAACCAAAAATTAGTTTAGAATCTAAGACAGGTTGCTCAAATAAAGGACAAACCTCTAAAACAGAACTTTTCCCTTTTCTCAATCCAAAAGAGCTGAAATTCTCTCACATAATAGAAGACTTTGGAAATATGAATAAAAAGAGTCTGATGTGTTTACCTTATATAGCCACCTCATTATCAGAAATTTTTGTCCCTCCAGAAAATTTGTTAACTCTCACAGATGTTGCCATGAGTCCTAAAGAAATGTCTGTTGAAACTGATATAGAAGAGTATAATGTAGGCAGCCTAGGAAAGCCCAAAATGATTAAGTTGTCCACAACCTTGTCATTACATACAAAGCTGAAATACATAAGATTATGCAAGAAGTTTCAGGATGCTTGCTTATATAATGATGAAAGCTTAAAGCCTCGTGACTCAGACATTATTCTAAGAATCTCTCCCTTCAATAAAAACTATGAAAACCTTGGGTAAATTATGTCATTAACAAAGAAATCAAAAGGATGCAAGATGTCTATAGACTTTAGGTACTTGGGCAAAACCTCCATGAAGTACAAAAACCCTTCTCCCAAGATAAATCATCCTATGACAAGGGTAGGAGTTTTTAACAAGATGGAATTGTATGGTAGTGTTTCAGGTTATCATTAGATGATACCACTTCAGATCAATCAACATGAAGACATTTTCAAAATTCCTTGGAATGACTACATGTTTGACCAAATGATTCCTAGGATAAGGAGTGATAAAGACACCTTCCAAAAAGCCATGGATCCTATTTTAAACTTCTTCATTATGATATACATTGATGAAATCATCATTTGTTTTGAAACTGATAAAGAATACCTTTTTAGGATCCTTGACAGAAGAAAATTTGGGAAGCAAGACTCAAAATGTAAACACCAAGGAGAGCATGAATTGTTTGATAATTTTTGGAAAAATCCTGGTACCATGTTTTCAAATGGAGATAGCCATGTTTTCTATCTACAAGAGCCGAATGAAAAAGGGTTGTTGGGTGATCCTGTTGATGATAGGGTGATCAAATACCATGGCTATTTAGAGTTTTAGTTTGGATTTATCACTCATTGTACATACCATTATTTGATGAAAGGTCATAAAGAGAAAAACACAAAAACAGGAAAAATAGAAAAAGAGGGAAATTTTGAAAAGAGGTAAAGCCCCATACCCAAAAAATAGTACTACTGAAAGTGAGAAACCTTAAATTCCACTGTCGGTTCAAAAATAAATTCGTGTTTCAGTCATCTAGCCTAATCATGGCTGAGACATGTTTTCAATTTATTGTTGATAAGTTAATGAAAGATAGCTGGTCAAATCATTCAAACATGACTTGTCAAAATATAGATTAGGAATGAAAGATACTGGTTCCACATGCTCAAAACTGAACCAAAGAGGAAAATAGGGATGCTTAGCACATGTTTGATCACATCCCTCATATTTACTAAAGGTCTTGTTTTGTACAAAAATAATATTTGTGTGCAGCTTGTTCTTATGCCACAAACCCATGGTAAGTCAGATTGTCTAATCCTAATTTAAACCATGTTTTCAATTTCATGTTTATAGTTTAGTGAATAAATCCTGTCAAATAGATTAAACTTGATAGTTGAGTAGTCTAGGTAGAGAATAAGAGAGTTCATTAGCATAATCTGAACTCTTGGAGGAAATAATATAGAAGTAGATAGTTTGTTTTTCTTTCAAGATAAAAATTGTGTCAAGCATTTTCCAGTTAAAGTGCACCCAAGGAAGAAAAAAAGTTAGGAAAATAGGTTGGGTAGGTAGAGATGAAGCTGATCTAATCATGTTTTTCAAACTTATCAAGATCACAATTTCAAAGCAAGCATCAGCATGTGAAAAGAGGTAAAAATCTTCCCAATGGGTGAGGCACTAGTATCCATTAAGCCAGAGATATGAAAGTTTTGGACACCTCTTGAAAAGGAGCTACCCTCCCCAAGTGGAGCTACTGTTAGTCATCAATAATTTTTTCTTGTATAGATGACTAAATTATTATCCTAGATTTCTAGAAACAAAGTTCATGAACATTGTGAGTTCTATAAATCTCACTGCCTTCATTATCCTTAAGATAAAATTTTCACTATTTCATCATCCCATCATGCCAAGCTCAGCTCACCAATCCTAGAAGACCCATCATGGGCTCATGTCACTCATTTTTTCTATGTTTTTTCACCTTTGGCCTCAATCCTCTATTTTTTTTAGCCTAAAACCTCCACTGCTACCTAAGGCCACCAATCAATTAGCTCTCTTATATCTCCAAAATACCTCAAGCATTGATGGTCTTAAAACTATCTCTGCAGGCTCTTTATATAAATCAATTACATTGGATTTTGGATCTTCAATACATAAGTCTATCAAGAACTCTGTTTTACACTTAATGACCCCAAAATCTAAGTTTTTCAGTCAAAGGCCAAGTCCAAAGAACCTTCCACTAGGTCACCTAGGGTTTCATAGGTCATAGGGTTGTTTTGGTACTCAAAGTATCTATTTTTCCTATGTCAAGAGGCTGCATACAAAGAAGAAGAAGGTCAAGTAACTTGTCCAAGACTGATCAAAAGCCATTCAAGAAAGGCCTCCTTGGCCAAAGCACAAATTCTACAAGGGGCAACTGCCCTTGTTCACATTTCTGCAAAAATGATCAAGTTGGTCATCAGCATAAAATAGGTAAGGTAATAAAACGAATCATCACAAGAAGACATCCACAACAAAGAGAAAGGAAGCAAGCCTGTGTTTAAAGAGAATTAGGGGTTTTGTGATAAATTGACAAGACAGTGTTGCCAAGAAAAGAAACGTCACAAGGACCACAAGGATAGAAGACACCTCAACACAATAAAGAACACATTGAATACCTTCAAAAATCACGAATGAATAAGGAAAAAGGTGAGGTGAACTAAACATAAATGAATGAACTTGAAAGGGCTATAGAGAACTTAGAAGACAACACTATTTAATTTTATCTAACAACCCTAAAACCTAAGAGTTTGGAAAGATGGACAGAACAGGTCAAAATAATATGATGAGTCACCATTCATAGTAGTAGAGGGCATTTAAAGGATTTCTAAGATGTTCTCTAAGTTTTTTCCAAGGAAGCACTACTTCACTGCACCAAAGGAAGAAGTTGTAGAGAGTATTAGTGTGATGGAGCCTAGGTCTCCTACTGCAGTTAATGTCTTAAAAATGATCAAAGGAAAAATACATGAGGTTAAATATTAAAATGAAAATATTTTTGACCCTAAGAATCCCTGTTGGGTGAATAAAGGTTGTAGAAGTCCAAACAGTGACAAAGAGACCAAAAATCCTCTGTTATGGCACCTTCAGAAATCAAAAGTGGCCAAGGGGAAGACATGGTGAACCTGATGAAACAGACCTTTGTCAAAAGGACATATCACTGCCAAATCTGCAAAAGGTAAAAGACATGTTTTAGGTCATCTGCAATCAAAAAATGCCCAAGGAGATAAAAACAATGTTTTCGACTTGGTTAATACATGCCAAAAACAATTTGAATAAGTGTGCATACTTTCAAAGGTAAAAGAGATGAAAAGGACATCTATATCCTTTCAACCAACCATCACCACAAAATAAGACAAGATGCCTTCAAAAGCCTTCAAAAACCCCTGCAAAAGATATAAAGAGTATCAGTCAAATAACAAAAAGATTGAAGAATGTTGTGAAACTAGCTCCAAAAATAGAAGAAAAGAGATATAAACGCCTTAGAAATAAGCCACTTCGAGGGGGAAACCTCCAATACATTACATGAATTAACAATTATTGAATGATACAAATTGAAAAACCTCCTTTCTATATATATGAGTCCGTGGGGCCACAATGTAATCCTATCTGAACTAACAATAATAATTTAATGGCACAATAATAACAATATGGGGGTTACAAGGGTACAATAATAACAATAAGGGAGTTACACTAACAACAATAAGGGACTATACTAGTAATATAGGGACCTAACATGCCCCTCTCCTTCAAAAAAGTGTTGTCCTCAATGCTTGAGTAGCTCTGGGTGCTTTCGTATAAAATTCTCATCCTCCCATGTAGAATCTTCAGTGGGTAAGTTCTTCCACTTGATGAGATACTCTGAAATTGATCGATTCCGTAGTTGTCGATTTCTTGTTTCCGTGACCGCTTCCGGTTCCAATATGATTTTTCCTTCCTCATCAAGTTCTGGCAATATTGTTTGAACTGGAAGATTTTCACCTATAACCTTCTTTAAGCATGAAACATGGAAAACAAGATGCACTCGTGAAGAAGCAGGAAGCTCCAATTTGTATGCCATAGTACCAATATTTTGCAACACCTTGTAAATACCATAGTACTTTGGCAATAATTTATTATCCTTCTTAACTTGCTTGAGGGACATCTTTTTGTATGGTTGTAGCTGTAAAAACACCTAGTCTCCTACATCAAAACTTCTCTCATCGCAATGTTGATCTGCATGTTGTTTCATTCGATTTTGTGCAAAATTCAGGTTATCCTTTAAGAGTTGGAGAACTTCTTGTTGATGCTCGATGTGATCTTCCACTGCTTGAAACTTCAATTTTTCTCTTAAATATGATGTTATGGACGGTGGATGATATCCATAAAGTGCCATAAATGGGGTCATTTTTGCTGCAGTATGGAAGGAAGTGTTATACCACCATTCAACGAGAGGTAACCACTTGACCCATTGTGTTTGTTTATCAGATACAAAACAACGAAGATATCCTTCCAAACATTTATTTACTATCTCAGTTTGACCATCAGATTGAGGATGATAAGATGAGCTATGAGCTAATTGAGTACCCAAACAAGAAAATAACTCCGTCCAAAATTTCCAGTAAAAATGGGATCTCTGTCGCTCACAATAACCCTTGGGCTTCCATGTAGCTTTTGAATTCTATCCATAAATGTAGTAGCAACTGTACTTGCTTTAAATGGATGAGATAATGCACAGAAGTGTGCATACTTGGTAAGTCTATCAACTACCACCATGATGACACTCTTTCCTTCGGACTTAGGTAAACCTGTGATAAAATCCATTGAAATCTCCTCCCAACGTTGACTTGGAATGGATAAAGGTTGTAGAAGACCAAGGGTCTTAATTGTCTCAACTTTATTCTGTTGGCAAACCAAACATTCCGCCACAAACTTTTTAAATATTAGATTTAAGGCCATCCCAAAAAAATTCTTTCTTCACCCTGTGGTAAGTTTTTAAAAATTATGAGTGTCCTCCTAAAGGAGAAGTGTGCAATTCCAAAAGAATATTTTGTTTTAGTTGGGAATTATAACAAAGATATAAGCAATCTTTGTACCATAAGGAATTATTTTTCCAAATAAATGTATCAGATGTACTAGGATCTTTCTGCAAATTTTGAATGAGTGTCCACACTTCTTCGTCCTTCTTCCATTCATCCCTTTCTTTGGTTATCCAATATGGTTGGATAATAGAAATGGCACAAAGCAATGCTTCCACCTCTTCATTCTTTCTTAAGAGTGCATCTGCACCAACATTTAGCTTCCTTTTTTTGTAGATTATTTCAAAGTCATAACCCAACACCTTTTTGACCCATTTTTGCTACTCTTCTGAAGATAGTATTTATTCCAGAAAAAATTTAAGACTATCATGATCAATTTTTACCTTGAAGTGTCTTCCCATTAGGTAAGTTCGCCATTTCTTTAGTGCATGTCGTATTGCTTGCATTTCCTTCTCATAAATAGCTTTCTTTAAATACTTTCCTTTGATTGGACGACTTTCAAAAGAAATGGGTCTTCCTTCTTGCATTAAAACAACACCAATTCCATTTCCTGAGGCATCACATTCCACAATAAAGGTTTTTGTGAAGTCTAGCATAGCTAAGACCGGTGCTAGGCACATTTCCTCTTTAAGATGTTCAAAGGCCTTAATTGCTTCAGGAGTCCATGAAAATGCATCTTTCTTCAATAATGTTGTTAGAGGTGCTGCTATTCTCCCATAATTCTTAACAAACTTGCGATAATACCCTGTTAACCCGAGAAATCCTCGCAACTGCTTTATGGTTGTGGGGACTTTCCATTCCTTAATGGCTTTAATTTTGTTAGGGCCTACCTTAACACCCTCGTGAGATACAATATGACCCAGATATTCCACCTCTTGTACTCCAAAGAAACATTTGGATTTTTTTGCATATAATTGTTTCTCCTGCAATAGTTTGAGCACCTTGTCAACATGTTCAACATGATCCTTCCAAGACCTGTTGTAGATTATTATATCATCAAAAAATACTAGCACAAATTTTCTAAGGAAGGGTTTGAAAATGGAATTCATCAAGCCTTGAAATGTAGAAGGTGCATTGGTAAGGCCAAAAGGCATGACCAAAAATTCATAATGACCCTCATGAGTTCGAAATTTTGTTTTCGGAATATCTTCAGTCTTCATTCTAATTTGATGATATCTTGAACGAAGATCCAACTTGGTAAAATAAATTGCTCCATGTAATTCATCCAATAATTCATCAATCACAGGAATGGGAAATTTATCCTTAATGGTGAGCTTATTGAGCTCCCTATAATCCGGACACATTCGCCATGATCCATCCTTCTTGTGTACCAATACTACAGGAGCAGAGAAAGAACTTTGACTAGGTTGAATTATACCCGCCTCTAACATTTCTGCAATCATGCGTTCAACTTCGCTCTTTTGGAAGTAAGGATATCTATAAGGCCGGATGTTTGGAGGAACACTTCCTGGAATCAAATGAATAGCATGATCATGATCACGAATAGGTGGGAGTCCTTTGGGAGTTTCAAACACCTTGGAATGATTGTCCAAGACTTTTTGGAGATCTGTAGAAATAGATGATTTTGATGTCGGAACTTCTAGTGAGCATAATTGTGAAATTATGCCTCGTTGTTCTTTCTTTAGAATATTTTTCATGACATTAGAGCTTATTATATTTCCCAGCTTCCCTGCAATACCCCGCAATTCGAATTCCTTTATTTCTAAAAAAAAATTCAAGAAAAGTTCTTGAAAATTAAAGGCTACCGTCCCCAAAGATTGTAACCATTGTATTTCTAGTACAACATCAACACCTCCCATAGGAATGGAAAGCATTGGACTATTCAATACATATTCCCCCATGGTTAGCTTGATATTATGGAATTTTCCAGAGCAATTTATAGTTCCTCCATTTGCAACCATCACTTGACATTATGGTGTTGGGTATAGAAAACAATTCAATTCCTTGGCTACCTTACAATGAATAAAATTATGGGTGCTACCTGAATCAATCAACACTATTACCTTTTTCTTCTTGATATGTCCTTCTATCTTGAGAGTTTGATGAGTGGTAATTCCCGCCAATGCATTACACGATATGGTCAGACTCATTTCTTCCTCTTCTAGGGTTGGTTCCTGGTGTATATCCTCATCTTTTGAATATTCTTGTTCATTTTCTTCTTCCTCTTCACAATCTATGTAAAATAATTTCTTCTCAGCACACTTATGACCTTTAGTGTATTTGCTATCACAACTGTAGCAAAGCCCTTTTGCTCTTTTTTCTTCCAATTGTTGTGGTTTCAACTTGTAGGTTGTGGAAATCTAGGAGTAGCAACACTTCCATCTTTATAGAAGTGAGTGGTAGGCTTCCTTATCACCATAATTTTACATTCAATTTTTCTTGTCAACCTGAATGCCTTCTCCAATGAATTAGGTTCCAAAATGTGAACTTCATGTTGGATGTTATCCTTTAAAGTACCTATGAAGAGATCAATCTTGTGTTCCTCTAGAATATTAGTTACCCTTATATTCAATTTTTGGAAGTCCTCAATGCGCTCCCCTACTGAACCCTTTTGTTTAAGATTTATCAATTGGCTAAAGAAGGTGTTCCTCTTTGTATCCTCATAATGTGATATCATTTCCTCTGTAAAAATTGACCAAGTGAAATTTTTTTTACGAGAGAAAAGCCATCGATACCATAAAAATGTATTTTGTTCTAAATGTAAAGTTGCAATGCATACCTTTTGTGTGTTTTGCACATTATTGAGATCAAAATATTGCTCCATCTGTATTATCCATGTTACAGGATCCTTTCCATCAAACTTCCTCATATCCAATTTTGGAATATGGTGGTTCTTCCCTCCAATATTAGAGTTTATAAAATCACAATTAACATTTATTTTGTTCTCATTATGAGTTTCCTCTACTATCTTTTCACCATTAGGAAACATTTCTTGTATCAACTTTGTCAAACCTTCCATGTCTTCTTTTAGATCATTCTTCATGTTTTCCATCTTAGCTTCCATGTCATCCATCTTAGATTCCATGCCAGCTTCCATGCCAACTTCCATGCCATCCATCTTAGCTTCCATGTCATTCTTCAAACCATCCATATTATATTCCATGCATTTCTTCAAACCATCCATCTTAGTTTCCACACCTTTATTCAAAACTTCCATGTCATTTTTGTTGCTCTTTGCGAGAGAGAAATTTGTTGCACTTGATATTTTAATTTTGATATGTCATGTTTCCATTCTTCATCTTCATGAGTCATAGTAGAGCCTTATAAAGGCTTAACGGGTGTTGAATTATTTTTAGAGGCCATTTTAGAATCCAATACTGATATCTATTCTACAATATGCCCTTGGAATCAATTCAACTTGATTCTTCAAACAAGACTTATGCAATTTGGAAAATAATATAAACACCTTTTACTTTCTTTTTAGGAGCTCAATATTGAAATTGAATTATCTCTATAATTTCGGATCCTCAATATCTGAAATTCAGCCCTGTAGTAGCCCTCTAAAGCTTCTTTGAAATTCCACGGGTCTGAACTGATTTTGATTCTTCAAAACAAAGCTATATCGAATCTCCCACAATGACCTAGTTATGGATTGGTTCAGTAGAGCAAACTTGTATGATTTTCCATGTGTCACTATTTCCACCTTTGGCTCTGAAATTGATAGAAAGAAAACTACAATATGTTTAATTATGGCCAATTTTTACAATATTCCAATTCGATGCTTAAAGAGAGAGTTATGAAGATTTTCCCACGATCACCTCTTTGAGATGAAATTCGGGAGCCTGAAAAATCTCTAACTTCCACAGATCATATCTCCAAAACTATTGCGAACCAAGATATGAAATTTTATGACGATGTTCCTCAGGATTTCAGCTTCGCACTCTAACAATTTCAGCTGCTGAAACTTTGTAGAAAAAAAAATTATACTGAAAATTCCACGAAGACTTGTTTAGGTTAAATTCAGGAGCCTGCAAAAAGCCCTAACTTCCACAGATCTGTTACATAGTAATTTTTCACCGTCCCTGCAATCCCCATCCCACACATTGGAGGGCCATTCCTGTGACCTGTGAGCAATGACATAACCTGAAACCACTTTCATGGCATCCCCCTTGACAAGGACAATCATTCCTCTGAAGAAAGTTTCCCTTGAAAAACCCTAAAAAATGATCTTTTTGCCTTGGCGCGACTAGCCAGTTCAGCCCTTGCGCCAATGGGGAAAATACACCATAGAGGGCGCGCCGACTAGCACTCTGTCCCAATGTCCCACTCGCACCAAGCTTAAAAAGGATTTTTTTTTTTAAATAAATGGTGGAAGTTTGATTCCAACAAACTCCTGAACGAGTCTCTAAAATGAGTTGGGAGGTTTGGCTCCGGATCTCCATGTATGGGAGGTGGTTTTCCACCTATCATGGAAGCTTCCTTAAGGATAGGGACAATCCCACAATTGTAGGGATCCCAAATCCCCTTCCACCATCTATATAAGCTTGCCTTTCTTCCTTAGCAAGCTAGTCCTAGTAGCACTAGAGAACAGAAGAGTTGAACTTATAGTAAGGAGACTATCGCCAGACAGCCTTTGAGAGCCAAGCCAAAGAAAGAGATCTTTGTCCCATTTCCGATGAGCTTTGTTGAGACATGCTTTGTTGTTAGCCCTGCCGAAGGAAGATCTAGCATCAGAGCTTTGGGTTGTATCTTTCCTTTGTTATTTTAATGATAAACGACTTTGATTATGGTTTCATTCATGTGTCTTTTTCCTTGATCCAATGAATTAAATCCTCTCTTACTGATGTATGGTTACAAGATTTAGATTCTATGTTGTATATCGTCGTGTTTCTTTGCATGTGTGTAGGTGTTCGGACATGTTAAGCGGAAGGATTGTGATCTGCCAAAGCGAAGGACGGGAAGCATCATCCTTTCTCCAATGACCATTGTGTAGGACCTGAGGTAGGCAATTCATTATGTTTTGTCGTTTTTGTAACTAGAGACCTGCGTCACTGCGTGGCTGATTGTTGCTAGACCTGATCTGGGCTAGTAGGGATCACCTTTGTCCGCAGAGGTGATTTACCTCTCCAAAAAACTGGCGACTCCACTGGGGAGTGAATTGGACTTTTTCTTGTCCCTTTTGATTTTTTTTGGCTTGTGTTTGCTTCATTTTCTCTTATGGTTTGTCTCTTTCTAGTGTAAAGCCTCTATTCATCCCCCACCATACCTGATCTGCTCTATGTTTGCTCTTTTTCATTCATATCCTTAGTAAACTCGATTGGAGCACTTTTTAGCCTGACAATCGTGCCAACTGACACTTGTTTCTAGTTAGGCCCCCGTGCCAACCCTGTTTTGGCGCAAGATATAGCCAAACAGTCGCGCCAACCCTGTTTGGTGTTAGGGTTTACTTATTTTTGAGCCCTCTGAGTCTGATTTTTGGTTTTGGTGTCATTTTTCTGACTGTCTGAGTGCCTTGAAGCCCTTGTCGACTGTGTTTGACCTCTATCCTCCAGATTGTTTCCCTCTACCATCAATTTTACATTCTACCCCTAGGGCATCTAGGTGCTATTGTGTGCTGAGCCTCCTGTGGGATTTTTTGGTTTTTGCTTGTTCAGTCAACTTCGTTTTCGCTTCCTTGCATTCGTTTGGTTGGTTCCCATTGTATCATTTTGTTATTTGAGTGATTGCTCTGTTTTTCACTCAATTTTCGCTTTGTCTCATTTCGAGCCTAGATCACATGGTTTGTATGAGTCTTTTGGGATTCCTCTTTGATTTGAGATATTTCTCCATCAGTTTGAGCTCTGATTGTGTGTTTTGCATTGAAGTGAACTTGCTTGTTTCTACTCTTTCGCTATCATTTCTCAAATTGGTCTCTTTATTAGTTTTTCATTTTGTTTGGTGCATTTTGCTCTAAAACATTGAAAAATACAAAAACAAATATCTTTTTCTTCTTGATTAGTTAGTGAGAATTGAAAAGCTTTTCTACATTATTAGTGTTATATAACTCTAAAGGAAAAGTTTTTAGTTTCATTAGCGTGCATTAGAGATAGTAGTGGATGTTTTCTAATCATTTTGTTATTGTTTGAAAATCTCTCAACCTTCCCATAGTTAGTTCTTCATCGAACAAAGTGATGTATTGTGGCATGTAGTGTGAATTTAGAGGATTTTTGAGACATAACATTCGGTAGGGCCTGAAATTGGAACATAATTGAAGATCAACTCTAAAATTTATTCAATTTACCTTAAGGCAACATTGAAACATTAACAAAATATCTAGAGGTCTAGGCTAGTGACGTGTTCCGGCGTCGTTAAACCTGGTAGCTGTCATTCAAATTTTGGCTTTAGACAGTGCTAGTACGGACTTGTGCTCCCCGTACCATCACGTATATAAAGGGAGACCCCACTAGGTTGCTATCCTTTATCCGTAGGAAGCTAAGTTTGCCACCTTATACCCGTGATACACTGGACACAACATTCAGGGAGATTACTTGCACGTACGTCATGTCCTTGGTTGATTTCTCTTTCATTTTTTAACCAAGGTGTATATGGCAGTTCATGGATATATGGTACACCCATCTTCCTACATTACAAGAGTAGTCATTTTGATCTTTCCTAACTCATTAAATTTTAAAAGATCATCAAGTGATTGTCATTTCATGCTTGTTTCCAAATTGAAAGAGATAGAGTCATAATTTACTCATTTCTGGACTCTTAAAACATGAAACAATGAAATTTTCAAGTTTCAATGTGCTAAAATTAATCACCTACGATCACACGCCCTGTTAGAGATTGCTTTTCGGCCGTTTGATTGTTTGCCTTGGTTTTTAACCTTGTGCCTTTGTTTTGATCTCTTCCTCTTTTCGTTATTGTCATAGTGGCGAAACCCTCAGTTTCGTCTACTAGTAGTCCTTACACAGACGATTCATCAGAGGTCTCTCAGTCCTCTGCTGAACCTCAACAGCCTTTTGTATCCGAGTTTCCTGACGGGGGATCGGTCATATCTGAGCTTCCCTTTGGTGGACTAGTTGAATTCAATTGGCCCTTATCCAACGCTTGGTTTGGATTTGGAGTATGGGAATATTTCCCTCCTCTTACATCGGGATCACCTTTCTTGGCTGTCATTATACCTCCTAGTCCTCGTCATCTTTTAAAAGATCTAGAGGCAGGGTCAGATATGGACTCACCCAGTCCTTATCCTAGTGAATAAATTCCTATATCTAGTGAATATTAGCAGCTTTTTCAAGAAAACAACCCCGAGTCTTCTGTCATGTCTTCACCTGGTCCTTCGCTTCCAGCGGGATATAGGTCCTTAAGTCAGGTCATGGATACTGTGGCCTCTATGGGAATATCGATTCCGTCCACAAGGCTAGTTATTCCTTCATTAGAGATGTCACCATCAACACCTCTCACATCATCTCCTCATGTCACATCAGTACCTGTCAGGCCTACTGTCTGTGTAGCTGCATCTACGCATGTTGTTACTACTCAGTCCATCAGGACCTCGTTGCTTCCTGAATACATTTACATAGCTTCTGCTATTCCGGAGAATGTCTCTCCTGAGGAGTATCGGTTGTATTTACAGCCGTTAAACTCCGAGGTTGGTCAGTCCTCCCAAGATCCCAACCGTCCTTAATTTTCCCATTATGGACTGGATGGTACCCCTATCTATGTATTTACATATCAGTATGATAAGCAGGATAACCCTCTTCGTTTTCCCGCTCCAGAGGCTTATCAGTATGTTCATGGTTTTCTATTTGCCCAGGCTGGGCAACCTTCCAACCTGTAAGGACAACCCTTCCAGGGTCAACCTTCAGGCCAACCTGGTTATCTATATGACCCGCAAGGACAACCCTTACAGGGGCAACCTTCTGGCTAGCAGGGGTTGTTGTATGGTCCGCAAGGGCAGTCCTACAACCCTCAAGGTCAACCTCTACAGCCTCACTCTATGGTCCAACCAGTGCAACCTCAAGGACCCACAAGCCAACCAGAGTATCAACCTGAACTGTTGTACGGTCTTGGGGGGAAAATCCATCCTTCTCAACCTATGGTGCAACCTCAGCAACCTCAGTTTCCCATTAGTCCGAATGTTGCACAGCCAGGTCCATCTTATGGTCCTGTTACAGGTCAACCTGGTTATCAAGCACAACCTGACCCTCTCCCACCATCAGGCCAACCGGCTCAGCTGGGGAAACCTAGTGTCCTTCACTAGCCAGGTCAACTTGTTCAACCAGGACAACCTGTTCATCTGGGCCAACCTGTTCAACCAGGGCAGCCCGCCCAACTAGGTCAGCCTGTTCAACTAGGACAACCTGCACATCCAATTAACCCTACTCAATAGCCGATCTATTCTATGCCACAACTAAATCTGCCTGTGTGCCCAACTTATCAGGCTCAGCAGGGCCCCACTTACCAACAACCCACTCGACCCCAAGGTGGTTATTACCTACAAGGTTAGTCTCGCCCGGTTTACAACCCACCCCAAGGTTCTGGTTATTACCTTCAATAACCAGGCTATACCTATACTTAGCAGTCAAATCCATACACTACTCAAACGGGGCCTACATATAATCAGGGTCAGTACCCTGGTTATCAACCCCCATACATTGGTTATCAACAACTGTATCAACCTAATTATACGGCTTATACCCCCTATGGTCAGAATCCTCCAGGACAAAACCAATGGGGGAAAATTTATGCTCAACCAGGTTGGAGTATAGGTACAGGTCCTTATTGGGGACCTGGCATGTCGTTTAATCCTCATTTACCTTTCCTTGCCACGTTGGAATTGTTGGATGTATCTAAATTGACCAATGATCCGATTCTCCACAATCCATATTGGCCTCCAGTTCCGACCAAGGTGCCTGGTGACTGTCCTAAATTTGAAGGTAAAGCTAGAGAAGACCCCCAAGCACATGTCATGACCTACCATCTGTGGTGTTCCTCGAACTCTTGGGTGGATGATTCGATTCGTCTACATCTTTTTCGGCGAACACTTACCGGTGCTGCTGCTAAGTGGTACATAGAACTACCCTGTGGTATTTTTCAAGACTTTAATACTCTAGCTATGGATTTTCTGACACATTTCCAGTTACCGGTTCATTACAAATCTAGGACGCATCTCCTGACTTCTCTGAAGCAGGATAAAGCCACTCACATTTCAGATCATATTCATGAGTGGCGACGTCATCATCGTCTGATCAAATTTGATATTCCTGATCAGCTTCTAACTCATTGGTTCACTACCTCCTTTGTTAACAAAATCGCTCAGGATATTTCTATGGGGGCATGTGTAACCAAGGAACAAGCCATCGCTCGTGCCCAGTGTTAGCCACCTATAAAAAAATTTCATACCAAATGGTGGCTAAATATTTTTAGCCTTCAAGAAACAATTCATGTCCAAATTGTGAGTTCTTGAAGTGTTATGATGATATTTACCCTCTTGAGTTAATCTTCACTGTTGTTTCCCTCATAATCCTAAAAATTTGTTGTTTTCCAAGAGAAGACTACTTAAAACCCCATTTTCCATCATTTTTACCCCTCCTTCCATTCATTAATAACATCATTTTCATCCCCTTTTTCTTCATAAAATTCCTCCATTTCCCTCATTTTCCTTCATTCCCTTCATAAATTCCCTTTGATAAGGTTTAAAACTCCCTTTTTAACCTTATCATAACCCTAAAAAAACCTCCGAAAAACCCCTATTTTGGCCTAAAAACCCTCAAAAATCTTTAAGGCCTTAAGCCCCTTTTTGGCCTTAAGCCCCAGCCCCTTCTTCGCATAAAACTAGCACCGAGACCAGGCACTAAGTTCTTATCACATCAGAAGTTTGTATTGCATCGCAAATAATCATATAACCCTTTTTCTCTTGCTTCCTTCCTTTTCTCTGATGCGATCCCGCGATCGTTTCTCCACTGTTGATCTGATCCATCATGCCCAGATCCAATGGTCCCTATCGCTCCATTCTCCAAAACCAGTCGTTCCGTCTTTTGCCTTCATGATTAAATCTCCACCGTCGATCTAGTTTTTAGATCGATGACTCTCACTCCATCACAAATCGGAAATCGCAGTTTCCCCTAATGCTTTGCCCTTTTCCTTCTCCAATGTCGATCCCCCCGATTGGATCTTAGCCGTTTGAATCCACAAGAACTGACGGCTAATATTTCTTCACACTCCACCCATAACTTTCCTCCTTTACCCCTTCGATTGAATATTTACCATTGATCTTACTCCCAAATCTGACGGCCAGCGCTTAATCGCATCACACTCATCCGCCACAATCGCATCGCAAATCGCATTGCCACTTCGACTTATCCCTCCCACCGATTGCGATTCGGCGATTCAATCTCCGCTGTTGATATTCTTTTATCCCACAGCCCACATTTCGCCCGCTTTCCAAAATCCGCCCTCCTTTTCCTCCTCCGTCGATAGATCTCCCCCGTTGATCTTCTCATATCCAACGACTCCTATTGATTTTCCCATTTTCGCCCCTTTTTCTTTATAAAAACCCCTCCAAACCCTGTCATAACCATTTTTCCTTTGTTTTTTATCATTCCGCTGTGTAAATGTTGAAGGAAAATCCGGACTGTCGATCTTTGCAGATCAACGACCCTCAAGACATCCGCTCTCCGCCCGATCCCCTACCTCATATCCCTTTCAGCACTCCATCATTAAATCTAGGCCATTCATTCCTAAGATCTAATGGTCGAGATGTAACCCGATAGGCCCAACTCCTTTGGGGCCTACCCCTCACCTTGTAAAAATCCTATCCACTCATGAGCTGACACATGGACTCCACTAACTCCTCCATGTGTAGTTTTCCCCATTGACAGATCTCAACCGTCTATTCTTGAGATCCAATGGTCAAGATCTAAACCACCTTTGACCCTGCCCACCTTTTTCACCCACGCATATTACCCCATCGTGCTCTCATTCCCACTGTCAGATCTCTCTACCTTTCATCCGACAGCTAAAACTCCATATCGCATAATTTTGCATCTGAACGTTAATGCCAAAAAATTACGCGATATGGGCGGTATTAAAAGGACAGGTTTCAAGCGGCGAAGCATATCACATTTTTTTGGAGAAATTTTGAAACCACCTCAGTGCCGTGCGAAGACCACTAATGGTTTTCTGCTGTACCACTCCTCACCAATATAATTCTGCATTTAATCCTAGCTGTCCATCACTGTCATCCAACGGTCTGGATTAAATCCTTCCCCCCATTCATTTTCCCATCATCTAAACCCCCAAGCACTCCGTTCAAGAAATCCCAACTATTGATCATTCTAGATCAACGGCTCTTATTCATTCTACATCCGAACTTCGTTTTAGCCCCATTTTCGCTTCCACCAAATATTTTTTCCCTTTTTCTTACATTTTCCTCCTTTCCCCTATAACTTTTTCCCTCTGCATTATAAACTCCCCAATTAATCCTAGCTGTTGATCAATCTATATCAATGGCCCGAACATAATCTGACCTTCACTCATTCGACTGCCTCCCCATTTAATCCCGTCAAGTGATCTTGGCCCTTGGTTGATTTCATCCAATGGCCATGATTAAACCTAACCTCCAAAGCAGCCTTATCCTATTCTTTCATGGATTTTTCATAAATTTTGTGTATTTGTGCAGGTCATTAAGGTTTTTTCCACAGTTTTAAAAAGAAAAGAAGGCTAGGGATAATGATCCCCAGGCCATTATCCATGAAGACAAAGAATCTGCAGGGTTCCAAATATGGTTTTATCATGCCTCGTGAGCACTGGTAACATTATAAAACCCTCTGCGCACCTGCAAAAGCAACAACAACATAGTGAACCTAAATCAAACAAAGAGTATCAGTGTCAAAGGATAAAATCAAAGCAGAAATGAAGAATTTATGATTTTAACACAATCTTGAGGGATTAAGGCATAAATTTGACTATCAAAGGCCTAATCCACACAGTTAAAGACAGTATCAAGACTTGAAGACAAAGATTAAACCTAATTAGGCCTAAAACACAGATCAAAAGCAAATTAGTAGTGTTTTAGGGAAAAACAATGAGATCTATCAGTTCGAAAAGCCTCCACTGCCACATCAGAGGCTAATTGAATCCTCTTTAGCTACCAAAGAGCCACCTGCAGCCTCAAATAAATCAGAAGAAGGCATAGTTATGACCTTATCAGTGATATTTTTCCTAAAGACAGCCAGAGTTATTGCCAACCTACTTAAAAAGTTTGTAAAGTCAAAAAAAAATTGCCATGTAGCCTAAAACTTAATGAAAAACCAATTAATGCAAAGAAATATCAGAAACCTTCTCTGTTGAGCCCCTCAAAGGTCGAGATGCATTAAATTGTATTAATTGAACTAGATATCTTTTATTTTATCCCACCTCCTCTTTTATTCTAAAAATACTTCTGAAGAAGATGAGATAAGGGTTGATTGCTGGACTTTGATGTAATACTTGTTGCTCGAAACTTTCTACATGTAAATAGTTTTCAAAGGCTCTTGAAGCTTTGTTTGTGATCAAAGAAGTTAGGCTGAGAAGAGAAGATGACTGCTGTACTGAAACATTGGACTTGAAGTATGTAATTGTATTGACATCAATATACAAGCTGATTCTTGGGATCCTGGTCTATATCATTGGTGACGTACCTCTTACTGTTATTTTTTTCCTTTCATGTATGCCATTTGTTCACTTATTCTCTAATAAAGAACAACAAATATAGAGCTAGGATTTACTATCAAAAGTACTCTACTCTCATTGATAAGCTTTATCTTTATGTTTTCCTCCAATTGTGTATTTAAGAATGACTTAAGTGTAAGCATTATCAAGGAATGTTGGTTAGTCCATGTCTTGATGTGCAAAACTTGAAAGGAAGTTCTTGAATGATATTTTCAGTACATGCTAAGTAGGGTTAGACTAGAAAAGCTTATGGTTTGCCCTGTCTTCTAGTTTCTTTCTCCAAAAATTTTTTTGAAGGTTTCCCTAAGAGTATGTTGAAAGCAGGCTTTGATTTTAATGTATCTTGCTTGATCTTAAGCTGCACTTCGTTTTATAATCTGTTTTTATCCTTTCTGAAAGTAGTCATGTGGATTACTGGTTTGTTTGTCTGATAAGTTAGCTTTAATATAAGCTGGTCCAAAGAATTTTATGGTTAGCCCTGTCCTTTGGTTGGTTTCAAAAAGTTTCTTAAAAAGTATTTTCTTGTATGGAAAGTTGATAAATCCTTGTTTAAATTATTGACTTTTTTCACCTTCTCAACACTTTTAATGTTCCATTCCATCATTTAATCTAAAAGATATTTTGATATAGATGACTTGCCCCTTGGACCACTCTTGAAATTTTTGCACAATTAAACCCTTTTATGACTCCATAGCCCAATGGACTAAGTGTTGTTTCATATTTATCCTATCAGTTGAATCTTCTTCTGATTATTCACACCTTCACCCCTTTGAAACTCTTTCATTTTTAGGACTTTCCACTCAATTAAAAAATCATGCTCAACCATCAAAATAAACAAAAAAACCCTTGTTCTTAATAACTAGCCTAATATCATACCAAAAGCCTTAAAGATAAATCAATGTTTGCACTTATAGAGAGATCCCTCTCTGGATTCGGGAGGGCTAGATCCTAGAATCCCAAAGTGGTTCAAATGTTGTCTCTGCAGCTTTAGCCTTGCCAATCTACTGAAATTATAGGGAACCAACACCCAGTACCTTGATTTGGTGTACTCTCAGTCTGGCACGTTACATGATATCTTGACTGATGCCCCGCGGCCAGGGACCTCTAAAGAACTAGCTACCCCATCGGTGGATGGTGTTATTGGTTCCGTTTCTCAGACTTCCCGGAATTCCTCTAATGGGAAGCAGAAGTCGAATTCTTCCAATAATTCTGCTCTTCCCATTCCTCTAGATTCTGGTAAGACCACGGAGGTCAATGCCGTTCAGGCCAATCCTACATTAAAAACCTCCAAAGGAAAGAAGAAGGGCAAAGGCAAATCCAAATCCGATGCCCTGAAACTAGAGTCCTCTAAACCTCATGCTAATAATGGTTCCCAACAGAAACCAAAGTACCCCTGCCTGATCTGTGACGGAGACCACTACACCAAAGATTGTCCCCGACGATCTGAGGTTAGTAAACTTCTGAAAGGCTCTAAAGGGACTCCGACAGTTCTCAAAGAACCATTTCCATCTCAGCAGACCTAGATGGTCGAGCAGCCTTCACCATCTGCACCATTTGGGTCCCAAGTTTTTATGATGAATGGTGCTGCACCTGTTTCGATTGCCACTTGTTCGAAGGATTATGATGGATCGTGCCAGGCAGCTGGGAAGGAAGTCATTGATGGCCCACCTCCCCCACCTGCCTCTGGTCCTTTAGAAATTGAGAAGCCCAGTGTTGAACCCGTTGTAAGGCCACCTTCCAAAGGTGTTCTTCGAAAATATTCCTATAATCCAAAAGCCCGTGTTGCTCAGCATTACAGTATTGTTGAGGATTTAGCATAGGTGCCTTCCGCAATGTCTGCATTGGAAGTGCTTCAAATTTTCCCATCACAACGGAAAGCTCTGTTGTTCGCAATCGGTGGAATTGATCCTGCCGATTCTAGTCTTCTCACCTTCAATTTGGAAAAAAATTTCCCCCAACTTACACATCAAATCGCTCTTGTTATCCAAGTCAGTATCAACGGCCTCAACATCCATAGAGCCATTGTGGACGAAGGTGCTTCCACCTGTGTTATGTCATCTGCCTGCTGGAAGGCCATTAGCTCTCTAGCTCTTACTTCATCTCCCAATGCCCTCGAGGAATTTGATGGTAGGGAATCAAAACCCTTGGGTGTTCTCGAGAGTTTACCGATCACATTACAAGGTAAGACAGTCAACGTGGAAGTAGAAGTGGTTGATGCCAAACTCAACTACAATCTTCTTCTTGGTCACAGCTGGACTCACGCCATGCTATGCGTTTCGTCCACCCTCTTCTGACTTCTGAAGTTTCCGCATGAGGGAAAAATTATCACTGTCGATCAGTTGTCTTTCTTCACCTCATCCTCCGTGAACAATGTACCATACATGGATCAAATTCCCAATCCCCCCGATAGTGTAGGACTAGGTCTTTTCAAAGACCCAGTTCTCATGGGTATTTTTCCCACGCCACTACCGAACACCATTCAAGTCAACATGATCTCCAGGTCAGATGACTCGTGGATCATCCCTTCTCCTGAACAGGTGACCTCTTTTGGAGAATCGATTCCTTTTACTCCACTTGAAATCAATTATTGCGAGATCGTCGCTGCATTAGATCCTCCTCCTTCTGAACATGCTCCTTTGAGCATGGATCTCGATGTTTATTCTCAATCCCCTTGGCTCGACAATGCAGATTCACCCAATCCTTTAAGAGAAGTCTTCCCCTCTGACGAAGCTATCATTGAAATGATGTCTCTTGAAGATCTGTCGTGGAGCGATGGACATCATATTTTCTCGTTCATGCCTAGCCTAGGGGAAATGTCTAATTGTTTAGAGCGCTTTGCATCTTAGCCCACTCCACCTCTCCAAACGCCAATATTAACCCATGAGGTTCTTTTGGAGGGAAATCTGAGTAACATCACACAAACAATGCCTATTGAAATCTCTGTTAAACCGGGGGTCGTCGAGAACATTCACGTGGGAGTTACTTGTTCTCCCGAGGAGATTCAAGTATACACGAGCCTTTTTCATGAATTCTGAGATGTTTTCGCATGGTTTTATGAAGATATGCCTGGGATTGATCCCAGTATAGTCGTGCATGAAATTCCCACCTATCCAGGTGCGAAGCCTATGTGTCAGCGTCTACGCCCAGTGCATCCCAGAAAAGCCACAACTATAAAAGCGGAAGTTGAAAAACTTCTTAATGCGGGCTTCATATATCCAATTCCCCTCATAGAATGGGTTTCTAATATTGTCCCTGTAGATAAGAAGCAGGGCACTATTCGGGTCTATGTTGACTACCAAGACATCAATCGAGCATGTCCTAAGGACAATTATCCCACTCCCTTTATAGATCAGATCATCGATGATTGCACGGGGAGTGAGATCTATTCGCTTATGGACAGCTTCTCAGGTTACAATCAAATTAATATTTTACCCACTGATCAACATAAGACCGCCTTTATCTGTTCGTGGGGCACTTTCACTTACAAGAAGTTCTCGTTTGGCTTAAAAAACACTAGAGCCACCTTCCAGCGTGCTATGTCCTATGTTTTCATGACATGCGTCACATTGTTCAGCTGTATCTGGATGATTTTCCAGCTCACTCAGCCCAGCGCGAAGACCATCCTGAACACCTCCGCCAGATTTTCCTCCGCTGCAGACATTACAATATCAGGCTTAATCCTCACAAGTGCGTCTTCTGCGTGGATTTTGGCCATCTTTTGGGATTCATTGTCTCTAAAGATGGAATTCTCCTAGACCCTCTCAAGGTCGAGGCCATCGTTAATCTCCCATCCCCATCCTCGTTGCATCAACTTCAGAGCCTTAAGGGAAAAGCAAACTTCTTACGTCACTTTATTCCAAACTATGCAAAAGTGGACAAGGGGTTTACGCGACTTCTGAAACAGGACGTTCCCTTCCATTAGGACGAGATTTCCCAAAAATCCTTCAATAAAATTAAAACATTGCTTGTCAATGCTTCGTTAATACGTCCTCCCGACTATCATCACGATTTTACCCTTTATTTGGCCGCTACGTTTAGCACAATTTCCATGGTTCTAGTACAGGATGACGATGACGAAAATGAACATGTGGTTTACTATCTGTCTTAGAATCTTCTTGACACTGAAAAGCGCTATGCCCACGTCGAGAAGTTGGCACTTAACGCGATCTAGGCCATTCATCGGTTCCGCCATTACATCCTGTTGCGTACGGTAACCGTGATTTCCGACTGCAACCCCATGACTTACATCTTGTATCGAAAATTTTTGGGGGGCAAGTACTCAAAATGGATTTTCATCCTTCAGGAGTTCAATTTAGAGTTCACCACTGCTAAATTGACAAATTCACTGGTTTTTGCTGATCTTATATGCTCTCTCCCTGCAGACTCTGTCCCATCCCAATCTGAGGATCAAATCACTGATGAAACGCTCTTTCTAATCAGCACTCATGACCCATGGTATGGTGACATCATCGTGTACCTTCAGACATCCACTTTCTGGTCCGAGTTGATGAAGGATTCTCGATGTCGCGTTTGGCATCAATCTCAACCATATCGCATTGTCGGAGATACCTTATATCGTGTCAGAGTTTATTCTGTGCTCCGCTAATGTTTGACCCTAGAAGAGGTTGAGAAAGTCCTAAATGACTATCATAGTGGTGCTTATGGTGGTCATATTTCCGATTATGCTACCGCCCAGAAGACTCTGTGTGCGCGTTACTTCTGGCCGTCTATATTCAAAGACTGTATTGTTGCAGTTCGAAAATGTCATGCGTGCCAGATCTTTCAGTGCAAGATGCGTGCGCCACCCTTACCTTTGCATCCTGTCATTACCGTAGGCCCTTTTTCCAAATGGGGAATTGATTTTATGACATGTAACCCTCACTCGGTCGGGGGGCATGCTTATATAATCGTTTCCGTGGACTACTTCACCAAGTGGGCCGAGGCGATGCCTACATTAGCTGTTGACGGTAAGACAACCGCTCAATTAATTTTCAACCATGTAATTATGCGTTTTGGAGTTCCTCAAGCCATTTTCACCGATCATGGCACTCATTTTTGAGATTACACGATGGCAGAGCTGACATCAAAGTTGGGCTTGCGTTACGACATCTCAACGCCATACTACCCTCAAGTGAATGGCCAGGTTGAGGCCGTGAACAAAGTACTTGTCATGATGCTTCAACGAACAATTGGTATTCACAAATCCAAATGGCATCTCCAATTGTTCTCAGCTCTCTAGGCCTACCGAGCGTCAGTAAAGAGCGCGACCGGATTCACACCTTTTCAGTGGTGTATGGTCTGGAAGCGACTCTCTCGGTTGAATGTGAGATCCCTTCACTGAAGTTGGCTATGGAACTACTGCTCGACACTTCCCCAGAGGAAGAACGTCTCCTGTATTTGGAACGACTGGATGAGACTCGCCACTTTGCTGCTTTGGTTATCGAGGCACAAAAAAAGTGGGTTAAAGCTCATTTTGATCAATCGGTTTCTCCACGTTCTTTTATAGAAGGGGACCTCGTCCTCTTATATGATCAAGCACATGATAAACTTGGAGCGGGAAAATTCCAGCCCATGTGGCATGGGCCCTATATCATAAAACGAGTATTAAAAAATGGGGCCTATGACCTAATCGAATATGAAGGTATTCCTTTGGCGCAACCTAGAAATGGGCTGTACCTGAAGAAGTACTACGCTTGAATTATTCTTGTGTGGTGTGTGTACATAAGTGAGTGATTTCATTATTGTGCATGTGTGGTGTGGTGTGCTTTGTAAGCCTATTTCTGCTGATTGGGTCTTCTTGATTGTGCAGATGTCTATTACTCCTTTTTTTGGTTTCGCGGATGGTGCCTCCCGCAGTACCAGGAATTTGTCCTCGGAAGCCTGGGTAATATACAATCCTTCTGGTGAGTTAGTCAATTAACAAGGTGTTTGTCTAGGGCCTACTACAAATAATTTCATGGAATATAGCACCGTTTTGGAATTATTGAACGAGGCTGCTAACCTTGGTATTCATGCATTACTTGTATATCTGGACTCACAGCTTGTAGTGTTACTACTCAATGGTCATTATTCAGTTAGGAACTCATCCATTTTATGACTGTATATATGTATTCGTTTATTGGAAAGAAACTTTGATTACATTACATATCAGCATATACCCAGACACATGAATGCATTAACATATGCAGTAGCTAACATGGTTTTAGATAGACATTTACGCAACTTCTAAAAAACATCATCATATGTAAAAAAAGATCCATCCAGAAATATATATGTGTGTGTGTGTGTGTGTGTGTGTGTGTGTGTCAAAATGTTTGTAGTTTGTGTGCATCACATAAAATCCAAAAAATATACATGTCTGTTTTTATAATATCCGGAGACAACATGTCTCTCAAAAATGTGAAAATGAAAAGCCTAGATGACTAATCAGCATGGTGCTCATGGTAGCATGTCACTTCTCGCGCCAATCGCCTCAGTAAACAACGAAGGTGACTAGGCACCCCCACGGTGTGCCTCTGATAAGCCAAAGGGACGTTTGCTAGGTGAGCGTAATCTGGGATCCCATGGGTGATTCCCTCCAAGTTTTGAACTAGCTCACTCCCCTCGCCACCCTCACCTTGAGGTTCATATGCGAGAGGGGTCCTCCGTGCGATCGGCGACATCCCAACAGGCCTCTATGGGCCAACATCTACATACACATAGTATTTCTTTTTAGAACATGCATGTATACCAAAAAAAAATCATAAAATACACAAAACCAAAAAGAGTCTTACCCAGCTCCTCATCCCAGTCTTCTCCCTCTAGGAGTGGAAGATCTGGGTCTCCCGTGAATTTAGTACTGGCATAGGGCCAGTCCTCTACGACGATCAACTATCACCGAAGCCATACGAATAACTCGGGCCTCCATGACATTTGTTGGCCCCCTCCTACTCTGGGCATCAGTGCTGCCCATCGATCCATCCATGGCTCTCTCAACAGTGGATCGGCGACTATTTCCCCTTGGCCCTGGAAGATTGGTAGTCGTTTGAGGATGAACGATACCAAGATAGATCCGTACCCAAACTAATTCAGTTTGGTCTTCTTACACTTTGTCAATTTCCGTTTGATATTCATGGTTACGGAAGTAGCCCAATCAAATAGTGTCGGGTTCATGCATTCCGATGCTAGGAGGAGCTATGTTTTAGTAGCCTCATGTGGCTCCTATGACCCCACAGCCCGCGTAATGGTATGGAGCACCACTCTAAGTTCTAGGTTGGGGACAGTGTGGATGTCGACCTTCCCGCTACCTGATCCTATTCATGCCCCTGGGCACACTCTTTCCATTACCATTGACATATTTTCACCAGATGGCCTAGTACCTATCAAGATCAAGATTGGACCTCTGTGAGTCAATCTAGTTATGAATTAAACATCGGATACTTCGAGCTCCAACACTTGGTCTCGAAGCCTAAACTTCTCTTCATTCTCATCCCAGATACTGATTAATTATTGCAACAATTCAGGTTGTGCCTTGAGACATGGTGTCAAGAAGAAATTTTTTAAGCCGCAATCATGGAGAGCTTTCATGCATTGCTCGTTCCCCATTGCCATTTCATCTTCTTCACTATGATCCCTTTATTTCCATTCGATCACCATTGTGGCTTTGTACCTACACCAAAATGGTCACAAACACTTTATTAGATCCCTTGAATATTCAAAAATCCAGTTGATTGGTTCATTTTTTGTAAAAATTGAGCAGAAATTTAGGTTGCGCCATTGGTGCGACTGTTTTGCTGACAGTCGTGCTAATTAGCGCGACCCCTTTGCAAAATGAACTCGATTGGCATGGGTCGGTTCCCGATACCTGCGCCAATTGGGCGAGCCCTAAATTTTCAAATATCCCCTCAGGGATCCTAAATCACAATGGAATACTATAAAAAATGGATTAAAACATAGCTAAGGGAAGCGCCTCTTACTTGGAACAAACGAGATCTGAAATGATGCACTGGATCACCCACAATCGTCACCGCAAGTTCGCACAAGAAAAACTCACTGTAGCTCTCCACAAGAGGTAAAAAGTAAAAGTAAATATTTTTTTACTATTTTTGTCATATTTATAACTTTTCAAAATCAAATTAGGTTTTGAAGCTTATTTTTCTAATATTTTATTATATTTTGTCGAAAAATGGATTTTACGCTTGCTTTCTTGTGCAGCAACAGGTTTTCACACGACTAGGACGACGATACGAGTTGTATTTTATACTTTTTCGGACTCGGTAAAAACACAAAAAAGTCACTACTGGAGTCATCTTTCAGCTCTTTTCTGACTCTCTAAACATGAAAAGTTTGTCAAGTCGCTTGTCATTTTGATCTCGTTAAATTGGTTGCTAAATGACATTTACCTAGTATACGTTTACCCTTTTTTCAGACTGGGATAGATTATTTACGAAAAAGGAATACCCTAGCCTATCACGACTAGGAGGTTTTCTTAGACATAGTTTTCTACCTTTTCGGATCTGAGGAACTATCTACAAAAAGGGACTGTTGGAGTTTACTTTTCTGTTGTCTTTTCAAAATATCTAAACATGAAAAGACGTCAAGTTCTTCCTTTGTCAGACTCGTTAAAAACTGATGACATCGGATTCCGTCGTAATGACGATACTCGAGTTCCTCCTTCCTAGGGCTCGTTAAATGTACTAGGTTGGATTTTTCCGAAGGAAAAACTTATATCGCAATCATATGCTATCCCCTTCAAGCTTGTTTCCAAAAATAATTGGGGTACTCGCCATAAATGGTGGAGAAAAATGAAACCAGTATCATCGTCGTGTCGGCAGTATATCGCTCTTGAACATGACACTTGTCTGCATTCATGTCAGGTTGGGGACATCTCATCTCATTTATTGCTTTCCTCTGTGGGTTTGGGTAATCCTTTTTGACCACTCATCTGCTCTTTGCCTCGTCATCATGACCTCAGAACCTTTGATGTCAAATACTTCCAAATCCACTATCGTGCCGTCGATATGTTCAAGAGAAGTTGACCTCTACAGTTTTCAACCCCCTTTGATTCTCTACTGATCCTGATTAACAAAAATTATGTTACTCTATCTCATGTCGATGATGTGGGAAACACTATGGCCCACCTTCGGTCGAGGTCACTTCCTGTCAACTCCAGCTCATTATCCAGGAAGATGATCTAGAGACTCCCTTCTGGTACCTTGGAGCCTGCATGCCTCAATGGTAGGTTCTTCGCATTCGATGCAAGGTTTTCATCATTGTCCTTCGATCGAATGATTCTGCGAGTGTTCTATGCCAGCTCACTGTTCACATTCCGTGGATTGTACCTCTAGTACCTTGAAGGCCATCGCCATTATTGGTGGTTCCTCTCGCGTCTGTTAACAACTTTCATCATTGGCTGGTAATCAGACGATATTCTTGCATGTTCGAATTCATCTCACTTATTTCACATGCTGGGACTTGTACTCTGTTCGGGTCGAGATGGAGCGCAAGACCCTGGGTTTTTTCTGATGGAATCCAGGCTCCGGATTTTGTGGATTATCATGATTAGTTACATGAATCATTGATTGGATGGCTGCAACCATACCTGAATCTGCTTGTTGATCCTTACTGGGTGGTTGCGTCCGTACCTTGGATCTTGATTATTGTATACTCTATTTTGGATGGATGTGCCCATACCACACATCATGTATTTGAGATATCAGTTGTATTTGTCTATGCAGGTTTTCTGATGGAAGTGTTTTCAGTTGGGCACGTTCTCATAAAGCATTTCACCCCTCTCTCTCCCTCAGACCTCATGCTTTAGGGGGCATCTGTTACACAGTAATTTTTCACTGTCCCTACAATCCCCGTCCCACACATTGGAGGGCCTTTCCCATGACCTATGAGCAGTGAAATAACCTTAAACCACTTTCATGGTATCACCCTTGACAAGGAAAATCATTCCTCTGAAGAAATTTTCCCTTGAGAAACCCTAAAAACTGATCTTTCGGCCTTGGCGCGACTAGCCAGTTCAGCCCTCATGCCAATGGGGAAAATCCACGATAGAGGGCACACCAACTGGTGCTCTGTCCCAGTGTCCCACTCACGCCAAGCTTAATAAGGATTGTTTTTCAAAAATAAATGGCAGAAGTTTGATTCCAAAAAAATCCTAAACGAGTCTCTAAAATGAGTTGGGAGGTTTGGCTCCGGATCTCCATGTATGGGAGGTGGTTTTCCACCTATCATGGAAGCTTCCTTAAGGATAGGGCCAATCCCACAATTGTAGGGATCCCAAATCCCCTTCCACCATCTATATAAGCTTGCCTTTCTTCCTTAGCAAGCTAGTCCGAGTAGCACTAGAGAACAGAAGAGCTGAACTTATAATAAGGAGACTATCGCCAAACAGCCTTTGAGAGCCAAGCCAAAGAGAGAGAGCTTTGTCCTATTTCCGATGAGATTTGTTGAGACATGCTCCGCTATCAACCCCACCTAATTAAGATCTAGCATCAGAGCTTTGGGTTGTATCTTTCCTTTGTTATTTTAATGATAAGCGACTTTGATTATGGTTTCATTCATGTGTCTTTTTCTTTGACGCAATGAATTACATCCTCTCTAACTGATGTATGGTTACAAGATTTAGATTCTATGCTATATATCCTCATGCTTCTTCGCATGTGTGTAGGTGTTTGGATGTGTTAAGTGGAAGGATTGTGATCTACCAAAGCGAAGGACGGGAAGCATCATACTTTCTCCAATGACCATTTCGTAGGACCTGAGGTAGGCAATTCATTATATTTTGTCATTTTTGTAACTAGAGACCTACGTCACTGCGTGATTGATTGTTGCTAGACCCAATATGGGCTAGTTGGGATCGCCTCTGTCTACAAAGGGGATTTACCTCTCCAACAAGATCATATCTCTGAAAATATTGCGAACCAAGCTTTGGAATTTTGTGATGATGTTCCTCAGTATTTCGGCTTCACGCTCTAAAAATTTCAGCTTCTGAACCTTCGTAGAAAAAAAGTTATAGCAAACATTAAACAATGACCTGTTTGGAGCAGTGAAACCCTAGAATCCAAAGCTCTGATACCAAATGTTGTGAAACCAGCTCCAAAAATAGATGAAAAGAGATATCAACGCCTTAGAAATAAGCCACTTCAAGGGGGAAACCTCTAATACATTACATGAATGAAAAATTCTTGAATGATACAAATTTAAAAACCTCCTTTCTATATATAGGAGTCCATGGGGCCACAATGTAATCCTAGCTGACCTAACAATAATAATTTAAGGGCACAATAATAACAATATGGGGGTTACAGGGGTACAATAATAACAATAAGGGGGTTACACTAACAACAATAAGGGACTATCCTAGTAATATAGGGACCTAAAAAAGAAACATAGTAAAGTGGGTTTATGAGTGTAATTTATTTTTCTCAAGAGGTATAAAAGTGTTTTTGTTTCATTTAAAACTCAGTTAGCACTTTGTGGACAACAAGAAGGCTTAAGGAGAAAAACTAGGTTTTCTCGCTGTTTTCTGGGCGAGTGCTCTGGCGTTGTGCAAATCACCGACGCTACGCTAACCAGTCCTCTGCCCATTTGAATTTGAATGGTGTTGTGCTAATCAGCCCCGACACTACGCAAATCTCGGGTACTACGCAAACGTAGGCCCGAATTTCCTAGAGACCTACGGAACATTGCACGCACCCGATGCTACACTAATGGGCCACCCGACACCTCTGCACAACTGCCCGGGTGCTATGCAAATGCAGACCCAACTTTCCTAGAGACCGACAGCCAGTGTACATGCCTGGCACTGTGCTAACCGTCATGCAGGCCTGACGATGTTGCGCTAACAGCCCGACCCGACAGCTCGAGCAGGGCGCTGCGCAAATGTAGGGAGCCTAAAAAAAGATCAAATTTGTCTCAAGGTCAAATTTTTTTCCTCCACCTCGCCTCCAAAGGTTCACCAAAGGCTAAAATGGTAGGTAACCCTCCCTCTTTATCCCCAAGAAATTTTCAAAATTAGTTTTAAGCATTTTGTGGCTTTGATGTTTTCAAACCCTAAGTGGGTAAACCCTAAGTCCTGCATGCGAAGGAACCTTTATTTTTTAAACCTCCTTGAAACCAGTTAATGTCATGTAAGGGTGAGTAAGTTAGCATGACTTCAATACACTTTGAGAAGGCCTCCTAAAGCTACAAGGCAACTAAACCCTAAGAACCCTAGCCTCCACACCACTCATTCTCCAAAGTTGACTCCATCACCTTTTCACCTTGCTTCACCAAACCCTAATTTTTCAAACAACATCTCCCATCATTATGTCAGGAGCTAAAAAACAACAGTGGCAGTGAAAGTGGTCAAAGGCCTTTGAGACCAAAACAGAAGGGAGGAAAATTCAATAGATTGGAACCTCAAAGCATAGTTGCCATCACCTCCTCTCCTGGGATCCTGTCATGTTTTCAGAATGCAAGATGTTTTCAATTTTGTGAGAGGATCATACAAGTAAAGAGCCACCCTGAGCTTACAAGGCTCCTCATTCTCAATTTACACAACAAAAACTCAAGCCTTGCAGGAGTGGATTTTGAGATCTCAGCAGGTGCCATCTCTGAGGCTACAGGTATCCCAACTGTGGGTGAAAAATGGTTTAAAAAGGGAAAATTGGAAAAATACTTTTTAGAGCCATTTATCAAAAAAAGGTATAGAGGAGGCAACAAGACAATTTTTCCTTTCTCACACCTTAAACAAATATTTTCATCCTTGATGTTGGTTATCATGAAGTACTTCACCTGTGAGGGTGTTAGCCACCTATGAAATTTTTTATACCAAAAGGTGGCTAAATCATTTTTGGAGCCTTCTAGAAACAATTTTTGTTACTAAAAAATGTTATCTCTTGAAGAGTCTTGAAGGCCTCATGCCTCTATCCAAAATATTCCCTACTGTGCCCATTTTACACTCTGGAATTCTGCTGATTTCATGAGAAGAAACTACTGCAAAATCACCTTTTCTCCCTTTCCTCACTTGAAAAACTAACCTCCATTTTGCTCCTCTTTTTCCTCCATAAAACTCCTCTATTTTCATGATTCCCCTTCTTCCATTCATAAAAATCATTTTACATAGTTTAAAACTCATTTTTAAACTATACCGAAACCCCCAAAACCCTTGGAAAACCAGAAAAATCATAAAAATACATATTTTTGTATAAAGGCTTAAGCCCCCTTGGGCCAAAGTCTTAACCACTTCCCTTCCATACGCCTTGGTGCTGAAACCAAGTGCTGAAACCATTCAAGTGATTAAATCGCATCGCAAATTTTGAATGGTTAGATTAAAAAACCAAGAACGAAGTCCCAATTTCGATTAGCACTTTTTTGTATACGCCCTGGGCATGTTATATTACATAGATACCACGGGCCCCGCAATCGGGTGCCAAACCATATCATAAATATATATCCCACCCCTGAAGCATTAAAACTCAGTATTATATTGAAATTTTGGGTTTTCATATATCATCCTGGTCCCCACGGTCACGACAACAGTCAGCAGTCCCACAGAATCGGTGGTCCCCAACGCCTAGTCAGCACCCACACGGCAGCAACTGATTGGAGCGGGTCTTGTTTGGTTGCTCGCATGGTCGTGAAATCCGGACTCGATAAGCTTTATATGGCGGATTTCATAAAAATTTCGGGTCACACTTGGGCTGACGTCAGCAGGCCCCAAAACGGACCCGGGGAACTTTATATGGCATATTTCATAAAAATTTCGGGTCACACTTGGGCTAACGTCTGCAGGCCCCAAAACGGACCCGGGGAGCTTTATATGGCGTATTTCATAAAATTTTCAGGTCACAAACACCCTGATGTCAGCAAGCTCCTTTTGTGACCCGAAATGGTTTATGCAGCTTGGTTTATTGAGAGTTTTGAAGTCCAGGGTATATCATTTGATAAACGGTGATTATATGGTTTTTTCATTATACTGAAGAAAAATTCGAAGGCTAGGGTTCAATTCTCACGCCTTCAATTCATTAAAAGGAAGCCATCCATGGGTTAAATTTTCACATCTCGTCAATGCTTCAAAGGCATTGATGCCTCATGATCCCTGCACAGAACTACACACCAACAAAACACAGTAAATGAATCACAATCAAAGAGCATCAGTGTCAAAGACAGAATGCACCAGAATGGAATATTGAAGACAGATCTATGGGGAATTACGACTAAAATTGATTATAAAAATCCTAATCCTCTCAATTAAGACAAAGTTAAAAGAAAATCATAAGTGTTTTATCAGACAGGAAAGCCTCCACTGCCACATCTGAGGCAAATTGATTCCTCCCAGCTACCACAGTGCCACATGTGCCTCAAAGCATTCAAATAGAGGCCGAAGTTATTGATCAAGATCAGATATTTTCCTCAGTGTAGCCAGAGAGTTAATTCTGTAAATAAACTTAATGACAAAATATCAGCAGAGTTACTTTAACATAACAGAGAGCCTCAAAATTCAATAAGAGCTCCCATTGAGCTTAATCTTAAATGAAAAACATTAATACAGACATAACACCTGTAAACTTCCTCATCGAGCCCCCCAAAGGCTGGAAGCCATTAAGACTGTATTAATTATATTTGGAGATCTTTTATCAGATCTCACCTCCTCATTCTTCTATAAACACTACTGGAGAAGATGAGAAAGGGGTTGGTTGCTGAAATTTGAAATATAATTGAGCTTGAGGCTTCTACTTGTAAATAGTGTTCACTGGCTCTTGAAGCTTTGCTTGTGATAGATAAGTTAGTCTGGGAAATGTAGATGATTTCTAAGCTAAAGCATTAGACTTAGAGATGTAACTGGCTTGGAGCATCAATACAAGCTCATTTATGGGATCCTGGTCTATGTCGATGGTGATGTTATTTCTTATTGTAAATTGTTATTTTATTTCTGTTTTCACTGTGTTCATCTTCTCTCATAAAGAATAGCATGCATAGAGTTAGGACCTATTGTATATCAGTACCCTTCTCTGACTGAAAATCTTTATCTACATGTTTTCTTCCAATTAGTGTTATTTAGGAAATGATTTAATTCAATTCTAAGCATAGGAATGCTGGCGTTCCCTCGTCCTACTGTCTGAGCTAATTGTTATTCTTAAATGTTATTTTCAGTATATGTTAAGTAGAGATGAACTAAGGAAGATATGGTGTGCCCTGGTCCTAGTTTTATCCCCAAAGGCTGTCTGAATGTTTCCCTTGGAATGTGTTAAAAACTGGCTAGTGTTGAAAAACTTACCAGATCTTAGGCCATTCTTTTTTATCTTTGTGTTTGTCTTGAAAGTTACCAAGTAGAGCAGAGCTAGGAGAGGATTTATGGTGAGCCTGACCCGCTAGTTTCTTCTCCAACAGTTTCCTTTCAAGTTTCCCTTGTTTTAAAATGTTTTTTTATTGAAAGTGCATCAAAAGCAAGCTAATTTAGAAGTAATTACCTGATCTTAGATTACTTTTATGTATTTCTTAAGTGTATGTCAAAATCAGGTTAGTTTAGAAGTACTTACCTGATCTTGGGCTGCTCTTTGTTCTTCATCTGTTTAAATTCCCCTTCTTATTGTTTCATTTCATTCCATAAATCAAACTTTAAAGAGATCCTTAGACATAGATGACTTACCCCATGGACCACTCTTGAACCTGATTGTTTCAATTAAACCCTATTATGACTCCATAGCTCAATGGACTAAAACCTTCAATTATCTATCTTCTTGGCCAAAGCTTGTTCTATTTGCTTTCAACTTAACACCTTTGAAACTCTTTGCATTTAGGACTTTCCACCTCAAATAATAATCATGCTCAACCATCCAAAAAACAAAAAAAAACCCTCGGCCTTCATAACTTTCCTAACATCATTACTATAAAACTCAAAGACAAATCCATCTTTGCACTTATTGGAGAGATCCCTCTCCGGATTCAGGAGGGCTAGATCCTAGAATCCCAAAGTGGTTGAAATAATGTTCTCCCTATATTTGGAATTTTTCCAATATTTCTAATTACAGGGTGCCAACAGAGGGGAGGTACTCCAGGCTCTATTCCTATCATGTTAGACTCCTTATGCATTTCACAGGGGCTAAGGTGCTAAACTTACCTTACTATCTCTATAGGATTCAGAAAATGTCTTCTATTGTCCAAAGGAGGAATCACCCACAACAAATGCAGAGCTTTTTTCACCATTCCCTGATCAAGATGGTGGTACTACATCAGTTGGGGTAGTAGGGTATACCTTGGGATGTTTTCATAACCCATGAAGTCTTTACAAACCCACAACCTCCTCATCAACCAAATCTGCCTTCCTCATCTACACAAGTACCCTCACCCAAAGAAAACCTCCATTCCTCTCTTCTCTTGGTGCATCAGGTGAAGTAAGAAGTGGAAATGAAGAATCAAATGAAGATCAGGGTGAAGGTGATGAAATTAGTGGGGCAAAAAAAGAAAATAATGAAGAAGAAGAAGAGGGAAATGATGTTTAAGAGGAGGGAAATGAACATAGCAGTGATGAAAACAGAAACAGTGAGAATTTGGAGAAAGGAAATGATGGTAATGATACCAATGATGTTGATCAGCGGTTGTCATTGATGTCAACCCAAGGAGCACGAGGGGCTACCCCAATATTGCATGGGAATTTTGACCTAAAAAATTACTATATTTTGGGTTAAGAATGCTTTTGATGTTTCTTCTTGTCAAGATGTTTTCGTTGATATATGGGCCGCCACATAATTCTTCTCGGTTTGAGAGATATTCATGTTTGAAGTTTGTAACCCGATTTAGTGGGCTTAAACCCCATGGGGTTGTGGCATGGGTCATTGAAAAGTCATAATTAATATTTTTTAAGCTCCTAAAATCCCTCCCACGTTCACTTGTTGAAGCCCCTCTCAACCTAAGAATTTATATAAATTGTGATCCTCATATCCTCCTTATGCAAGAGATTTCGCTATCTAAAACAGGTCATCGTGGAATTTTCACGCTAACTTTTTTTATACAAAGCTTCAGAAGATGAAATTTTTATGAGGCAAAGCTAAAATATTGAGGAAGCTCCTATGAAAATTTCATATCAAGGTGCACAACATTTTCAGAGATACGATCTGTGGAAGTCAGTGTTTTTGAAGGCTCCTGAAATTCATCTTAAATAAGTGACCTTGGGAAAATCATCATAACTCTCTCTCTGAGTATCAGATTGGAATTACATAAAAATTGAAAGATAGTGCACAAACTTCAGTTTTTTCTCTATCAAGTTCAAATCTTAATGAAGAAACAGTGACACGTGGCACGCCATACAAGTTCTCTCTACTGAAACAATCCATAATTAGGGAATTGTGAGAGATTGGGCATAAATCTCCCTTGAAGAATCCAAATTGGGTTAGAAATGTGGCACTGGAAATATGACTCAGAGGATTAATATAGGAACAAAAATCACATATTGGGGATCTGAGATACACCAGATTCAATATTGAGCTCCTATAAGGAAAGAAAAAGCTAGATCATGTGTTGCCAAGGGCTGCAAAGGACCAGACTTTCTAGGGCAGCAAAGAAAAGCAAGGTGTAGCAGAGGGTAGCATGAAAAGAGCAGCAACCAAGGTGAAGAACAGTACCAATAATTTCATCACATAAATTCTTCAAGTGGGCAGCACTGCATACAGTCACTGTAAAGGTATCATTGTACTAAGTCATTGTAAATACATTATTGTAAAAATTGTACTAGTGTCTATCTGCCAAGAGTTGAAGAGGCGGTGTCATTAGGTGGTTTTTTCATAGTTGGGGTTATGGTCTAGTGTATCTTCTTCTTCTACATCATTCTATATCATTGTAAAGTGGAAGATTTTCCCTATTATGGGAGTCCATTCTTCTTTTATTGTTCTATAGGGTGGTAGGGTGATGCTAGGGTGAGTTGTAGCTCATTGGGTGTTGGGGAATCTGTTCAGTTGACTATTGAAGATTCTCAGGCATTGGAGCATCCATCCAGTGGGAGCTGGAGAAGAATGATTTTCTATATTCTAGAAATTTGGAGCTTTATTTTATATTGGAGTTGCATAATAAAGCATTATTAGAAAATCATTAGGTGGTTTTTGTTCCAGAGTGGGTTTCCACCTTAAAAACTGTGTGCATTTGTGTTCATTTTTTTTACTGCTATCATTGTACAAACACCTAAAATAATTGAAGATTAACTAATGCTCTAATTGAAAGGAATACTGATTCACCCCCCCCCCCCTCCCTCAGTATTTCCAACAATTGGTTTCAGAGCTTGGTTCCTTCAATAGAAGTTTAACAGCTAAAAGGAGGTCATGGAGCATACCAAGAATGGTGTACCTCTGTTCAATTAAAATAATTATGCACTCTGGAAAGGAAGAATGGAGGTCTATCTCTTGGCGCAAGGTTATGAAGTATGGGACACTTTTCAAAATGGATTTACATCAACCGTGGATGAACAAGGTAAGAAGAATTTGGTAAATGATGCAAAATCAAAGAATATTATTATGAGTGGACTTATTGAATCTGCTTGTCATAAGGTGTAATATCCCAAAACAGGGATTTTCTACAACAAATGGAATATCTTAAGATATTCCAAAGTTGGAGCTTCAGAAAATCATGAGCATGGAGATGTAGAGCAGCTCATTATATGTACAAGAACATCTCACCAACAGATGTAAGTATCCTCAGCAAGAATATGGCCTATATTCTCCTTCCCAAGTGGGGAAATGCAGCAATATAGGGCATAAAATAGCTTTCTTCAAAAAATAACGCAATAAAAGTGGATACTGGGACTTGGATCCCTTATTTTAGACTATATACAACCCAATTGCAGAATTGGAAGTGAAAAAAATGAATCTAACTACACTAAATAGATCTCCCTAGCTCAAGATAGCTTAAAAACACCCTCATTCCATGACTTCTCTACAACAGAATTTTTGAAGACTATGAAGCATAATTACCATGAGGTTTTATACAAAAAATGATGAAATAAGACCAATCTGGAGTTTATATTAATCAAATAGTAGAGAAATGGAGGTTTAACCTCTTTTACACAAAGAATAAGACACCCGGCAAGGGTTTCCGGCATTACACATGTATGAAAAGCAGTACTGCAGAAAATAACATAGTGTACTGTAACTCTATATTAAACATGACTAAATACAACATAAAATAGCTGATCAATACATAAATTGGCCAAAGGCCCTCCTTATTAGATCTTCCGGAGGGAAATAAACACCTCCTCCTCAAACACTAGCACAAAATCCAGGGGCTCAACCCTACTACTGCTGCACCTGCATAAATGACACAGTTTCTGAAGGGAAATATGCTATATATGTATATGAATTACTGGACCTAAGACAAATGATGAAATTGAATCTCAGGTCCTTCCCTTTTATCCCTTAATCAAGCTGATCCAAAGAGAGGATGGAATCCCTGCATGATAATTCCTTGCACTAAGCAGTGCTGCAACCACAGCTAAATAGATGAAGCATGCAAGTAGTCAAAATACCAAAGATATCTGAATAAATAATGATCTCCTTGATGCTATTCCCTCATTTTTATCTTTTTTGAGCCTCCTCACCCGAGACCCCACACATTGTTGAGGTGACTTCCTAGTGAAGATTCCTCCTCCAAAACTGCGCTGTCCTTGTTGGCTTTCCTCCCCCTTGTAGCAGCGTTGTTGACTTGGTCAACTGGGACTAATCCAACTGTAATGCCTCTTTTCACACTAAGGTATCTTCAATCCAGTTCTCATATGTGTGTCTAGGCTGATCCTTGGTCACATTGAGCTAGTTTACTTGGGTGATCTCTTTCTCCTCAAGAATTCATGTTGACTTAGTCAAACTTAACTATGTCCACATCTATTTTTCCCTTGTTCACACCTGAAAGTGTAAAATACAGCTCCTAAGGTGATCCCCTTCCTTATTAAGGTGGAAATTCTTCATATTTTTATTGTTCATGGGCCTCCTTACCCATTTATTCCTCTCCTAGGTGAATGCAGCAAAATCTAATATTCCAAATTGTTTTGTGCAAATTTTGGAATATTACAGTCCTCCCCTCTCAAATGTTGCTTGTCCTCAAGCAACTGAACATATAGGACTGAAGAACCTTCTTTTCTCCCCATGTCTCATCCTCATATGATAAGACTCCCCAAGGATCAAGGTGTTGTTCCATCAACACATCTCCACGCTGCCCTTCCCAAGTGTATACTTTTTCCTCTAGTGAACATTCCAAATATCTAACATCATGTGACAGTGAAACATCCATGGAGGAAACAATGGGCTGTTTTAAGGTCCTCTTGAGGCATGAGGGCTGATATAGATTGGGATTCATCATCCCCATTCGAATCACCCCTACCCAAGCTATCAACCAAACAAAATGAGTCACCCTCTCGAATGGCAACTCATGAAGGATCTCTTCCACCTTGGGCTCATGCAGAATAGGTAGGCTAAAAATCTAAACATGGTAGATAGAATAGCCTGCCCCACACTTTCTTCCTCTCCACTCATTGTAAGTGTAGAGTGCATGCTAACCATGGGCTGCAAACAAGTTGCCCTCAAGTGGCAATAGAAATATTGAATCTTCAAAGATCCCCTCTCCAAAACTATAGATCGTGCTGGCCCAAACCATTCCATTCAAAGTGAATGGCACATTACTACCATATGTCATCCAAATTAGAAATTTGGTGAAGATTATGTGCAAGTGAGGATGATACACATGGTCTCCTTGGTGGATACAGTATAGTCTTCCCAACTGCTGATTTAGAACATCATGTGGCAAGTTGTTTTCTAATAAGCTATCAGTTGTATATGTTTCCTCATCTATTATAAGATAGCAAGCAGCACTGTATACCAGCTATACATAAACAAAAAAACAATACACTTGCCCAAATTCGTGTGGAAATGGTTTATCAACCTTACAAAATTTGGCCCTAAAGTAACCATGAAACCCATGAATAATTTTGCTCTCTTGTGGATCAATGCACTATTTACATATGGTGAGAAAATACAAATACTCAATAGAGTAAACAACAAGTATAGAAATTTATTTCTTACCATGCATGGTGAGTAGGCTAAAAGTGAGTTCCATGTATAAGTTCCCCCATGAATATCTCCTCATAAAAATCAGCAAGAAGAAGGGATACATAGACTCCTTGGAACACTCCATCAATAAGAACACACTCCCATGTGACAGTGCTGTAGGCCTTAGTAATAAGGCTTCATGAATCCTCCCTTTGACATTCCATATGCCAAAGCCATCCAGTATCATGCTGTTATGTGAGAAGATCTTCTTCCTACATGGAAGCCCCTCATAATCCTCCAATGCTGAAGGGTAGCCTCCTTGCACCATGAATGTGCCTTCCTTCTCTCCGAAAATGTCATGAAAAGTATGGAGAAATTTCTGCCCATACTATCCCAAGAGAAGCCACAACAATAATGACTCTTGCTGCCCTATCACACCTCCATCATACAAATAATGAGGTGAAAATATGTTTATTGATGTGAATAGGACCAAATCAACATGATACATCCAACCCCTAAGCTGCCATATGATGTTAGTGTCCTGCCAAGTGTCTTCCCTCCTCATACCCTTCGGGAAAGGATATGCCTCATGATGGCCAAACTCTCTCAAGAGAATCCAACACATATTTGATTCTTTCTGCCCTGTGTCATAGATCTGCAAGTGGCTCACCAACCTCTTGCTCTTCATCCACCTCCATTCATCCAAGTGTGGATGCCTCCCATCAAGCTTCATCTTGGCATTCTTCCAATGTGGGCTACCATGCTGCACAACTAGTTCTTGTTCTTTGCATGTCATGAAGTGCTGGAATGCATTTTCTTGGAGATCCCATAGTGAAGATCTCATGTCCATAACCATCTTGAATCCATCAAGATCCCATTGTGATAAAGGCAAAGCCTCCTCACTGTTATTATTTGGCATTGTTGATAGTCTCTCCAATGATATAGTTGCTGCCTCATATCCCATCTCATAGATGATTCTATGTTCCTTTGTATGGTAGTCATAGTTCATGAAATCCTCCAAAAGGTTACACTCCAACCTCAAGGGTTGTGTGAAACTCAACAGTGATACATGAGGTTGATGGTTCATCTTTCCCTTGAACCATTCAAGCTTGCACAACGCAGTGCAATCCTGCTGCTCTATCTCAGCAATAATGTTCGACCTTGGGTCATATGAAAACAAATTTCCACAATTTTTAGAAGGATTTTCTGCAATAAATAAAAGTGGTAATCTTCCCATACCTTGGTGAGATGCAAGAACCTCTTGTAGGGCTGCAAGGGCTCCTCTCTCAAATGTAATGGCTGCCCTAACTGCTCATGTAGGTGGTTTCTCCTCCATGAGTGTGACAACGTTAGTACTAGGATCCTCAAGCGAAGAATAGGACTCCTCCTCTTTTGATCTCCTTATGTCAAACCCCCTGATTACTCCTTGAGTGAAATCTACAAAAGTAGGCACCCTTGCATGATTCACATGGCTAAACCAATAAGATCTTGCCATGCCCTCCAAGTGTAGCGCTGAGATCTCCACAGCCTCTTTTTCCACTATTGGGTGTAGTAGGAAAAATGCCTCTAGTTTTATCACCCAAGTCCTTGCTGCACACTTGAGTGATCCATCAAATTTATACAATAGGAATCTATTTCCTCTTATCATTCTCTCACTACAGGGTCTTCTTTCTTCTCTTAGTTGAATAAACTGAGGAAAATCTAGGGTCTCTTTGAAAGCCCTAGGGTGGCACTTGTATTTTTCCAAATACCCACTCAATATATCATGCTCTAAGTGGTCTCCTTTCTCTCCACTTCCTCTATGAGAACAGGAAGTGCATGCATCTTCTTTTTCCTCCTGAAACCTTCTAGAGGTCTCACTGCAGCTTTCTCCTCCTTGAAACCCTCATGGAGTTTCAATGCATTTCTCTTCGTTCTTATTAGATTTGAAAATAGATGAGAGTAATATCATCCTCTCCATCATTTTTTCTCCTCTCCTTATTATCTTATAATTGGATATAAAATCCACAGGCTCAGCCAAGATGGCAGCTTTGATACCACTATAATATCCCAAAACAAGGATTTTCTACAACAAATGGAATATCTTAAGATATTCCAAAGTTGGAGCTTCAGAAAATCATGAGAATGGTGATGTAGAGTAGCTCATTAGATGTGAAAGAAAATCTCACCAGAATATGTAAGAATCCTCAACAAGAATATGGCCTATATTCTCCTTCCCAAGTGGGGAAATGCAGCAATATAGGGCATAAAATAGTTGTCTTCATAAAATAACGCAATAATAGTGGACACTGGGACTTGGATCCATTATTTTAGACTATATAAATCCCAGTTGCAGAATTGGAGGTGAAACAAATGAATCTAGCTACACTAAACATATCTCCCCAGCTCAAGATAGCTTAAAAACACCCTGATCCCATGACTTCTCTACAACAGAATTTCTGAAGAATATGAGAGCATAATTCCCATGAGGTTTTCTATAGAAAATGATGAAATAATACTAATCTAGATTTTATATTAATCAAATAGCAGAGAAATGGAGGTTTAACCTCTCTTACACAAAGAATAAGACACCCGACAAGGGTTTCCAGCATTACACATGTATGAAAAGAAGTACTACAGAAAATAACATATTCTACTACAAATTTGTATTAAAAATGACTAAACACAACATAAAATAGCTTATCAATACAGAAATTGACCAAAGGGTCTCCTTATTACATCTTCCGGAGGGAAATAAACACCTCCTCCTCAAACAATAGCACAAAATCCAAGGGCCCAACCCTGCTACTGCTGCACCTACATAAATGAAGTATTTTCTGAAGGGAACTACACTGTAGATGTATATGGCTGATTGGCCCTAATACAAATGATGAAATTGAAGCTCAAGTCCTTCCCTTTGATCCCTTAAGCAAGTTGATCCAAAGAGAGGATGGAATCCCCGCATGAGAATTCGTTGCACTAAGCAGTGCTGCAACCACAGCTAAACAGATGAAGCATCCAAGTAGTCAAAATACCAAAGATAGCTGAATATTGAATGATCTCCTTGATTCTATGCCCTCCTTTTTATCTTTGGTGAGCCTCCTCACCCCGTACCCCACACATTGTTGAGGTGACTTCCTAGTGAAGATTCCTCCTCCAAAACTGCGTTGTCCTTGTTAGCTTTCCTCCCCCTTGTAGCAACAATGTTGACTTGGTCAACTGGACTAATCCACCTATAATGCCTCTTTTCACACTAAGGGATCTTCAATCCAGTTCTCATATGTGTGTCTAGGCTGATCCCTGTTCACATTGAGCTAGTTTACTTGGGTGATCTCTTTCTCCTCAAGAATGCTTGTTGACTTAGTCAAAATTAACTATTTCCAGATATATTTTTCCCTTGTTCACACCTGAAAGTGTAAAATACAACTCCTAAGGTGATCCCCTTCCTTATTAAGGTGGAAATTAGTCATATTTTTATTGTTCATGGGTCTCCTTACCCATTTATTCCTCTCCTAGGTGAAAGCAGCAAAATCTAATATTCCAAATTGCTGTGTGCAAATTTTGGAATATTACATAAGGTGTTGGGTTGTAAAACTGCCAGAAATGTATGGGAAAAGCTTGATAATATATATGCAGGTGACTCAAATGTCAAAGAAGCAAAGCTTCAAATCTATAGAGAAAAAATTGAGCAACTCATAATGAAAGAATATTGCAACATTGCTGCATACTTCCAATACGTTGATGAGATAACCAATACTCTGGAAGAATTGGGAGAGCCAGTTGACGAGAAGACTATTACACGAAATTTTCTTAGAACGTTACCAGGGAGATTCAACCCAAAGGTATTGGTTTTAGAATACAGTGAAAATCTGGACAAACTCAGCAAAGAGGAATTACATGGAGTTCTCATAGCGTATGAAATGAGACTTGATGAAGAAGAGGGTACTTCACATCTAAGAAAACCAATAAGGAAAACAAAATTCAATTGAAAATACATGCACCTTCATGTGTGAAGAAAAGGGAGATGATGGAGAAGGTCTTTCAGATGAAGAATATGCTTATTTTACGAGAAAACTAAAAATTGGTAAGGGAAAATTAAAAGGTAAACTTCCATTGATATGTTTCGGCTGTGGTGAGGTTGGGCATTTCGTAGAAAAATTTCTGAACAAAAGTGATGGAAACTCAAAAGGAAAGAAGGGCTTTAATAAAGTCAACAAGTAAAGATCCAAAAGGAACTTTCTCTCTAAAGAAGATAGCTCATGATCCGATGAAGACAATGACAATGAAGAAGAAGCCAATGAGAGAGTATTGTTTATGGCCAAGCACAATAAACAAGAGGTATCAAACAACGAAGAAGAAGGATTGACCATAGAAGAATTTTCTAAGGAAGCAGTCATGCTTATAAAAGAGCTCAAGGCAGAGAAGATCCATTCCAATACTCTTGAAGAACAAGTTCAAGGTATCAAAATTTAATTTGAAGAACAAAAATGTATTGAAGAGTCACTTCAAAAGAATTTGGAAGAAAGCAACCAAGAAAAGGAAGCATTAGAAGCCGAATTAGTCTCACTGCGTAAGGAAGTGAAGAAGGGAAAAAATGTCCAAAACTACGCTAACAACTCAAGGGAATTGGAAGAAATCATCAAAAATAAAAAATCTTACAACAACAGAACTGGCCTCAGTTACAAAGAAGAAGAAGCAGGACCTTCTACAACAAAATACAATGAACCTATGAGATTTTACATGCATGTAGACTTCATTGGACAAGATTCTTAAGCACATTCTTGGAAGACGATTCCTCGACGAAGATTTCCATCCAAATACCAACATATTTTTCATGGCTATTGTTATTCATGTGGAAAATTTGGTCATAAAGCTGTAGAATGTCATACGTACCCTAGGAACCAATACAATTCTAGGATATCCTTCAAATATGAACCTCCTAGGGCTCAACGAAACATCAATAGATTTGAACATTTAAGAAATAATATGGAATGTTACAAATGTCCAAACTTTGGACACATAGCCAGAGACTGCAAACTTGAAAAATCCTCCAGAAGAATCTTCGAAGCCACAGAATGAACAAACATGGAAGAAGAAGAAGACTGATAATTGTGCTCTCGCTCTCAAGGCTCAAAACAACAAATATGTGTGGTATGTTTACAATGGTTTCTCAACACATATGACTGGAGATATAAGGAAATTTGTATCTTTGAAAGAGAAGAAGGATGGAACCGTATCCTTTGGAAATGATGGATCTTCAAATGTTATAGGATTAGGTACTGTCACTCTCGAAAGAAAATATGTTATAGCCAAGAATGTTCTATTGGTTGAAAACATGAATCACAATCTAATTAGTGTTGGACAAATGTGTGATCAAGGACACACAATGCTATTCAACTCCACAAAATGTGAAATCAGGAAAGGCAGGTATGGTAAAATTGTGGCTACAGCAAGTCAAGCTCCAAACGACATATATGTTCTGGATAAAGAAAATAAAGCATGTTTACTAGCTAAATAATATGAAAGATAGTTATGGCACAAACGAATGGGTCACATAAATTTTGAAAATATTGTCAGGATAAGCAAAAAGGAACCAGTACGAGAAATGCCGAAAATCTCAAATCCTTCCAACACACTATGTGAGACTTGTCGGCACGGCAAGCAGACAAAAGTCCAATTTAAAACAAAATAACGTTTTGCATCACATCCATTGGAATTGATACATACTGATCTATGTGGTCCTATGAGAACAAAAGGCTTAGATGGAGAATTATATTTCATGTTAATGATAGATGACTATACTAGGATGATAGTCGTCGGTTTCCTAAAGAATAAATTTGAAGCATTTGAGTGCTTTAAGGTCTACAAGAAGTTGGTCAAAAATGAAACTGATTTGAAAATAAAGTTTCTAAGATCAGATAATGGAAAAGAATTCACTTCCAAATTATTTCAGCAATACTGTGACGAAAATGGAATAAAAAGACAATTTTCAACAGCATGAACACCTCAGCAAAATGGAGTCGCTGAAAGAAAGAACAGAACCATACAAGAAATGGGTAGAACAATGTTGAAGGACTCTAAATGTAGAAATTATATAACTTATGTGTTATATGTCCAAGATTCTCTTGATCTCACTCTATTTTAACTTCATGCAAAATACAGAATCTATTCCACCATTGATCATTTGCAGAAATTAAATCAAGATTGCAATTCACACATGAAACAATAAAAATTCACACACATTAACACAGTTATTTAATGGGAAAGCCTGAAGCTAAAAACCCCAACTATCTGTATATAATATATGTCATAGATATCATGTAACAATCCTCATACAAAGCTGATCATATCAAGATCTCAGTACGATACAATCGTTGCACACTAATCAAGCCCGATCTTGCAAATCCATGCACCGATATTTTCCACTTGCTAGCTTGCCTCTACTACGCAATCCCTACTGAAGAATGGCTCTGAATGAACTCAAATTACTCGAGCCTTTCTCACACAATCCTCATTGGCATCTCCACTGAGTGTTGGATACAATCAATGCATCACTATAGTCACAACCGATAGTCTATCTTGCCTTTTCAACTATCTCTCCACTGGTCTCCACTAAAACTGCCATGCACTGTAGTTAAATGATGTATTATTCAGTTGATTAATGAGTTATTATTTAGTGAATTAATTAACTAATTAATTCACACCACTCTCACTAGTGTATCAATCAGTTAGACTAGATACAACTAGCTCAACTGAGTCTAACCGAGTTAAACTAAATACAACTCCACCAACTACTTCTATAACTCCACCAAACTCTATCACATGAGTTCTAACTGAAGTCCTCATGCATTAGCTCTAGTAAACCCTCACGAATAGCGTAATTCCTTCTGTCAGCTGTTGTGCCACATCTGTGCACTTAACTGAAGTGCTCCAAGAGAATAAGATAATGTTTAGAGTCCAAATATTATTAAGAGCTAATAATATTCGACATATCTATTTTTAGACTGGCAATCTAAAAATAGATTCCGTCCAATATGTCTAAAAATAGAAGTCCATATATTTTTCCAACTTGACCAACCATCCACAAATAGCATCCTGCAACTCATAGAATATGATCGACATGTCTAAAAATAGACATAGTCTAAAAATATACTTTGCGCCAAAATTAGCCTGCGGGCCCACTTAGTGAAGGCAACTCTTTTCACTAAGCTCATCATCTTGTTGAATCTCAAAACTCCCTCTCAACAATATAGGGATTATCTACCACCCCGATCCTATCTCTATGGTATTCAAATTTTCTCCTGGTGAGCACCTTCGTCAGAATATCTACATCATGATCCTCCATAGGAATGTAAGAAAGAAACATGATCTTCTGCTACACACAATCTTTGATAGATGGCACAAGAGGTCAATATGTTTAGATCTATCATGAAATGCTGGATTAACCAAGAGTTTAATGCAACTCTAATTATCACAATATATCACAGTAGGATCTAAGTGAGAACCGAACAACCCAACTAGGATCTTCCTCATCCATATAGCCTCGCATGCAGCCAAACTTGTTGCCATGTACTCAGCCTCCACTGAACTGAGTGCCACGGATCTTTGTTTCCTGTTGTACCAAGAAACTGTGGTAGATCCGATACTGAAAATCCCTCCAGATGTGCTCTTTTTTTCCATTGGGCTTCCTGCCCAATCTGCATCCGTGACGCCATGCAGAATCAACTCATCCGACTGTCTGTACCACAATCCATATCTATATGTGCCCCTAAGATACCTCAGGACCTACTTTCCTACCTTCCAAAAGAGCTTGGTAGGCTTCACCATCGCTTGTGAAATTTGGTTCACAGCATAGCATATGTCCAGTCATGTATTGACTAAATACATGAGTGAACTAACCAACTGTCAATAAAAAGTGGCATCCACTACCTCTGCCGATGTAGCATCCTCTTTCCTCCAACCACCAGGAAGAGGAGTGTCGATAGGCTTGCAGCCTTGCATGTGAAACTTCTCCAGTACCTCCCGGGCATACTTGCCTTGAGACACAAACAGTCCACCTTTCCACTGCCAAATTTCCAATCCAAGGAAATAATGAAGGAGGCCCAAGTCCTTCATCTCGAACTCCTTTGAAAGATCTGCTTTGCATGAGTGTATCAACAGTCCATCACCTGTTAGTATTAAATCATCTACATAAATTACAATGATCAAAATCTTACCCTCTACCACAATCTGGTATAGTTTTGGATCCACCTCACTCTTGGCGAAACCAAGTCTGGTGAAATAACTATCTATCCGTGTGTACCAAGCACGAGGTGCTTGGTTCAACCCATACAACACTCTTTTGAGCCTGCACACATGTGACTCGCTGCTAAATATTTCGAATCCTTCAGGCTGCTCAATGTACACCTCCTCCTCAATGATTTTGTTGAGGAACGCAGTCTTCATATCCATCTAATGAATGTGCCAACCCATCTATGCTGAGAGAGAAAGGATGGTCCGTATGGAAGAATACCTTGCGACAGGTGCAAAGGTTTCTTCATAGTCGATCCCCTCGATCTATGAGAAGCCTCGGGAAAAAAATATTTCCTTATACTTCTCGATGCTCTCATCAGCAGCTTGCTTCAATTTGTAGATCCATCTCTAATCTACCACTGATTTCCCTTCTGGCCTTGGGACAATCTCCCATTCACTATTTTTGAAAATCGAATCATACTCTTCCACCATGGCATCTACCCATGCGGGATCCTCCACAACTTCCTCGAAAGAGGATGGCTTCATCACGATACACTTGCTCATCAGAGCCATGTATCTAGTAAATTGATCTGGTGACTGTCTCTGTCTACGCTGTGATGTAGGAGCTCCTACATTCTGCACTGCATCAAGATTCAGTTGCTCAGCTTCTGAAGTGCACTTCTGCCCTCTGATTTTTGGAGCTGCATGAGTGGTTTCTTCCACTCCATGAACCTCCTCTTGTGGCTGATCCACATCTTGCGGCTTATCTTTAGGAACAAGTAGCTCCTCATCTGCATGCAAGTGTAGCTCCCTCTCAAGCGACAACTTCATGGCTTTCTCCTCATGAAATTTGATATCCCGTCACACAATAGTCATCCGACTGTCTAGCAAATACACACGATAATTGTGAGGTGTTTTTGTGTACCCCATAAATATCCCAACCGATGCGGTCGGCTCCAGCTTCTTCCTGGCATCCTTCGTCACATGAATGTAAACAGGTGAGCCAAAAATATTCAAATGAGAAATATCAGGCTTCTTACCAGAAAACGCCTCTTCAGGTGTACTCATGCTAAGTACTCTATAAGGACAACGATTTTTCACATAAACCATAGTGTTGCATGCCTTAGCCCACAAGTGTATGGGAAGGCCCCGATCATGCAACATCGGCCATGCAACACCCACGATCGTTCTATTATTTCTCTTCATGACCCCATTCTGCTGTGGGTTATGAGGCGTTATGAGTTCTCTTCAAATTCCTTCTTTGCTGTAGAATTCTTTGAATTCGCCAGAGATGTATTCACCACAATTATCGCTCCTTAGAGCTTTCACCTGCTTCCCCAACTCTTTCTCAACCAGTGCCTTGAACTCACAGAACTTTGAGTATGTCTCACTCTTCTTCTGCATGAAGAATATCCATCAATTATGAGAAAAGTCATCAACAAATATCACATAATACCTGTGATTTGCTGTTGAAGAAACTGAGAAAGGTCCACACACGTCTGTGTGAATTCTCTCAAGGATCATCGTGGCGTGACTATCCTTCTCATGAAAAGTGGTCTTCACAAATTTTCTGAAAGTACATCCCTTGCACTGATCTGATTGCACAAGTGTACCCTTGGGAAGCCCGGTAGAAATCTGCTGCAAAATTTTCAAAGCGCCATGGTGAAGATAGCCCAATCTCCTGTGCCAAAATTTTCCCTCATCCCGGCTCACCACTCCTTTTGCTTTGCCTGCCATTGCTGCGCAGCCATCTACCTACAATTGATAAATATTCTTAACTCGAATCCCTATCCTCCTGGTTTGACCGGTTGTTTTACTGCGCAGGAAGGATTTTCCCTCACTAAAAACAACATCATAACCCTTGTCTTCCAACATCGCCATAGATATCAGATTCTTCTTCAATACTAGAACATGCATGACATCCTTCAAGATGAAAGGTTTACCAGACTCCCTCTCAAAGGAAATGGTCCCGATACCAGTCGCACTGTATCTACCATCATCGCCCATCTCGATGTGCACTCCAAGATCCTTTTCATCCAGATCACTAAACAAATCTTTGTCTCCGGTCATATGGAAAGACACACCACTGTCAAGAAACCACACCGATCCCACACACTTGAAACCAAGCATGCGATCAAAGAAAAATCCAGCTCAAACTGCGAGGAAAAGGCCTCTCCAGCTGCAGATCCAACAGCCTGCTTATTCTTCTTCTTCTGTGGGCAATTAATGGTGAAATGACCGTGCTGGTGACAGTGAAAACACTTCACCTTGGACAAGTCCTGCTTCTTGCCTTTTGCACTGGATTGAGAAGAATTTTTCTTCCCCTTCCCTTTCCTTGCTTTGGCAGCCAAGGCACAATTTTCTTCATCTTCATTCTTCGATGAAGATCCATCCCTGGTACCCCGCCTTATCTCCTCCAGCACAAGATCCGACCAAATTCGCTCCCATCCTGGCAGTTTCTCTTGTCCATTGACAGAGTCTTCGTAGCTATGCCAACTCTTCGGAGGCCCAAGGAGAGCCAAGCTCACCAAGTCTTCTTCATCAACAACAACCCCCACACTTCCCAGCTCATCCTTGTAGTGGACAAACTTCATGAGGTATTTTGGTATGCTTTCGCCTTTATCCATTTTTATTTTTCTGAGCTTGTATTTAAGCGCCAAATTCCTCTGGTCACTTCTGCTTTGGAACAAGTCTGTCAAAGACTTCCACATTAAGAATGGAGTGGATTTACCGTGAAGGCTAGACATAATGTGATCCTTCACACCTTCCAACATAATTCTTCGACACTTTGCTACTTTCTTTTGCCATGCGTCAAGTGCGGCTGCATCGCTAGAACCAAGTTTTGGAATATCAATATCTATGAACTCCTTCAACCCATTATCATCCAACACCGCCTCCATATTGTCCTTACATGCAATATAATTTGAGCTACCATCAAGGGCATACTCCAATTGCAATCCGTTGAAAGACATTTCAATGAATGCTCAACTTTGACACCAAGAAAACACTGCAGCAAATTCGAATTCCACCAGCACAAAAATCAACTGCTTCAATAATTGTAATCTGCTCCAATGATCAACTGATCTGATACCATGTAGAAATTATATAACTTATGTGTTATATATCCAATATTCTCCCGATCTCACACTATTTTAACTTCATGCAAAATACAGAATCTATTCCACCATTGATCATTTGCGGAAATTAAATCAAGATTGCAATGCACACATGAAACAATAAAAATTCACACGCATTAACACAGTTGTTTAACGAGAAATCCTGAAGCTGAAAACCCCAACTATCTGTATATAATATATGTCATAGATATCATGTAACAATCCTCATACAAAGAAAATCATATCAAGCTCTCAGTACAATACAATCGCTACACACTAATCAAGCTCGATCTTGCAAATCCATGCACCGATCTTTGCCACTTGCTAGCCTGCCTCTATTGCGCAATCCCTGCTGAAGAATAGCTCTGAATGAACTGAAATTACTCCAGCCTTGCTCATGTAATCCTCATTGGCATCTCCACTGAGTGTTGGATGCGATCAATGCATCACTATAGTCACAACTAGTAGTCTATCTTGCCCTTTCACCTATCTCTCCACTGGTCTCCACTGAAACAGCCATGCAGTGCAGTTAACTGATGTATTATTCAGTTGATTAATGAGTTATTATTTAGTGAATTAATTAAATAATTAATTCACACCACTCTCACTAGTGTATCAATCAGTTAGACTAGATACAACTAGCTCAACTGAGTCTAACTGAGTTAAATTGAACACAACTCCACCAACTACTTCTATAACTCCACCAAACTCTGTCACATGAGTTCTAACTGAAGTCCTCATGCATTAGCTCCAGTAAACCCTCAAGAATAGCGTAATTCCTTCTGTCAGCTGCTGTGCCACATCTGTGCACTTAACTGAAGTGCTCCAAGAGAATAAGATAATGTTTAGAGTCCAAATATTATTAAGAGCTAATAATATTCGACATATTTATTTTTAGACTGGCAATCTAAAAATAGATTCCGCCCAGTATGTCTAAAAATAGAAGTCCATCTATTTTTTCCAACTTGACCAACCATCCACAAATAGCATCCTGCAACTCATAGAACATGATCCATATGTCTAAAAATAGACATTGTCTAAAAATAGACTTTGCGCCAAAAATAGCCTGCGGGCCCACTTAGTGAAGGCGTCTCTTTTCACTAAGCTCATCATCTTGTTGAATCTCAACACAAAATTGGATGAAAAATTATGGGTTCAAGAAATTGATGCAGTAGTATTCATTATCAACTGAAGTCTTCTCAGAAATAATTGCAACAAGACCCCATATGAATTATGGAAAGGGAAACCAGTTAATGTAAAAAAATTTAGAATCTTTGGAAGCAAATGTTATATCAAAAGAGAAGATCAAAATTTGGGTAAGTTTGAATCACGTGTTGATGAAGGTATCTTTGTTGGTTACTCATGCAAAAGAAAGGCCTATAAATTTTATAATCTAAGATGAAAACATATAGTGGAGAGCATAAATGTTACATTTGACGAAGATGGTGTTCTAGCGAATAATGATGAGGATATAGAACCTTTGAAACTTGAGACAGAGGCTGAAAAAGACACAGATAAAATTCTAGAACAAGAAGCAAATATCAACCAGGAAGAAGTAAATAATTATCATCAAGATATACTAGAATAACAACAAGAAGCTCCTCCAAGGAGAAAAAAATAAGGGATTCAAACGAACGACCTATCAAATCAAATCATTGGTGACATAAATGAAGGTCAATAGCTTCATTCATCACAACAAGCTCACATTGCTTTTCTAGAAACCTTTGAGCCTAGTAGTTTTGAGGAAGCCAGCCAGAATGAACATTGGGTAGCAGCTATGAATAAAGAATTGGATCAAATCAAGAAGAATAACACCTGGGAATTAGTTCCACGACCAAAAGATAAAAATGTCATTGGGACTAAATGGGTGTTTAGGAACAATTTGAATGAATATGGACAGGTTACCAAAAACAAAGCAAGATTGGTTTGCAAAGGCTATGCACAAGTTGAAGGAATTGATTTCAATGAAACATTTGCACCAGTTGCCAGAATGGAAGCCATACGAATTTTTCTCGCCTATGAATTTTCAAGAAAGATCAAAGTCTACCAAATGGATGTTAAGTCAGCATTTCTAAATGGAGAATTAGAAGAAGAAGTTTACATCGAACAACTTGAAGGTTTTCTACTATCAGAAAAAGAAGACTATGTTTGCAAGTGAAAGAAGGCTCTATATGGTCTCAAGCAGGCTTCCAGAGCATGGTATTCTCATCTTGATAGATATCTACGTCAAAAAGGGTTCAAGAAAGGTACTGTTGAAAGAAATATTTATGTACAAATAGATAAATATAATTTAACAATATTTGAGGTATATGTGGATGATATAATATTTGGTAGCAATGATGATCGACTAAGTAAGAAATTTTCTACAAAGATGCAAAGTGAGTTCGAGATGTCTTTACTTGGTGAGCTGAAATACTTCTTAGGGATTCAAATATCTCAGCAAGAGAAAGGAATATTTATATGTCAAGCCAATTACATCAAGGAAATGATCAAGAAATTCAAAATGGAATATTTCAAACTCGTCCTTACTCCGATGGTAACAGGTTGCAAATTGAGCATAAACGACTCATCTAATGATGTGGATCAGAGCTTGTATAGAACTATGATTGGTAGTATTCTATATGTAACAGCCTCCTGGCTATCTGTTATGAAAGCAGTTCGACAAGTAGCAAGATTCCAAGCAACACCAAAAGAATCACATATTATTGTCGTCAAAAGAATTCTTTGATATCTAAAGGGCACAGAAGAATATGGCTTGTGGTATCCCAAGGGTAAAAATCTCATTATTCAAGCCTTTACAGATGCAGATTGGGTAGGAAGTGTTGATGATCGTAAGAGTACTAGTGGAGCAAAATTCTGTCTAGGTGTTTGTCTCGTATCATGGTTGAGCAAAAAGCAAACCTCAATCTCGTTATCTACAGCGGAAGCAGAATACATTGCAGTGACATCATGTTGTACTAAAGTTATTTGGATGAAACAAACTTTGCAAGATCTTCAAGTAAAATTCAATGAGCCTATTTCCATATTTTGTGACAACACTAGTGCCATCAGCATCTCCAAGAATCATGTCATGCATTAAAAAACAAAACACATTCCAATCAACTATCATTTTGTTAGAGAACAAGTCGCTGAAAAGAATATCAAACTTGAGTATGTTGGTACTGTTACACTGAAATTTCTCACCATGGCATTTTGGTCTCCCTTAGAAGTCTGCAATATCAAAGTTCCTAAATTCAAGCCTTAAAATTAAGAGAAAAGCTCATAAAAGTCTTAAAACTATGGTACCGCACTTTCTCTTAGTTTTTCCTGCGGTGCCACACCTTTTGGATATAAATCCTGTGGAGCCAAATGCACTGTTTATTCATTAAGGGTACAGACCCCTGTAAAAGATTAAAAGGTGCAAGTAAAATCTAGAAACTTATTTTGAGTCATTTTTGGAAGCTTTTAGAAACATTCCTGCAGTGGAAAGTCCGCTCTTTTCAGATTCATGTATCCCATCCATTAAGGAGCTAACCCCTTGATGTAAGGAGCTAATCCCTTTGAAGGAGGATTCTATCCCTTCTTGTATGGAGCTGTAAATTCCTCTATTTCACTATAAAAAGAGGCATAGGGCAGCCTCAAAGGGTTACAATTGATGAGTTGATGTTTTAGTATTGTTGGAGGCGAAGTGCTGTTGAAACTTAGACCCTTTTAGCTGAGATTTCATGTGGGAAATATTACATACCTGTATGTATCTCAGTTGGAAGAGTGCAAGGCTGGTCAGAGTAAAGGAAACGCCTGTTCCGAACCCCAGGAAGGCCTGTATGACATCAAGGCGGACACTGTTGTAAGGCTCTTCCTTATTTAAGTTAATACAAACAAATATTTTTTTCTCAATAAGATGTCAATTGATTGGTTTATTTTATGGATTCCTTGATCACCATAATAGATATGATTTATGAATATATGCTATGCAGGTGCTATTTGATGTTTGTTTGTTTGTGATTGCAGATCTTTGAAGGCAACTCTTTCGGGTGACTGAAGGACTACTACTACAAACAAGCATTGGATCAAAGGTAAGATCGTTAAACCTTTATAACATTTAATTATGAATCGAAATATATCTAGAGAAAGATAGTTTTATTTTTCCGTTTGTTGCTAGCTGTCCATAGGACAATTGGGAGGTCTGTCTTGTCCGCAAGAACGACTTAAACATCCAAAAAAATGGCGACTCCACTGGGGAAGGATTTTGAGCTTTGATTTCTTTTGCTTTTGATTTATGAATTTATGTTTTCTGATTTTGATTGATTGATACTGGCTTGGGTAGTTTATCCTTGCAGAATCCCTATGAAATGTTTGAGAATTTTTTGTTTTTTCTCTAGTTTTCTTCTGTCCGCTCTTTTCTTTTAGAAACAGTGCGGGCAGATCCAAACTTTTCCTGTACCCATAGTGCGGGACCACACTGTTTTGCACTGAATCTTGCGGACCCTGTGAAGATTTTTGAAAAATCTTAAAACCCTCTTTTCTAGTTTAGTTTTTTAGATTCTCAGTGAATACCCAGACTTGTGTCATCTGTCAGAAAGCCTTGGTTAAGAGTTTATTTCAGCATTTTTAGTTTTGGATGATTTTCTAAAATATCTGTATGTTATAATGATTTTTTCTTTGTCTTACATCCCGCTCAAAGATTAGAAACCTTGGTATGCCTTTAGATCACTGGTATTCCCTTGTTTTCGTGCTAAGTCTGACATCATAGAAGAAATTGTTTTATGAGATTTAGATTCCATTTTTATCATTTGAAAATCTTTAAAAACTTTTGTTAATAAGTTTGGAATTTCACTTAAAAAACGAAAATTGGATGGTTTTTCAAGTTCTTTCTGATTCAAGAAAAGAATCTTTTAGTTAGATTACAAGCTAAGTAAGACATCCTTAAAATATTTGAAGTTTTAATTCATATTTAGTCTTAGAATTTTTAGATCTCAATATTAATGTTTTTAGCTTTGAGTGCTTTTCTATAAATTGTAGTGTCTTTTGAAGAAAAACTTGGCTTGCAGTTTCGATCTTGAATAAAAGGGATTTATTATTGAGCATAGATCATTTTGAGTTCTCATTGAAATTATATTTCTTTTCATTTATTCTTGTTTGCAGGAAATATTCATTTTTAAAAGATTGCATTTCTCAACTCTTCCTTTAGCTAGAATTCATTGAAAGAAAACGGATTGTTTCTCATAATAGATGCATTTTTAGTATGATTTGAGTCAGGTCACTTCATATCATCAGTTTCACTTTCGCACCTATTGTCTTACGAAACAGCCTTTTAAAATCAACGCTTAAATTAAAATTAATCTAGTAACTTTTATATTTCTAGGGCTCTTTTCACCAATATAGCTTAGGCTAGTGTCTTGGAGTAGGGAGTAATTAACTCTCCAAGATAGTTAAAACAAATGAGTAGTTGATCTTGTGGTAGGAAAAATTCCAATAGTCTCTTGTATGCTCTGGGAAGCTCCTCTTAAAGGAGTCAAGCATGAGGTCATATATGAACCAGTGAGATAATCAATTCTATCTCATTGGGAATGATAGAAGATATGTGCGTATTAACAACGGTAAACCTTGGATAGACCATTGTCGAGGAGCCTGGGGTCACTTTTTGGTATACCTTGGATTATTTCAAGGAGCCTTCAAGGGGATTGAGCTTTTTTACTCCGCCCTTGCGCATACGTCGGACTGTAGACTGTTCCCCCAGGTATATTAGTTCATTTTGGTAACCATAGTGACCATAATCTTACGGTTTTTTCCTAAGGTGACGGTGGAGGAAAGATCTCACTGTACCTGGAACAGACGTCGACTAGAATCACTTAGACTCTCCGGAGGGTTATCTTCACTCGAGATGGTTTAAGTGGAGAAACTTGCACCGGTCTGTTTCATTAAGAAGGTTGTCTAGGTAACTGTTCCAACCGCCCTTTATACATTAAATACTACGATGTTGGATTTCATCATCAACTAGTGTTTTTAGTGTGGGAAGTTATTGTTTGTGTGTGGTTTGATCTCCTAGATTTTTAGGCGTGTGATTCGTTTATTTGTTTCCTTAGTGACTCTAGGAGTTTTTATTGAAATTTTCATTTGATTGCGTATGATTAATAATTTTTAATCGTGGCTGAATTACCAAGACAATCACGTAGACATCATTGGAAGCCCCTTGAGTATACACCAAGCCAACTTGAAGGGCTTCGAGCTCTAGTATCACCTAGTGACAGTAGAATTATATCAACAGAAGCAGGAGAGTCATGTATAGTTGTTCATCCTGATTATCAACTACAAACAAAAGAGCATATTCAAGAGCCGATTTTAGTTTTCGAACTTACTGGTAGTATTTCTCCTTCCAATGAATTTGCTGAAGAACCTGAAATTTCTGAACCTGAAACTGAACCTGCTATTTTGAAACCATCTTCAAGATTTGTTACTCCAACTTCTAGTGATCCTGGTTCACCTAGGGTAAGACATATCATTACTGAAAATCTTTCTTCTGACCTCATTTCCATTGAAGAACTTGTCGGTCCAGACGAAGAAGTAACTCTTCCCGAAACCAAACAGACTTTGAATCTTAGGGAATGTGAATCTATATTCTATAGTCCTTTAAGAAGTGATGCTTGGTATTTATCATTGACAGATTTTTTAGAAAACCCGGGTCTTAGTTTTTCACCACCCTGAATTCCTTTTCATCCTACACCAAGAGGTTATTATCCTTCATCAATTATGTCAAGTGAGTCATCTATGTTTTCCCAATCACCAGAATTTTTTTTTATATGGTGGTCCTTTTTTTCCTTCGGGGTACCAGTCACTCTCTGGTACTTTCTCAGGAGCAACTCCTCGACAAACTGAACAAGTGTTATCAACTGGCACAAATGGAACTAAAACTGAAACGTTAAACGCAAAGAAAATCTTTATGATGTCTGGTAATATTCCAAATCCTAAACCTCAAGGTAGTCAGTTACCGCATGGGGGGCAACCTCAAGGTAGTTAGTTACCACCTGGGGGGCAACCTCAAGGTAGTCAGTTACCACCTAGGGCGCAACCTCAAGGTAGTCAGTTACTGCCTGGGGGGCAACCTCAAGGTAATTTTTTACCAGGACAAACTGTAGGAAAATATTATTTACCTGGAGAACAACCTCAAGGACAGTACATACCTCAAGGTTATCAAACTAAAGGACAGTACATACCCCAAGGTCAACCCCAGACTCAGTATATTCCTCAAGGTCCTTATCAACCCCAGATTTAGTACATGCCTCAAGGTTATCAACCTCAAGGTCAGTTCCCAACTCAAGGTTTCCAACCACCTTCCGGTCAATCATTTTTACAAGGAGCTAGAAATTTAGCACTTAATTATCAACCCTACGTTCAATAAAGCTATGGTCCTTCACAACCTTCTACGGGTCAATACCCCAGAATGAACATGGTGTGGAATCCACCGCAAATTCAACAGACTATGCAACCAAATGTGCAGTTACCTAATCAACCTGGACAGCCTTTAGTTTCTGGTCCAACCCAGCAACATGTCCAGCCTACTGTTCAAATCCCTACACCTGGTTTTGTTCAGCAGCCTGGGCCTAGTACACCTCAGACTCTGCCTCAAACTGCTGCAGCTATTGCAACTTTTTTTCAACCTACAACACCTATCTCTAGAGTATCTATAGCTCCGGTTTCTTCTATCCCTGTATCAATGCAAATTCCTCAAGCCTCTATGCCACAGTCAGGACCTACAATTCAGACTATGGTATAGATGCCTACGGGACAAGTTGGTACTAGTACTATTGTCTCTAGTCAACCACAGTTCACTTATCAACTATACTAGGGGCATTATCAAATTGGTCAAGCTACAAAAAACCCAACATATCAGTATCAGTCGTACCCTAAGTATACTTATCAAATAGCTCAACAACCCTAGTATGGTCTGATTAATCCTAGTTACCCAAGAGGTTTCATGAATCCAAATGCAAATCCAATTCCAGGGTATCCTGGATATCCTCCTCCTAGCACTGGTTTGATCACTCAAGGTTATCAAGACCCTAGCCATTGGTTACCATTCATAGCAACCTTAAATTTACCGGATCTATCGCACCTTACGAACGATCCCATTTTTTATCTTCCATATTGGCTGTCGATGCCTAACGAGTTGCCCAGTGATATTCTGAAATTTGAAGGTAAGTCAGGAGAGGACCCATCTAATCACATTATGACTTATCACCTCTGCTACACATCCAATTCACTAATCGATGATTCGATTCGATTACATCTTTTTCAGAGAAATCTCATTGGTCTAGCTGCCAAATGGTACATTGAGTTACCACGCGGCTCTTTTAATAATTTTAATGCGCTAGCTACTACTTGCTTAACCCATTTTCAGTTGCCTATTAGATACGGCAATGGCACAAAATTGTTGACTTCATTAAAACAGTCTACGTCTACATACATATCTGATCACATTCATGAATGGAGAAGTAGAAGGCGTTTAATGAAAGTCTTTATTCCTGATCAAATTTTGGCTGAATGGTTTATTAAATCGTTATTGCCCAAAATTACTGAAGATGTGGCCAAATGAGGCGTTGTTATGGAAGAGCAAGTTATTGCTCAGGATTATTACCTTGACCTTGTCTATACTCAGTCAGGTACTCTATATGATAAAATCCCCGATTTACCAAGACCTAGTCAGTTAACTGCAACTCCTTCTGGCTCTCATGCCGCTGATGGTGTAATTGGTTCCGTTAATACTGGTAAAAGTAAGAAGAAATATTCCAAGACTAATTCTCCTATTATCACTTTACTCGATTCACCAAAAGGATATTCTTCCTTAGAAACTTTCGCCAATATCCATGTTGTAGAGACATTTACGACCAAATCTAAAACTAGTGGTAAGAAGAAAGGTAGGAATAAAAAGAAAAAATCTTCAAAAGAGAAAAACGATACAACTGAACCAACTAACGAAAAATGCAAACCTCAATATCCTTTTCTCATCTGTGACCAGGATCATTTTACAAAAGAGTGCCTGCATAGAGCCGAGGTATCAAAATTCGTTAACGGTTCGCCTATACCTGCTGTCTTGAAGGATCCCTTTCCCACTCAAGATAGTAACATGGTTGGATCTTCCTCCAATCCATTTGAGTATATATTGATGGCTGCGACGCGATCGCAAGATTATTGTAGTAAAAATACTAGTAAAGAAGAAGAAACATCCAATTCTACATCGACTACGTCTCCCTCAATTTCTGATCCATTACAGATCGAGAAACAAAATCATGAATTAGTGATTAAACCACCTGCAAAAGGTGTACTTTGTAAATCAGCTTTCAATCCACATGTGAGAGCTACTCAGAATTACAATATTGTTGAAGATTTGGCAATCTCCCCTTCAGCAATGTTGGATTTGGAAGTATTGAAATCATGCCCAGCCCAAAGAAAATTACTTTTTTCAGCCTTAGGAGGTGTAGATCTCTAGGATTAGAACCTCATGATCTTCGATTTAAAGAATTTTACACCCAGCCTACCTCATCAAATGGCTTTTCAGATTCCGGTAATAGTAAAAAAAAAATGTATCTTTTTTTCTATTATTGATGAAGGGGCTTCTACGTGTATAATGTCATTAAAATGTTGGAAATCACTTGGTTCTCCGACTATTAACCAATCACCAAATATTCTCAAAGTTGTTGGTGGAAGAGGTTTTCAGCCATATGGTATTTTACAAGATCTACCAATAGAGGTCGAAGGAAAAATGGTTAATCTAGATGTGGAGGTGGTTGATGCCCCTCTGGATTACAACCTTCTCCTAGGTCGCAGTTGGTCTTACGCCATGACTGTTGTTGTATCATCGATATTTTTTCTCATCATGTTTCCTCATAAAGGAAAGATCGTTAAGATAGATCAGCTCTCATATTATTCATCCAACCCAGCCTCTACTGATAGCATCCAACATATCGGAAAATCGACTATCCCTTATAAGGATGTCGGAGTAGGTTTGATTAAAGATTCAACTTTACTGTGAACTTTTTCCCTACCTCCTCCCAACGTACAAACTCCTATTTCTAATATCAATATGAGTACATCAAGTACTATTTCCTTTGATGATCCTTGGATAGTACCTTTAGAATCAGAATTGGATTCTTTCGACGGCCCAATGCATTTGAGTCCTTTTGAGTTAGCATATCAGCATGTACAGTCATTTTCTGATACTCTTTCAACTAAGTCTGATCAACCAGGAGTCATTTTCAATATCGACTTTAACTTTGACACCAATTCTGGATCCTGCTCAACAAGTATTCAATACTGATGAACATATTCGTGAATTCTTTTCAGTAGCTGAGTTACCATGGGAAGATCTCCATCATAGGTCTTCGTTTTTTACCTGATCTCGATCATTTTGAGAATGATTTTTCCTCTATTTTTACCACTGATTATGTCAAAGAACCTCAGAATCCTCTCTCACATTCCGATTATGAAATGAATTTAGAAAATATTTCTACGAAAATTCCTCTTGACATTTCAGTAAAACCTGGAATTGTTGAAAACATTCACATAGGTGCTTCTTGTATGCCTGAAGAAATTAAATCATATAAAGCCCTATTTCAGGAATTCTGCGACATTTTTCCCTGGTCATATGAAGAAATTCCAGGAATTGATCCGTCGATCGTTGTTCATGAAATTAAGACATACCTGGATGCTAAACCTGTCAGACAAAAATTACGTCAGATTCATCCAAGAAAAGCTGCTGCTATCAAAGCAGAAGTTGAAAAATTACTTCGTGCAGGATTTATTTATCCGATCCCGTTAACGGACTGGGTATCTAATATTGTTCTGGTCAATAAAAAACAAGGAACAATAAGAGTATGTTTCGATTATAGGGATATAAATCAAGCTTGTCCAAAAGACAATTATCCTACCCCTTACATCGATCAAATTATTGAAGATTGTGCTGGAAGTGAAATGTTCTCGTTCATGGATGGATTTTCTAGCTACAATCAAATAAACATACTCCCTGCAGATCAACCTAAAACAACTTTCATTTGTCCATGGGGGACTTTTTCTTTTCACAAATTAACTTTTGGCCTTAAGAACGCTGGCGCCACTTTTCAAAGGGCCATGTATTATGCATTTCAAGACATTAAGCACATGTGCAGCCCTACCTCGATGATTTTCCTGCTCATTCTTCACACATATCAGATCATATTACTCATTTACGAGCCATCTTTAGACAATGTAGGAATTATAATATTCGTTTGAATCCTCACAAATGTGTTTTCTGCGTAGAATCCGAACGATTATTGGGATTTATTGTCTCAAAGGAAGGCATTCGTGTCGACCCATATAAGGTTGAGGCAATCATCAATTTATCTCCTCCTTCTACTCTTCGCCAACTCCAAAGTTTGCAAGGGAAAGCAAACTTTTTACGTAGATTCATTCCTAACTACGCCGAGTTAACAAAAGGTTTCAATAGGTTGTTGAAATAGAATATTCCTTTCTTTTGGGACGAGGTCACTAATAGATCTTTTGATGTTTTGAAAAATGCATTGACCCATGCACCGTTACTGCATCCTCCCAACTACAACCAAGATTACTTTTTGTACCTCGCCGGTTCCGATTCCATGATAGGGATGGTTTTAGTTCAGGAAGATGAATTCCATAGTGAACATGTCATTTACTATCTTAGTCGAAATTTGCATCCGACTGAGATCAAATATTCACATGTGGAGAAATTGGCCTTGGTAGTTGTACAAGTTGTCCAACGTTTTCGTCACTACTTAATTTTACGCAAAATGACAGTGATCTCTGATTGTAACCCTATGATGTACATCTTGACCAAACAATTTCTAGGGGGAAAATACTCTAAATGGATTGTTATCCTGCAGGAGTTTGATTTGGAATTTGAAAAATCCAAATCCAAGAAATCATTGATATTTGTTGAACTTATGTGTGATTTCCCATGTACTGATATAGAAACTATGGTGGAACAACCGATTGTGGACGAATCCTTGTTTCTTATTAGTACCATTGATCCTTAGTATGGAGATATTATCATTTATCTTCAGACGCAATCTTTTCGTCCTGAGATTTCACGGTCACAACGACGAAAAATTCGTTTCCAATCTCAACAATATCATATTGTTAGCGACACACTATACCATCATGGTGTGGACTCTGTTTTTCAACGTTGTCTAACTCATGACGAAGCTGAAAAGGTTTTAAATGAATGTCACTCTGGAGCATGTGGCGGTCATATGTCTGGGTATGCCACAGCTCAAAAGATATTGCGCGCAGGTTATTTTTGGTCGTCCTTGTTTAAATATTGCATTTACGCAGACCGAAAATGTCATGATTGTCAAATATTCGATCGAAAAATGTGTGCACCACCTGCTCCTCTTTACCCTATAATTTCTGTTGGTCCTTTTTCAAAATGGGGCATTGATTTCATTACGTGTAACCCTCACTCACCCGGGGGGCATGGGTATATTATTCTAGCAGTAGATTATTTTACCAAATGGGCCGAGGAGATGCCTACATTTGCAGCGGATGGAAAAAATGCAGCTACTTTCGTATTCAATCATGTGATTGCTCATTTCGGTGTACCCAAAGTGATAATTACTCATCACAGGAGCCATTTTCAAAATATCATGATGACCGAGTTAACAGACCAACTTGGCCTGCACCATGACAGTTCTGCACCATATTATTTGTAGGCCAATGGTTTAGTTGAAGTGATTAATAAAGTTTTAGTCACCATGATCAAACTAATCATTGGAATTCATAAGTCGAATTGGCATACCATGCTCTTTTCAGCACTTTGGGCATATCGAACCTCAGCAAAAACATCAACAAATTTTACCCCTTTTCAACTAGTTTAAAGTTTAGAAGTGGTATTACCCATTGAATGCAAGATACCGTCACTCCAACTAGCCATAGAGTTACTACTAGACACTTCTGAAGAGGAGAAATGTTTTTTATACTTGGCTCAATTAGATGAGAATTGGCACACCACTGCATTAGCTACTGAGACTCATGCGAAAAGAATGAAAGCTCAGTATGATAGAAGTGTTACCCCTCATAATTTTTTAGAAGGAGACCTAGTTTTGATTTATGATCAAGTTAACGATAAACTAGGGGCTGGAAAATTTGAACCCATGTGGCATGGTCCTTACATCGTCAAGCATCAGCTTGCAAAAGGGGCCTATGAATTGATTGATTTTGATGGGGTCTCTTTAGGTAAACCCATAAATGGAATTTATCTGAAGAGATATTACACTTGACTTTGTGTGGAGATCTTCTCTGTATATTAGTTACTTTTAGGTTGGTGTGCTATAGATTAGAAACGTGTGCCTAGCTTAAGTGTTCTCTTACTATTATTCCCACTTATCTGGATACTTTTGATATTGCAGATGTCAACATCCTTTCAAACGCATATTGGTTTTGCTGATGGCGCTTGTGGTAGTACACGGAACATCTCTTCTGCAGCTTGGGTTATTTACTCACTCACTGACGAGTTAGTATCGATGCATGGGGTAAGCCTCAGTCAAACAACGAACAATATTGCTGAATATAGTGCATTTATTGAATTATTAACGGAATCCATTTCATTTGGAATTCGTAGTTTGATCGTTAGGTTAGATTCTAAGCTCGTTGTATTATAGTTAAACTGAGTATATGCCATTAGAAATCCAGTATTATTAAGATTATTTTTAAGGGTTCTTCTCTTGGAACGAGAGTTCGATTATATTGAGTATCAACACATTCCAAGAAATTTAAATACATTAGCAGATGAAATTTCTTCCAATTTTATAAATAGACATTTTCGATAACAAAGTAACAAATCAACATTCCATAACATGATTGAGCAGGTAACTGGAAATAATAGTATATCATAGTATAGATGTAGTGTTCAAAAAATAGTACATCGTCTTCGATCATAGGCTCAAAATGCCTTATGATCGGAAAAAAGTGATACAAAAAATGAGTCTATGAGTCAATCATCCACTATCCATGGTGATGATCACGATAATACACTACTGCTCGTGCCACCCTAGTCAAAAACCTCCTGAATAGTCCAGGAACACCAATGACATATCGCTGTAGATGGAGTGAAATATCATCTATGGTGGTCTCAAGAATATCCATAGTGAGCCGCTCCAAATGGTGCTCTAAATCAGTGAGTATCTCTGCAGTCTGATCTTGTGGGGGTGGTGGTGCTACTGCTGCATCCCTTTGCCTCCGATCAAAGGGGTGGAGAATGGTTGTTCGACTCAGACCCACGTTTGCATTTGAATTTTTTTGTTTCAGTTTTGGACGATTTAAAAAACAAAATAAAAATTAGAAGTTAGAACATGTCAAAAGATATTTTTTACTTGAATCATCCCACTGAGCTCCTAGAGGAAGGGCCATATCCCGGTCGCCGCAAAAATCCATGCCAGCATAAGGAAAATCCTCTATCACAAAAATTTGGCATTCTATCCAATGAAAATAAGTCGAAAGAAAATGAACAATCTCCCCACCTTCACTATGGCAGGCCATCAAAGCAACCCAAAAAACCATCCTAGGATCTCTAGGTCGACCAGAATCAACAGGAATGTGCTGTGGGGCTAACATAGGGATCCTCTCTAGAGCAAAGGTGATGACGATGGACCCATATCCGAAGTTGTTTAGCTTTCCATTCTTTGCTCTGGTAAGTTGGCCTTTCACATTTTCCAACACTGCCTCGCACCAGTTGAATATGGTGCCTCGAAAATAATCTACTGCGATGCGCATCTGAGATCTAGTGGCTACATGCAAAGTTGCACTTCTGCACAACTTGAAAACAGTAAAAGCGATCACTTTTAGATCGGGACGGATGATATTTTTAATGTCAATCCATTTGTCTTTGGGATTGGCTTCATCATTACAGAACTCTAACTGCAGGCTGGAAATAGATTGGCCACCTGGCCTAGCCCCAAATAGAGATAGTGGTTTGCCTCTCCTGGACAAACTAGTCAAAAAATAGATGTCTTCCAGCTCAATCTCAAGCCGGTGACCTCCGATCATGAAACACTGGTCCTGAAAATCCCATTTACTTACCAACCAAGTAAGAAGATCCACTTGAGCTCTCATGCCACTGATAGCCCAAAATTTGTAAAGCCCGCATACTCTTAAAGCTTGCAAAGTAGGTTGATGATTTATTGCTGCTTCATATACCTCTTCGTGCTCTCGTTCTCGCCAAATGAGCGTTGTAGATATCCTACAACAAGTAAAATGAAGGATTAGAGTCATTTTACAGAAAAAAATTTGGGTAATTTAGGAAGAAAATATGTTTTTAAATTCATTACGGTGCCCCCGCACTTTATGCTCAGGGACAATGCGTAGCTCCACACTAGATCCGTGTTAAAAAGTGTGTGTTCATATTTTTAGAGAAAGGCTTCGGTGGGAGTACCAGTGTCCTCATTTTAAAATTTTCATGGACTTCGAGGGTGAATTTTTCAACTCATTTTCCTCCCAAAATGAAATTTTGACTCAATTTAAAAAATTGAATGGATGAAAGAAATATAAGGAGCTTTTGGATTACCCGAAGGCATTTGCTGATTCACGATCGATTTTCCTGCATCTTCTCCACATTTTTTCCAAAAGTCAAAATCTCTGCTCCAAACTCAATGGTAAAAATGAACTTGAAAAACTCCTTTTTATAAGTTTTTTCGAATAGATGAATTTTAAATTTGTTTATTTTTCACTTTAAAAAATCAGTTTTTGAAAATATTTTTATTATTGAAACAGGTATGTTTAATTTTTCAAGTTTTTGTGCAAAATAACGGATTTTTCAAGCAAAATGGTCATTTTTGACGAAGAGTAACCTTTTATCACTTTTTCGGGCTCTTTAAATTTTACGAAAAAGCGAAACCATGGAGTCCTCTTTTAAGCCCTTTTCAGACTCTCTAAAAATGAAAATATCACCGAGTACTTGACTATTGGAACTTGCTAAATTAAATGAACGGTCATCCCTTCAGTATAAGTTTACCCATTTTCCAGACTGAAATGGACTATTTACGAAAAAGGTATACGTTGACTAGTCATGGTCAATAGAGTTCTCTCTTGCATTATTTTATCCTTTTTCGGGCTTGAGGGACTAAATTTACGAAAAATAACACCCATGTGAGACAGATAGTTTTTTCTTTTGACTCTCAAAAATGAAAAACACCGAGTTTCTCCTATAATTTACCTTAAAATCTAATAGTAAAGGACCTATTCAATTTTTAAGTAGGAACGAACCACTCCTTCTTAGGGTTCGAATCTTAAACTAAGTTGGACTCATCTGAAGGATTGGCTTATAAACAAACAAATGTTATCCTCCTCATGCTTGTTAAAAATAAAGAGGTACTTGCCAGAAATGGTGGGGTAAAAGAGAGAAAAACATATTCATGTGTTACACTTCGATTTGTAAAAGAATTACACCACTCTTGAACACAACACTTTTTGTCACACTTCCACCTGGGTTGGGAAATCCTTTTCCTATCAGTTAATCAAACCACATTGAAGGTCCTCAGTTGGATTCTGGGTATTAGCTTAGGGAAAATATCACCAAACCATTTGCAGTGTCGTTATGTGTTCAAGAGGACAATCAAAAAAATGATTCATCTACAAACACTTGTGTCCATTCGCGTTGACCATCCCTAAGTCAGTCCTTGCAAAAATTTTCTTCAAAACTTGATCTATGGTTTCATGTCGTGAGCTTGCTTATGATAGATCGCTTTCTATCGATGACATCTCATCATCTAGGAATTTGATCTAGAATATGTCAGTACCTTGGAATCTGCATGCCTTAATGGCAAGTTTCTTTCCTTCGACGACAGGTTACATCATTGACCTCCGATCGAACGATTCCGTGAAATGTTCGACTTCGCATCATCAGACCAAGTATTTCTGTTGATTGGTGAGTGCTTTGAGAGCCATTTTCATTATTGGTGGTTTCTCTCACACTTGTTAACAGTTCACATCATTGACTGGTAATCAAGTGGTTTCTACCATGTTCGACTTCAACACATTTAATCGCATGGATAGAATCATACTAGTTCGAGAAGTAGAAATCAAGACCCTGGATCTAGTTTCCACCATCCAGGCTGCGAGGAGTTTTATTATTCATTATGCAGTAGACGATTCATTACATATGGTTACGTCCATGCTGTGTCTACACTATTGATGTAATATTAAATTTCATTTCTATATCAGAACAAGTTTAGTTAGTTTTGATCTGAGTATGGAAATTCCTACCTCAGTGATGATATATATGTGTGTGTGTGTGTGTGTGTTGCATTGAATGTTTTTACAGGGTTCCGACTAGGGTGTCCACAGGCCGATCCTTGAAATGATAAAGCACATCACTCTTCGAATATTCTCAGACTTCGCACTTTAGGGGGCAATTTGTTACACTAAAATTTCTCACCATGACATTTTATTCTCCCTTAGAAGTCTGCAATGTCGGGCCTTAAAATTAAGAGAAAATCTCTACAAAAGTCTTAAACTCGCACGCACTTTCTCTTGTTTTTTTTATTGCGTCATATCTTTTATTATAAACTCGCGGAGCCAAAACACAATGTTTATTCATTAAGGGTGCGGACCCCGTAAATAGTAAAATGGTGCAAGTAAAACGGAAGTTTCCATGAGTCGCTTTTGGAAGCCGAGAAACATTCCCCGAGGTGGAAATTCTCGTCTTTTCGCATTCATGTATCCTATCCATCAAGGAGCTAACCTTTACAAGGGAGTTAATTCGAAGGAGGATTCTATCCCTTCTTGTTTTGAGTTGTAACCTCCTCTCTTTCACTATGAAAACAGGCATAAGGTAGCCTCAAAGGGTTACAATTGATGAGTTCAAGCTTTAGTATTATTGGAGGTGAACTGCTGTTGAAACTTAGACCCTTTTAGCTGAGATTTCATGTGGGAAAGATTACATACCTGTATGTATCTCAGTTCGAAGAGTGCAAGGCTGGTCAGAGTAAAGGAAACACCTATTCCAGACCCCAGAAAGGCCTATATGACATCAAGGCGGACACGGTTGTAAGGCTCTTCTTTATTTAAATTAATACAAAAAAGTCTATTTTTCTCAATAAGTTGTCAATTGATTGGTTTATTTTATAGATTCCTTGATCACCATAATAGATATGATTTATGAATATATGATATGCAGATACTATTTGATGTTTTTTTGTTTTTTATTACAGATATTCGAAGGCAACTCTTTCGAGTGACTGAAGGACTACTACTACAAACAAGCGTTGGATCAAAGGTAGGTTCATTAAGCCTTTATAGCATTTAATTATGAATCGCAATATATCTAGAGAAAGATAGTTTTATTTGTCCGTTTGTTGCTAGCTGTCTGTAGGACACTTGGGAGGTTTGTCTTGTCCGCAAGAACGACTTATCCGTCTACAATGGTGTACAAAAGAACAAATTGCTGATATCTTCACTAAACCTTTGCCTCGTGAATCATTTGAATATCTTCGTCAAAAGCTTGGGATTCTCCCAAGTTCTAATTAGATTATAGGTCTACAGGACGGTTGTGTGTCAGCGGGAGTGGAAGTGTGTATAGGTCCGGAAGATGGTTGTGTGTCAGGGGGAGTTACCCTTTTCCATTGATGTCAAAGGGGGAGATAATGTTGTAGGAAGAGGTGTCATGATCACAGGGGGAGTACTTGTGTTGCCATCAATGCCAAAGGGGGAGATTGTTGATCAATGGTTGTCATTGATGTCAACCCAAGCAGCACCAGGGGCTAACCCAATATTGCATGGGAATTTTGACCTACCAAATTAATATATTCTGGGTCAATAATGCTTTTGATGGTTTCTACTTGTCGAGATGTTTCCGTTGATATATGGCACGCCATGTAATTCTTCACGGTTTGAGAGATATTCATGTTTAAAGTTTGTACCCCAGTTAGTGGGCTAAAACCCCATGGGGTTGGGGCATGGGTCATTGAAAAATCATATTACGTTTTAATATCTAAAAATCCCTCTACATTCACTCTAGTTAGCTCTCTTTCAACCTAACCATTTATATAAATTGTGATCCTCATATCATCATCATGCAAGGGATTTCACCATCTGAAACAGGTCATCGTGGAATTTTCACTCTAAATTTTTTCTACGAAGGTTCAGAAGTTGAAATGTTTATGAGGTGAAGCCGAAATACTAAGGAAGCTTCGGTGAAAATTTCAGATCAAGGTGCGCAATATTTTCGGAGATATGATCTGTGGAAGTCAGTGTTTTGCAGGCTCCTGAAATTCATCTCAAAGAAGTGACCTTGGGAAAATCGTCATAACTCTCTCTCTGAGTATTGGATTAGAATTACTTAAAAATTTGAAGATATCAAATGGACTATAGTTTTCTCTCTATCAATTTTAGAGCCAAATGAAGAAAAAGTGACACGTGGCACGCCGTACAAGTGCGCTCTGCTGAAACAGTCCATAATTAGGGCATTGTGAGAGATTATGCATAACTCTTTCTTGAAGAATCCAAATTGGGTCAAACCTGTGGCATTGGAAAGAAGACTCAGAGGAATACTATAATACCAAAAATTAGATATTGAGGATCTGAAATAATAGAGATACACCAGATTCAATATCAAGCTCCTAGAAGGAAAGAAAAAGATAGATCATGTGTTGTCAAGGGTTGCAAAGGACCAGATTTTCTATAGCAACAAAGCAAAGCAAGGTGCAGCAGAGGGTAGCATGACAAGAGAAGCAACCAAGGTGCATAACAGCAGCAAGAAGTTCATCATATGAAGTCTTCTGATGGGCATCCTTTGCCATGCTGTAGTCCTTTGTAAAGGTATCATTGTACTAAGTCATTGTAAATACAATATTGTAAAAATTGTACTAGTGTCTATCTACCAAGAGTTGAAAGGCGAGTGTTGGAGGTCAGGATCATCATTAGGTGGTTGTGTCATAGTTGGGTTTATGGTCTAGTATACTTGTTCTTCTACGTCATTCCATATCATTGTAATGTGGACAATTTTCCACAGTGCTGAGTCCATTCTTCTTTTATTCTTCTATGGATGGTAGAGGTGAATTGCTAGGGTGGAAGGTTGTAGCTCATTGGGTGTTGGGGCATGTTTATTCGGAGTTGACTACTGAAGAATCTCAGGCATTGGAGCGTTCATCCAGTGGGAGCTGGAGAAGAATGCTTTTCTAGATTCTAGGAAGTTGGAGCTTTATTTTCAATTGGAGTTGAATATTAAAGAATTATTAGAAAAAAATTAGGTGGTTTTTGTCCCGGAATGGTTTCCACCCTAAAAACTATGTGCATTTGTGTTCCTTTTTTTTATTTCTATCATTGTACAAACACTGATAATAATTGAAGATTCACTAATGCTCTAATTGAAAGGAACATTGATTCACCCCCCTCCCCACTCGGTATTTTTCCCCACTCAGTATTTCCAACAAATGAGTGAGCCCAAAGTGAAAGGATGTCTAGGAATGAAAAAAGTGATGAACGAAGATATTGACCTAAATAGGAGGTTGACGGTAAAGAACGACTGAAAAAAACTGCGCTGCCAAGGTGGAGGGACAACGGAGGAAATAAATAAGAGGCAGAGCAATCAGATCACAGTCAAGATGAGTTTGATGACAATGTTGGAAACCAATAAGATTATGATGAGGCAGAGTCCATGGAAATAGATGATGAGGATAGTGACAATATGGAAGAAGATGATGAGTCAGAGATAGAATTTGAAGAAGATGGTACTAATAGGAAAAATAGTGAGAAACATGACAACAAAGGAGATAGTCATGACAACTGTCATGACAGTCATGACACCATTCAGCCTCCTAGTGAAAATGAAAATGATAACAGTGCAGGGGATGATGACGAGGAGATGAGTCCCAATGATGAATGTTAAAAACCATGTTGAAGCCCACACATGGTGTATGAGAAAGATGAACACACACACAGGAGAAAAAACACACAATGAAAGATAAGCGTGAGGCTTTCTTATTTTCCATTATACAAATATGTACATTTATAGTACAATGGTGTGACTCTTGGTTTCACATTCCAAGGTCACTTGGACTCCATTGTGACTTTTCGCATTCCACACCTACCCATGTAGGATTAGGTGTTCCAACATCCCCCTTAATCCGAAGGGGTATGTGTGAGTCCAAGAAGAGAGTTGTAATACAAATCTGCAAAGTATGCATGGCAGCACTTGGGCTGAATCAACTCTCTGAAATGTTGGAAAAAAGAGATGGTTTAAGGATGACCACAAACACTGGAACGCAAAACTTGTTGCAGTTCCCGGAACTCTTCCAAAACTGGCAAGAAGCTGAAGGCTTCTGCTAGAGGAATTGTCCCTCATATAAAAAGGGAGACCTTCGACCTAAAAGAAGGGAGGTCTACTACCTGTGATGGTTTTAGGATGACCAACAACTCTGGAATGCTTTGAAGCATTTCCTGGAACTCAACCAATGCTGGCAAGAAGCTGAAGGCTGCTAAGCTGAAGGCTTCTGCTAGAGGAAGTGTTCCTCATATATGAAAGGGAGACCTTTGACCTAAAAGAAGGGAGGTCTACTACCTGTGATGGTTTTAGGTTATCCACCAACCAAAAATGATGGTTTAAGGTTGTCCACCAACCGAAGGCATGCTCATGGGCATCCGTGTCTCTGGCTACATCTCTGAATCTGGAATGACGAATTGTGGCTCAGGCTCGCTTGAACTGCTGGCTACAACTCTGAACATGGAATGAGAGATTGTGGCTCAAGCTCGCTTGATCTGTCGTCGAAGCTTGTACATGACCACCATTTTCCCCCCTGTCAGGGACAAGGTGAGATGATGGCGAAAACTCAACTGCAAGTTTTCTCAATATCCGTGAACAAGTTCTAACATGTGTCGTAAACATCTTCTTGGCTGTTGATGCCCATTGCCAAGAAGCGATCCATCCAAGATGAATCTTGGTTCTTGCAGGAGGCTTGTGTCTGAAGCATCTGTCTGAAGAATGGGTGTGCCGACCATAGTGCTTGCATGGATGAAGATCAAAACAATGATCTTTCATGTGGCCAACTCGATCACAGTGTTGGCATTTCTCAATCTGATGTTGTTGTTGTGGAACAGGATCTGGAACAGCTGCAGGTGAACTGTCATACATGAATCCGGCACTCTGAAATATGATGGGCTTGGTGTAGTCCGGAATATGAAAGGACACATCCTTGTCATATCCAAGACCAGTTTTGTGCTTGTTGTGGACAAGCTCTTCCCAAGGTCTGATGATGGGCTTGAGAAGTGCAGGCTGAGCTGCTGCATCTGCATGTACATCTGCTCTAGTACAAGGCACTGAATGTGAATCATCTGCAACTTTATCTTCTTTCTTCTGATGAGAGTCCTTCACAATCTTCTGAACAGAAACAGGTTCAGAATGGTGACTCTTTTGCTGAAGTTCGTCTTGTTGAAGCTGAGATTCCAACTGTAAAAACTCAATCTTTTCTTGTGCATTTTGTAAACAAGTCTGAATATTACAAAGAGCATCCTTGCTCATTTTTATAACATCATCAACATTTGAATGAATGAGGTTTTTAAAAAACTCTAATACCTCATTGATTTTAGCCATTTTAACAACTTAGGCTCAAAAAAAATGAAAGGGTGTCGGCTACAACCGAAAATGCACCCGTTTACAATGTGATGCAACAAGAAATACAAATGACTTATGGAAATACAAAATCTACTCCTCAAATGATGGAGGGCAATCAACAATTTTTCAACTCAATTACACTTCAAGTCTTGAATGAAGATGCAAATATTCACTCACAATGTGAGTTCAATACAAAATATCTGCAAAATATCTGTAAATGTGTAGCTAAAAACACTTGTGCAAGAATCTTTTTATGGCAGCTGAATTTTCTTCTTCAAATAGATGTTTTGCAATGATGGCAAACTTGTCTTCAAATGTCAAATTCTTCAGAAAATCACCCTTATGCCACAAATCACACAATGTCAAATTCACTTTTTTTTCTAAATATAGTCCATCTGCTCTTCATATGCCATTTACTCTTCTTATGCTGTTCATATCTTCTTTCCTCTCTCTCTCTGTTTTTTTTTCTTTTTTTTTAATTAAAAATTAATTATTTGAAATGGGAAATAATTAAAAATGAAAGGGAATAGGAATAATTAAAAGGGATGGAATTAAAAAAAAGAGGGAAATTTATTGGGAGGGAGAGTTGCTATATGAAGTAGGAGGGGAATAAAAATCGATTTTAAACAAGATGAGAGGAGGGCGGTATTATAAAATTATAAAAATCGATTTTTAATAAAAAGGGGCGGTATAAATATATGGGGAGGGCGGTATTGTAAATAGGGGAGGTATAAATATATAGGAAGAGCGGTATTGTAAATAGGTTTCAAAGCTGTGAGGATGGGGAGCATTTGCAAGTGGAGTGGGGAGGCCGAAAGGTTGGGTTGAGCGCAGAGCGAGGGGAGCCAAAGGCCATAGGTAAGGCGTGTAGCTTTAAGGAGGGTATGGCGAGTAGATGCCGCAGGTATTACAGTGAGGAGGATGCGTATATTAAAAAGGAGGAGAGGAATTAAAAAAAAAATTCAGGTGTGAGCGCAAGGATCAGGGGTCAGAAGCTCGAGTGTCAATTGCAGATGGGGTAGCGTATTGCAAGGTTTAAACAATAGAAGAGGGATAGGGATGCAGCATTTCTATTGAGGTGAGGGCGTATGTATGGAGAAGCGATGTTGTGAGGGTTGGGAACGATGATGTCGATGCAGAGCGTAGGGAAGGAGCGCTGTGGGTATAGCGAGCCTGGAGAGGATGGCACGGGGTTATGAAACGTAGGCTGAGAGACGAGCAGGGAGGTGCGTAGAGTATAGGAATGTGAGACCGCGCTGTGTAGTGGGGCTGTGAGTTAAAAACAAATTATTTTTATTTTTTGTTTGTTTGTGTAAGACAGTAAAATATAGCAGCAGCCGTGCGTTGATTAGGGAGGATGAGATGTTAAAAAACTTGCAGGAGCAGCGTGGAGAGATAAGGGAAAGGGTGCGGTATTACTGTAAGGGAGGTACGTTGTCAGGTATGAGAGCAGGGGGGGCCGAAAGGCCTGAAATTGCAGAATTTTATTTATTTATTTTTTAATTAGAGCAGAGAGGAATAAGAGACTTTAAAACATCAACAGAACTTTCAGTAATTGTAGAGAAAACTCAGAAATTTTCTAGTAGCCCAGCAACAGAGAATATTTTCAATGGAAAAAATAAAAAAAGATTCAGTGAAAACTCAGAAATATCTTCAAAAACCCTCTTTAAACTATTTTCCAGCAGCTCAAAAATGCGGAATTTAATGGGCAGAAATTGCAGGAAGAAATCAACCTTCAGATGGGCAGTGCTGCGTTTCTTCAAAGCCAATGCCTGAATGCTGCCAATTTCTGAATGCTAGGATTTTGAATGTTGCTCCTCTTCAAAACACTTCTGAATGGCGGAAAAAACAATGCTGCAACAATCTCTGAGTGCTTCAAAAATTATCAAAATTTTTGCAGATATGCACAGGCCATAAACACAAATGGCTCACTCAATTTGGAGCAGGGCCAGCAATCGCCCGCTTTGATACCATGTTAAACACCATGTTGAAGCACACACATGGTGTATGAGAAAGATGAACACACACACAGGAGAAAAAACACATAATGAAAGATAAGCGTGAGGCTTTCTTATTTTCCATTATACAAAGATGTACATTTATAATACAATGGTGTGACTCTTGGTTTCACATTCCAAGGTCACTTGGACTCCATTGTGACTTTTCGCATTCCACACCTACCCATAGAGGATTAGGTGTTCCAACAATGAACAAAACCAAACTGAAGAAAGTACAGGGTCTGATAGTCCCAATGAAGACCAAAGCTACAGCACAAAAGGCAGTAAGGAAGGAAATGATGATGATGATGTTGAAGGTCAAGAAAGCAGTAATCAAACAGAGCATGAGATGACTGATGGGGATCATAGTGAAGGTGAAGGAGATGGTTACAACACCAAGGGTCATAGCCATAATGAAGACACTACCAAAACCACCCTCACTCCTCTTTCATGTACATACCACATAGGGCCAAGGAAAGTGTTTGCTGTCTCCAAAAGGCAAGGGACCTTGCCATCTGCATCAACTCCAAGGCTTGACAAAGGAAAATAAAAGATGGAAAATGGTAAGCAAAAGGTAAAGGTGGAAGAGGAGGATCATAAAATAGAAATGGAGATTGAAATTATCCACATATACAGTGATGAAGAAAATGAGACAATAATTTCAAACTACCTCCTCCAAAACAAGAATGCACAAATAGAAGACCTAGAAGCTGAGTTGGAGAGTGCAAAGGATGTCATTTACTTCTATCAAATGAAAAACAAGAAAATGAGTTCCCAGCAAGCCATCTATGAGGCTAGAACACTCAAACCCAGAAAAGAAGCTCAAAGAGCACAATTCAAACTAGAAGAATACATGGGCCCATATGAAGAAAGTGAAGGTGAAGAGGAATAACCTAGGAAGAGGCCAAAAACCATAGGGTTAAGGAAAGCATTGAAGAAGGCAAATGAAGGCTTAGAGCTACAAAGAAAGATGAAAAAGTATTATGCAAAGAAGCACAAGCTTGTTTGTGCCAAACTGAAGGAAGCCCTCCTTGAATTCCAAACCCTAAAGGAGGAAAAAGAGCATGAAAACCTTGGAGTTTTGGCTGAGGCTTCTCAATAGTTTTCCAAAACCCCTTAAGGGAGATCTCCACCAATTTTGAGCAAATCTGGAGCACTTTTTATTTTTGTGATTTTTAAGCCTCATTAGCACAGCCCCATTGGCACTATGCTAATACATGGAGCATCTTCAAGAAGAGAACTTGAAATTTTTGGACTTCTCACACCTATTAAATTATGCTCACCAAGTTTCAGATGATTTGGAGCAGGTTTGACCCCTCAAAAGGTCAAGAAACCCCTCTTTTTTCACCTTTCTACCACTGTTTTAGACCTGGCGCTACACAAATGACAAAGTTGGGATTTTTGACTTATTGAATAGGATAAAGGAGCTATATGAGGAATATACAAGCATTTTTAGAAATTATACTCATCAGGCTTTCCAACGAGCCATCACGGAGCCAAATTCGACATCGGGAAGGGGTCCAAAACTTAGTTGCAAAGGACCCTATTTTCTGCTAAAAGTGATGCTACACAAATGGACTGTTTAGTGTGTTTTGGACCAAAAGTCAACAAAACACACTCATTTATTGCAAAATCATTTTTTAGTGCTTTTGGAAGAAAATCACTCTATAATTAGGTGAAATAATTTATCTTAGCATTTATTTCATGAGATATTTTGTGCCTTGGGCCTTGCATGATCTCTTAGGAATAAATGACATTTATGGGTGATTTTGACATTTTCCAACCCTATCTACGATTTTTTCCCTCCTTTGCTGAGTTAAATAGAGCATGAGGGATTCATTGTAAATGTTGGCATTTGATGAGCTTTGAGAGCAATACATGGTTTTATGAGCTTGGAGAAGAAATTGGTGTTGTGAAGTTTATGAATGCCTTGCTTGGATTGATGATGGAGAAGCTTGTTTGCAGGATTCCTTATCTTTAATAATGGTGATGTATTCTTATTTTTTTCATTTTTTCTTGTTATCATTATGTTTCATCCTTCTTTGTTGCTATAGAACAGAAAATTATAGGTTGAGAAATGCTCCTTGAAGCACCTTATTCCTCCTGTTTGCTATGGCCTTGATGTTTTCATCTGCTGGGTGTGTTTAAAGAATTCTTAGCTTCTCTTTAAGCCTCTTTATGCTTGTTAGTTTCATCTATGGATTAATATGATAGTTTACAAATGTGATTCATGGTAAGCCCTACTTATTTGCAGCTATCTAAACTTTTTCTTGAAACCTTTCTTTGAAGTACTGCTTGCTAGGTTAATTCAAAGAGGTCTTGTTCTGATCTTGCCCTTTGTCCATGCCTATCAGTTTGCCTCAGAGTCCTTTAGAGCTTGATCAAAAATGTTTAGGAGTTCCCTCTTTGATTGATTAAATTTATTGTATCATCTGATATGTTTTCCAATTCTGAAGGTGAAATTACTGAAGTAAGATAAGTTTTTCTTGCTTTCTTTGTCTCATTGGAATGTTTATCTTGGATATTTATTTGTTTAAGTATTCTCATTGAGTAAATAGTTTTCCCTATCTCATGATTAGTATCTTTTGATTATCATATTTAATACCTTCTTGTTTATGGGTAAATGACAAAGGATACTTCATTGCCCTTTGCCCTACCTTATTTTTTCCCAACTTGATGTCCACCCCACTTCACACGTTACCTTAAGGATCCATTAACCTTGCTATATTGTCCCTATATTGCACTCTGATTCATTATTGAGATACTCATGACTTTTATTGACTCCATAGCCCAATGATTTGAATACCTCTCGCTCCACCTATTCTACCTATTCATCTCACCCAACCAAAACAATCAAAAAAACCTACACTTAATAACTAGCCTAAAATCAATCATCTAAAGAAAAAAATTTCACATCCTTTGCAAACAATAGAGAGATCCCTCTCTTAGTCTAGGAAGGCTAGGTCCTAGGCTTCCAAAGGCTGGTTTCATGTTACCCTGTCATTTGGTCTACCAATTTTCCAAATCACGAGATACTAACAGTATGCAGCATTGGAAACTTAATTGACTTCCCTATTCCAAAGCCCTATAACCTGATCTAATATAGGTGGAAAAGAGTCCTAAAAATATAAACTTTTCTAGATTTATTTTATTAGCGCCCTATTTTAATGTTGTTATTTACTTAAATGGTAAATGTATATGAAACCGGTGGTGTTATGACCTGACCCAAAACTAAATGAAATTAAATATGATAATGTGATCTTTTCACTTCGATGAATTCTAACTAAAGTAAGGATAGAGGTTCCATTCACTTCCAATAATGACAGAATTGATAAACAAGAGAAAATATAACAAATTATCTAATGCACTAATTTTCAACAAGAGAATACTAATGTTAATCAATTCCAAGAAATTTGTCTTTTGTTTTTGTGTTTAAAACAAGCATAAAAACATGAAAATTCAAATCAGGACTACCTTTAAATGAGAGACATTATCTTTTTCAACCGATGAAATAACTCTTTACAATGGACATAAATGAATATATGATGAGATGTAGTGAAATAAAATACTCAACCAGTGATTTTACTCAAAAATACAATCAAAGGAACTAATATAAATCTACGGTTGACTTTTCAGAATGTAAAATATACACCTGTAATCTATGGACAAGACTATGAAAATGTAATCTATGCAAGATAATTCTTTATAAAAAACACAAGATGATTCCAAATCAATGAAAGAACAATATAACAAGACTAATTATGGACAACAATACCTTATTTCACTAATACTATGAAAGAACCAATTAAGTGTAAGTAAAGGAAATTTCACAAAGATTCTAAAACCCAATGAAATAAAATGTAATATGAGATTTCATTAACAAAGAATTCAAACTAAAATTTCTTGAAAAATCTAAAGTTCAAAATAAATGACACTCAAAGGTGATTATCACTCATACACAATTTAGCCCCCCAAAAAATGAAAGAAAAAAACACCCAAAATTTTTTAAGAAATCGGAAAAACCTATGAGTAGTGATCAAAACAAAGAAGACCTGAAAAATCCCCAAATTTTCAATTTTTAAGAAATTTGCGCAGGAAGCCATTTTGATTCAGTACGCATACGCATGAGTGCTAAGGACTAAGTGTGCATATTTGCACATTATTGCTAAAGGTAAACTGCACAGACATAAAAAATTAAGAAAAAAAAAATTTCTTAAACCAAAAATTTCAATTCTTAAAAGGGTCTAAAGGTTTCAAGGGTCACAAAAGGACACACAGGATAACTCTCGTTCCCCAATGGAGTCACCAATTTGTTATGCAAACAAATCCTTCTTGTGGACAAGAAGGATATCCCTATATTTATAACAAAACCTAGTAACAAACATCAAAATAATTGCTACCTTTCCTTAGATTATCACTAAGACATGAAACATGTAGTATGTGAAGGATCGCTTACCTATTAACTAAGTGCTTGTAGAAGTCCTTTTATCACTTTCCACAACAAACTTTCCCTCAATGCCTTAGAGGCTTTTCGAATGCTTTCCACAACTTCTCCATGATGCTCCAAAATAGATATGCATAGAAAAAAACATTCAAAGGGTAAAATCAAAGATAAATGAAATCCATAATTTATCATACAACATATAATTGAATCAATAATTAGTCATAAACCGTGCGAGTGATCAAGGAATCTCACAAATAACATAAAAACTAACCGCAATTAGGAAAGAACAATTACTTTGCATTGAATTGAAAAGAAAATAAGCTTACAACTTGGTTTCCTTGATGTCACAAGCCTCTTCCAATTTATGAAAAAATATTTAAACCTAAAACCAACAACATAACTTTACAAATCTAAGTCCCCTCCATTCCTCTAGTCCCGTGCTCAATTTATAGGCAAGAGGAGGAGGTTTCTAGTTCCTCTTCTCAAGGGATATGATGCTTAAAAGGAGGAAATTAGTTCCATGATCCAAGGGATGAGGCACAGGTATATAGTGGTTCGAGTTTTCTAATTTGTATAAGATTCCTCCACCAAAGCTTCTATAATGTTCTTTTTAATTTTTACTTGGGTGAACAGAACTATGTTGTCTATAGTGGAAGACAGTGTGCAGATCTGCGCAATTTATAGTGGAAGAAACAACACATGTGTAGGTAATGCACATGAAAAATGCACAGATGCTCAAAAATGGTTTTTAAGCAGTGCAAACCATTTGTACCTAGTATTTTTTACTTCAAGCTTCATAGGGAATTCACTTGATACACTCATCAGATGGCGAGAGATTTGAAACGACAATTATGGTGACAAAATTTAGTGTAACAATTACATGCATAAGTAGAAAATTAGTAATTAAAAAATTTGGATTCCAAATGAATTTAACCTTCATAGTATAGATTTTAGTTTATTTTATTAGATATTTTGTGATGAACTATCTAATGGGATATCCATGGTAGTTTACATATTACTATGTTTAGCACCCTGCTAGTCTTGAGTGATTGGTTCTTTTTTATATTTTATAAGACTTTTGGATTATTTATACCCTTTTGTAGTTGATTATTTTGGCTTGGGATCAAGATTAATTTTCATTTAATGTTATTCCTTAGTGCCATCCCTCCAACATGGAAAATTTTAAGGATGGAAATTTATCTTAATGTTTAGAAACCTTGGTGAATCTTAGTAGTCCTTAATACACTAACTATAAAATGGTTGGTGATATATTTAGAATAATATTCACATTTCTAAGGATTTTATATATTTTTTATAAAATTGTGGAAACTTTTAGGGTAAGATGATTTTATCCAAAATAATTTTGGTGAGTAAATTTTAGAAAAAATGGAAATTGGTGAATATTATTATTATTATTAAGGAAAAACCATGAAAAATTGTCCCATGGGAAAAGTTTAGCTTTTATTTATTTTTACCATCCAAAGGGATACTTTGACTTACTTATCACATTGATTCTATGGTTTCCTCCTTAAAAATCTTAAACAAAATTCTCTAATAGTGTGATATATCTTTTATTTTTGAGTTAGGCACTTTATACTATGACTGCAAAAGTTACATGATCAGTAGTTTTCTGCCTTTGGTCTGCCTCGTGGTAAACCAAACAAGAGTTTGAGATTCAGTGTCTTGAGGTTATGTATGCCTCTTTTAATTATGGCATTTGTTAAACAAAAATTACAAAACATAGATTGATAAAAAGTATACTAACTGAACATAGACTGAATGAAACCATTATAATAATTGAAAATTGTGAATTGAAATTTCATGGCAGCGATTGTTCCAAGTCATCCTACTTTGGGGTCTATTAGGGAACAACCTAGATTCTATGGAATGGGTTTTTGTTGCACTTATTGAGGAGGATGTTTATTTTGCGATCCATCCCATCAAATTTGTCCTCTATTTTTGCTAACTTGCGAGCATTCTTCCGTTGAGAATTATTTTTCTCTATGAGGATGTGCCCCAAAATATTTTTTGTGTGCCAATAAACATTGATTGTTGCTTGTGGCCTAAAAATATCAAGTGGGTCGTGGTACCTAAATTAGGGACTCAGTCATTAGTCTTAGCTTTAAAATGGTGGTTAGGAGTATAACAATATTCCTAGCACATAATAACTTCTATTATTTAATTTTTTTTAGCAGACAAGTTCAGGGATGTACTACTCATAAAAAGCCATGGATTCCCTTGATTGCATCTAGGATCATAATTAATAGTTCAAAGTCATATGACTGGAGGTTGGAGAGGAGACATAGGGGTGAATTCTACCCCTTCCTTAGTGGGGAACCACATGTATTCCACGATTCATACTGATATAAAGAAGTTTGTAGGTTTGGGAATGATGATTTGGGGAAGTTCTAGGAAGAAGAGAGGTGAAAGGACATGGATTTATTTTTTTAAGTTGAAAAATAAGAGGTTGAGGGTGGGAGAGAGGCTAGCAGGGGAGGAGATGACATGAGAGCATAGGCTGTTGGAGATAGTCACGAGGGAAGAATCAATTGGGGGTTGATACAAGAGAAGAAGCTAAAGGGAGATGATACGAGATCAGGGGGAAATTTAGGGGCCTAGGTATGAGTTTATAGGGGAAATTTACCAATGATAAAGTATGGCTAAGAAGCCAATTCAGGTCAAAGTTTTTGTAAGAGTTATACTAATCCATTGAACATAAAATCCACATAATGGATCAACCAAGCATGATTTATGTGAATGAAACATAATTGGATTGAAAATAGGCTTATTCAAGGTGTGAAGAAGTAGAGAAACTGGGTCTACAACAAGAATCATGACGTGCACCGAAAAAAAATCTCTAGCAAGAAAGGATACGACTCTCGAATAATTCTCCATGATCTTAATATAGGTATAAGAGAGCCTTGGTTGACTCAATTTTTTTAATACCAATGGAATTCATATAAAAATTTTCATAGTGCATGATACATTATATAAGGGTGTGACACAATACTCAGGATTTTTTTTTATCATTCTACATGCCAATGATCCTACAATGAAGGGCTCCCATGGTTGTCACTTCCTAGGAGAATTGATCTTAAGTGTTCTAGCTATGAGTAGAGACCATCATTCTAGAATGATTATTGAATGCCTCCACCACCCACCATGAAATGAATCTATGTAGACTAGTACTTTCCTAGTACTTTACATAATACCAAAGCCTATATTTTTTGTTGAGTGTGCCTTCAAGGTGACTGACAAGGTAGCCACAAGGCAGATACCTTGCATGTTGTGGCATTTTTTTTATGAAAAATCATGATGTAAGAGTGAGAGGGAAGGGTCCACATTAGGTAACCCTCCATGGGGGGAATAATAGTGTGATCTATCACCTAAAAGGTTCTTTTGAGATTGTCAAAATCCCCCCAAATGTTGGGTATAAAATAGTTCCAAACCTATAAACATATATAAACAAACAAATACCAAATACATGATCAATAAATTAAATTAATAAATCCAAAATGCCACTACTATTGGATATAAATATCTTGCTTTGTATTGGTTAATATTCATATCGACTAACAATTGAGATAAATTAAACTAATCTAACATCAATAAAGATTAACCTAGTAAGTGATACATGGAGTATGCAATAATTTATATAACAAACAATTTAATCAACCAACTATTTAAACAACCAAATTTATCACTATAAAAAACTTGATAAACATATAATTAAAAAATTAGAATATATATGCAATTATGTTTATTTTAATCATTTTAAATAATTTAAATCCATAATAGGATATGCAACATCATCATGAACACAATACTTAAATTGTGAAACTTAGTTATTTGGAGGGAATCCAATACAAATAGAGGTATATGTACTTAGCTCATAAATTATAGGTATGTTTACGGTGCTAGATTCCACCAAAATTTCAAGGGGATATCCTCTATGTAAAGTCCCAATTAGACCTCAAACCATTTAGTGTAGGAGTCCCATCTGGTCATATGGTCTGAACACTGTTGGAATGATAAAGAATTCCTTGGTTACAATTGGGCATAAGAGAACACAATGCCTATTTGGGTTAGAAATAATGTGATATTTGTGAGACACTCGTTGTAAGGTGTACGAGAGAGAATTCCATGGATGGTGAGGGAAATAAGTCACTAGTTAGAAAAGTAAAAGTACTATCCTAAAGGGGTGACCGGGGGTAAAGAGAAATACTTGTTGATTACCTTCAGATTAGTCCACATAATAAACAATAATATTTAAAGAATAACAAAATTCATTCAATAACATCGATAACTAAGAAACAAAGTAGTTCATTAACCTAGCATGTAAATAAAGGCACATATATTGTACACATAACCAGAATATTCAAACTATATACACGATACATGTATGAAGGAATCTTGGCTCATTGAGCTTCTGATTATAAGTGTAAGATCATAACAACATTGTTACATGAGTGAAACATTATATCCAATAGTGGAAGAAGAAGCCACTACTTACATCTCCAAAGAAGAATTTATCTCCTATGCAATTCAAGTGAAGCCAAGGATAGGCCTCCAAAATCCTGACAAAAATCCCCTTGTTTGAGTTATGAGGAGCTATTTATAACAAAAAAAATGGAATTTTAGCTTCCTCATTACTCTTTGACTTCTATGACTATTCATATTCTAATATGAATCATTACATTCCAATGTTTGGATTTTAATATTCCACATGTGTCCATTGGACTTCATTACATAAAGTTTACTACATAAGACAATTTACACATGATATGGTGGCCTTATAAGACAAAAATACTAAAAGAAAAAACTCATCAAATGGATAGATCATGTGCTTCTTCATGGAGTTAATTCTTGATGTAAGTGTGCCATGCTTTGAACTCCTTTACACTGGATTTGATCCAATCTGGAAAGTCTCCTTTGTAGCGCACCTTCACCTCCAATGCCTCTGACAATATGTTCTTGGAACTTGACTGGACATTATTTCACATCCACAAAAGATTCATGTACACTTTGACTGGTTCAATGGCATATTGTTGAATAACATATTTGGTCACTTCCAAGCATTCATGTTCTGTTACTTGATTTATTTTTTCAATGTAATCATTGACCTCCTGAAATATGACCTCCCTGCCTTTTATTACTTCAAGAGATCCAATGGTGGTTATCCTGTGCTTCTATGTAAGAGACTCAAACCCATTATCCTGTCAGTTGTAGGCAGCCATGGTGTTAACTGAATATGCTCTAATATGCAAGTAGTTATGCAGATGGAGTCTCAACAACACTCTGTCAATATTTGTGACAATTTATCCTTATTTTCCAAGTGATGGAGAGGATCTAGATATTTAGCAGAGTACTCCTGCATCTCGTCAACTACTATGGTTGCTATCTTCAAGTGTTTCATTACTTCTTGTGCGTTCTTCTGAATGAAAATTAGAGGGACCATGATATTCTATATAAGTATTGTCTCATCATATAGTCGTGCCATAGTATCCTCCATTGGTCCCAACTCTTCTAGCATTGTTGACTGCCACTTTGCGGTACTGAAATTCTATGATGGCAGTCGTTGGTTCTCTGCTGCAATGTGCTCTACATTTTTCTTCATCGTAGCAAGTTCTCTTCTCATCCTGAAATTCACATTTAGCAAGTACTATGAGTTTTCCTATGACGCTGTAGTGAATGCAACATTGGTCACCATAATTTCCCTCAGATTACTTCTAGTGTTGGACGTGATCGCCTTTTTTGTTGCCACTGAGACTGGGTTTGGGAGATCATTGGGAAAGTACCTATGCCTTTGTTGCACAATCATCTTCTTTATCTGATCAAGTGTTATGCTACAAAAAACTATGAATTTATCTACTTGTGGAGGTGTATTTCCAATCTCTCCAATGGAATATGGCCCCATGTGAGTGGTTGTTCATATGGAGTACTTGGATCATCATCCATGGGCTAGATGGTGTCTTCTTCCTCATACATTTTCTCCTCCAATTCATGAGTCAATTGTTCTTATTCCAGCCTCTGTGTTTCTTAATCCTCTTGAGACTTCCTCTATCTATCTCCTCCTTATTCTACCAATTATTTCTCAAGAAACAAAATCCTACTTCCTTCTCTCCTCTTCTTCTCCTCCTCCTCCTCCTCCTTCTTCTCTCCTTTGTGGTTATATTTGTGTAGCTCCTATGTTCAAAGGATTGACCTTTGAATTTTCTACTGCTCTCACCTGATGAGTACCTGATCCTTTTCCTAGGAGATAACTTTTTTACTTGAGGTGTTGTTTCCTCCTCCTCCTCCCATTATTTCCCCTACACGTATTGAGATGGGGGATTGTGAGGTGAACTGGTATTCATGGTTGGATTTTTTTTTAGTCTGGAATTATACCAGTTCTTTATCTTTTCATCCTCTAGTCGACATATTGATGAATACCTTTTATTATTTCTGATCCTTCCATAATTTTGTATGATAATTCCCCTGGGATCATATGCATGGAGTATTTTGTGGTGAAGTGTAGACGAATAAAATCTTTAGTTTCGGCTGATAATGTCCCATGACTCTTCAATTCATATAATATGATCCTTAATGGAAATATATTCCAATGATCTTTCTTCCTCCTGTGAAGGGTTCCTGATACTCCCTTGTCCTACTAATTTTCCACCTCCTTCATGACTACCTTGTTTGTCACATATTGCGGCATAATATGAGGGGTTATTTTACATCCAAAGCATCTGATGTATGTTCCCTTGGGATATGTGAACCAATCCGAAATATCTTGGAGTGACTCTACTTGATATGTCATGCATGATGGATCGGTATCGAATATCAAGTGAAAGATGGATGCAAATAAGTGTTCGGTCAATATTTTGTACACTCCTCTGAAGCTTCCTTCTAATAACACCTTGTAGTGGACATAAACTGAGAACTTATCTTTAGGATTCCAATTCCAATCTAGCTTTTGGAACACATATCGTGCACAAATACCATCTAGGATATATGCAGACATGTAAAATTTTGGAGCTTGATTTGCTTGCAAAGATGCATTGACCTACCCCACCTATCACTACGACTCAAATGATAATATATCTTCCCAATTAAAATATTTTCCATGATTCACCACCAAATTGATCTTATATGTCCAATTCTCTTAGAACACCTTAGTGTTCTTGTGCCAAAACATCCAACAATACATAACTATCAAATATTGATATGCATCTCTTACAATCTTCGTCGAATAAACTATTGATGGGTGATGACGAAACTTGGTAGATTCTCAAGACCATTGCTTGATAACATCGGTCATGTCGAGGTTATCCCATCTTGTGTAAAATAAATCATTTGCATATTCATTGGGATTGAGCATCTTATAATAGGATGCATATCCTCACCATAATAGGTGGTGAGGTGTCCGACACTCTCACTATGTAGCACAAGGTGCAAGTCATCCATATAATTGTAATTATCCATTCAATAGCTTTAGCACATCGCACGACCAGTTATCTGCATGCGATCCTATGTATCTTGGATTTATTAATGTTGATATATGCATGTAAATATTCTAAGTCCTCAAGAAATATTTTCTGCATGAATGTGTTGTAGATCTTGCTCTAAGTGAATTATATATCCTTGTCGATAAAACAATAAGTGTCCATAAATATAGGGATATTGAGCTTTGTAACTTCAATCGGCTCATTAGTGATTACTTCTAAAAGTTCTTTAGAGGCTACTCTGCACATCAGCATGTCTCCAATAGATGACAACAAACTATAAACACTTGTAGCATGAAAACCTATTTATGGAATCACACTCATAGCAACAAGATCAACTTAAAACAACTAACTATATATAAATATTTGTAAATCACATTTAAAGAGTTTCCATGAATGATAGAGTATGAAAAAATATGAACAAAAACCAAAAAAAAAATTCATGCAAGAAAAAATACACATGCAAACTAGAAGGGTGCACTCTCAAGCTCGAAGGGAGATGCATAGTCATTCAAGGCTTCGTAGTGCGTTAATGCAGTAGAAAAAAACAAGCCAGGAAAGACTGTAGCACCTTTAATGGTCAAAGAAATGGGAATAAGTGGCTTTAGGTATTCCCTATGTTCCCATATTCCCTAGGAGATAAGTAGGGCACACTGTCACACTTCGAATAGACGAAGGATGAGAAAAAGGGATCTCCGGGTCTTCAAAGTGTGCATATGCGCTCAAGGAAAAGGAGGGCACAATACCATGTTTTGAAGGGTTGAATGATGAGGCTTTGTTCCTTCTTGATGCACACATGCACCCTAAGGAAAAGTGGGAACACTATAATACTCCAAAGGGCTGAAGGAAAAAGCTTTGGGCCTTGGCGATGCGACCATGCGCATATGAAGAAATCTGGGTCGAATGAGGCACAATTTTGGAGACTGATGGAGTTTCAAGCTCATGAAGTGAACTCTACCTTAAAAGAGCCCAAAAAAAAGTACATAAAGCATAATTCAATGCTAATACAAGAAGAGGAATGACCTGCAAGGCTATATAATTTGTTGCCTCATGCATGGTTGAAGATAAAAAATTTCAGGAATGTGAAATATTTATTGCATGTGACAGTAAATGAACACTTCAAAGATGAAGATCCAACTAAAATGATACAAAAAACACTGCAAAAAAATAAATCGCCAAAAAACACAACAAGGTCTGACATTGAAATGATGAAAAGTTGTAACGATTTGAGCATGCAAACTTACTGGTTGCACTGATTGATGAAGGGCTTGATGATTTTCCAACTACGTGCTCAGATGAAATTATGGTGAAATAATGATTAATTGAGTTCATTTAAAGAAATAAACATGAAAAATAGATTCATTCATGAGTGCCACTTATCGTTGGGTGAAAGGATCAGTTAAGAAGGAGTTAAGGTGGTTCCTATTTTTTAGGAGCACAATCTCATGCAACAAGTTGGATCATGCATGCAACTGGACAAGGTACAAGTATTCGTCACTAGGGAGTGCACCTAGGTAGGGCATATGTGGTCAACATGAAGGGGTGTGCCCAAGTAGGACACATTCCTCCGGACCGAAGATGTTCTCTTTATTCAATTGCAAGCCTTTGACAACTTTAAGTGCACTTTTAGCTTTTGTGAGATATTTTTGTGCTTTTGCTTAATTTTTTCCACTTTTGTGTGATTTTTGAGTGTATTCATGACTATAAGGCAAGTTTCTAAGTCTTAAAAACATCATGAGCTCACCTAACCACAAATTACTAACTCAAACACTTCTAATGGTTAAGTGACGCTACTTCAGAAACATTGAATTAGGAGGATGAAACATTAGGAGAAGGCGCAAAAATATCAAATCAAACCACATGACGACACTTGGGAACTTGAAATATCAGTTAGCATAGGCTCCAAAATTGACATAGGAAAAAAATTTGGATGGTCATTTTCACAACGACAACATTGGCCATGCACTGGGAGAACCTCAGCTTCTCTGAAATGGTTTCTTTGTAAGCACAAAATCTTAGTTCTCTAGGAATTATTGATTCAATCAAAAATTCACCATCAACTCCCCACTAAACCTGGTTAAATATATAGTATTTCCCAATTCCATTACTTAGCGTAACACAAAAATTAAGCAAGCCAAACCAATATCTTGTCGACGTAATTAAGATAACATAGTAAAACGTAATGAAACAATCAGAGTGTGAGTTTTACATCCTTGGAATTTCTCCACTCCCATTAGGCCTAGAAAATACCCCGACAAAGTCACTTCAGGAGAAAAAACATTGCTCCATTGCCAGTGAGCCTAGATAGTACCCCGACGAAGTCGCTTTCTTCACCTCCCTGCGCACGAATCATTTCTCTTATTTCACCATTTTATTTTTCTTTTATTTCATAGGACTGTGCATAGGCACTTATTAGTGTTTTTAAACAGGCAGAAGAGGGATCCCAAATTATTGATAGCAAAAGAGGTTGTTCCTTCATAGATAGGTTTTATACCTCTGATGCTTTAATCGTTAAATTTTCCCCCTTATCTTATTCTACATAGATAGATGGCAAGGAACACATAACTTATAATAAGACTAAGTGCGGGAAAAATAATCCTAAATAGATATGGGTTTCATGGTTTGCTTACATTTTTCTAGTTGAAGGATTGTATTTTCTATTAGAAAAATCACTAACTTGAAGGATGTAAACCAAATCAAGGAAGAGGGTAACGTATAAGCCAATGGTTGCAAGCCACTTCAACTTTAATTTCACAAATATTAGTCAATCCATCTCAAATATCAATTTGACTTATTCAAACACTAATCAAACTGAAAGAGTAAAATCGTAACATCAAAGATGAAAGAATGGTGCAATGCATCTAACTACATGTAGCCTATCCTAACCTAAGCTAAACAATCCAAGGCCACATAATGTAAAATGGAATTTCAAAAGAATCCTTAGAAGTTTATTTTGACCATTAGATAGAAGGATATGATCATGTAAAGTAAAAAAAATAGTGTAACAAACAAAAGAAAATGTGCTAACATTTACACTCACTGACGAAAACAGGAAGTGCAACCATAGCGACGTATTACACTTAATTGATATATCAAATCAGGGGTTCCACAATATCAATAATCATTGGGATTATGAAAATATATGACTCCATGAGCATATCCAAACAAAGTCCATGAGACATGGGCCCACACTGAAAATATTTTTTCAATGAATCAACAACATGATCGTGGATAAAACCATTATGGAAAGGCACAGAAGAAAGAATATAAAAGGAAAAATCCATGTCATGAGCCATGTCAGAAGGTTGACCACAACCTAAGTTGTCATGCCAGTGAGATTCTTTGGTGGATGATGTAAGAGATTCACTAAGATTCTTCTTTGTGCCTACACTACAGATTTAATATTTGGTCGAAAAGGGATGAAGTTTTGGAAGATTAATAATAAATTTTCATTTCCTTCCTTGAGGGTTGGAAAATTTTAAGTGAATAAAACAAGCATCCCTTTCGAAGACATCATCATCTTGTGTGTTGACATCAATGAAAATTTTGTGGAGTGAAATCAAAAGCTCACTGAGATCACAAATACCACCACAGTGACAAGGACCTAACTTAACCATCAGCCTTAGCTGAAGTGCCCTACTCACCTGAGTTGGCTCTGAATCCTGAGACAACACGGTCATTGGGTGATCAAGAGAATAGTCAACATGAGATTCAATAGAAGATAGATGTTTAAGACTAGTGAAAAATTATTCAACGATTAGCATATCATCTTCTTGATAGAAAGGAGATAAAATTGAAAGGAAATATTCAATAATTGTATTTGACTCCTTTAGAAACTTCAAAAAATCAAAATATTCATGTGGGAACAAAGATTCATCTATATTACTTGAATAACCATGACAATATAGTTCAAAAAGAAGAAAATCATCAAGTCCATGATCATCCAAGGGTTCATCTTGATTAACGGGGGGAATATCAAGATTTTGAAATTGTTGATTGATAAGGTAGAATGAATCACCATCAGATGAAAAATGTGAGAGAAATATAAGTTCTTCATCCACAAGATGGTATTTAAAATCAATTATTGGTCTAGGTTATTAAGTCCCTATATTAATAGTATAGCCCATTATTATGTTAGTGTAGCCCCCCTTATTGTTATTATGGTACCCCTGTAACCCCCATATTGTTATTATTGTGCCCTTAAATTATTATTGTTAGGTCGGCTAGGATTACATTGTGGCCCACTAGGATTACATTATGGCCCCATGGACTCCTATATATAGAAAGGAGGTTTTGTAAATTGTATCATCCAAGAATTGTTCATTTATGTAAAGTATTGGAGGTTTCCCCCTCGAAGTGGCTCATTTCTAAGGCGTTGATATCTCTTTTCTTCTCTTTTTGGAGCTGGTTACACAACATTTGGTATCAGAGCTTTTGGATTCTAGGGTTTCGCTGCTCCAAACAGGTCATCGTGGCATTTTCGCTATAACTTTTTTTCTACGAAGCTTCAGAAGCTGAAATTTTTAGGGTGCGAAGCTGAAATCTTGAGGAAGGTTGTCTAAAAATTTCAGATCTTGGTTCGCAATATTTGAGGAGATATCATCTGTGGAAGTTAGGTATTTTTCAGGCTCATAAACAGGTCATCGTGGCATTTGCGCTATAAATTGTTTTGTACGAAGGGTCAGAGTCTGAAATTCATATGGTGCAAAGCTGAAATCCTGAGGAAATTCTTCAAAATATTTCAGAACTTGGTTCGCAATATTTTTGGAGATATGATCTGTGGAAGGTAGTGCTTTTTCAGGCTCCTGAATTTCATCTCAAAGAGGTGATCGTGGGAAAAGTTCAATAACTCTCTCTCTGGGCATCAGATTGGAGTGCCGTAAAAATTGGTCACAAGTACACAGACTGCAGTTTCGTTTCTATCAATTTCAGAGACAAAAGATGAAACAGTGACACGTGGAAAGTCGTACAAGTTAGCTCTACTGAACTAGTCCATAATTAGGTCATTGTGGGAGATTGGACACAACTTTGTCTTGGAGAATCCAAATCAAATTGGAAGACTGTGGCATTTGAAAGAGAATTCAGAGGGCTACTTTAGTGTTGAATTTCAGATATTGAAGATCCACAATCGCAGAGATAATCCAATTTCAATATCGAGCTCCTCAAAATCAAGAAAAAGGTGTGTATTTTTCCGAATTGCATAAGTCTTGTTTGAAGAATCAATTTGAATTGATTCCAAGGGCATATTTTAGAATTTTTATCAGTATTGGGTTCTATAATGCCTCCAAAAATTAATTCCATACCCATTAATCCCTCAAAAAGATATACTATGACGCATGAAGAGGAAGAGTTGCAGTATGAGATATCAAAATTACGGTACCAAGTGCAACAAGTTTCAATCTTACGAAGAGCAATTGAAGATGAAATAGATGGTTTAAAAGAAAAAATGGAGGCTAAGTTGGATGGTTTGAAGGATCAAATAATAGTAAATATGGATGATAAATTAATGGAAGATCACATCGAGCATCAACAACAAGTTATCCAACTCTCAAAGGATAACCCAACTTTAGTGCAGAATCTAATGAAACAACGGGAAGATCAACATCACATCGAAAGAAGTTATGAAGCAGTCATAGAAACAAGAACTCAAAAAGTACGATCAATTTCAGAGTATCTCAGCAAGTGGAAGAACTTTCCTGTAAAATATTTCACATGGGAGGATGAGAATTTTATACAGAAGCATCAATAAATAATCAAGCGTTGAGGACAACACTTGTTTGAAGGAGAGGGGCATGTTAAGTCCCTATATTAATAGTATATCCCATTATTATGTTAGTGTAGCCCCCCTTATTGTTATTATTGTACCCATGTAACCCCCATATTGTTATTATTGTGCCCTTAAATTATTATTGTTAGGTCGGCTAGGATTACATTGTGGCCCACTAGGATTACATTATGGCCCCATGGACTCCTATATATAGAAAGGAGGTTTTGTAAATTGTATCATCCAAGAATTGTGCATTTATGTAAAGTATTGGAGGTTGCCCCCTCGAAGTGGCTTATTTCTAAGGCGTTTATATCTCTTTTCTTCTATTTTTGAAGCTGGTTACACAACATAGGTCCAACATAAAAAACACCAAAGGGAGGAGGACATGTGCTGAGAAATATCTAAGGCAATGATTAGAATTATTTCTCTTTCCTTGATAACTACTTGTGATGTATTTTTACTTATTATATTTGTTTATTATTATTATTTGTGTGAATAATAAAATATCTACCAAAACAAGAAGAACAATAACACAAAATATAGGCTGCAAGTTAGGGCCAAAACCTGGACGAGTTCTCTTCTATTTATAGCCTCTTCAAGGTGGACGTGGCTCTTCCTTTTATTTCGAATTTCCAGCTTCCAGGCCAACTTGGTCTTGGAGGTTATTCTAACACTTTTAAAGATAAAAATAATTTTCTTTACAAGTTACAATGTTCCTAATGGGATCTTCAACTTATGACAATGAATATTTTGACTTCTTGACCTAGAAAAAAACCCTAGAAGCATTCAATGGGTGCTTGATCTATAAAATAAAATACCTTGAGCATGAAACCCATGCTCTAATAATAATAACAATAAGTTTTCTTTCATTTCAAAATTTACAAGAATCAAAAGTACATTTCATACTTATGAAGAGAGAACCTAGTTACACATTTTTCAACACTCCTTGTTAACTAGGGAGGTATTCATAAGAGGTACATGGAAATTATTAATCAGAAGAGATCTCATAAGAAGATTCAAATTGGTAATCCATATGTCTAACATCATATCAACCAACATTTTCACATAGAAATTCCTTTACTAATAGCTCTATCTCTCCACAATATTAAAGCACAATGTTGGCAAGACGAATTATTTATAGACATCATCATCATCGTCTCTTTGCATACTCCACCTCGATGTTCACCGAGTATGACCTTCTTTGGACTATTCTTGTCTTGGATAGCTAGTCCTCAAAGAATATCAGTCCATGACTACTCTTATATTGGATTCCCTACCTCATCCTCAAATATTATCAAATTCCATATGATTACCCAATCCTCCATTTTGTCTTCCCAAGTGAAGACAAGAACAATGTTCCTATATATCCCTCTCAACTAGGGAGGATTTATCAACCAAGCCAAGCTTGTCTCTCAAGTATACTAGCTTCTTATTAGGAAGATATTTCGTCAATATGTCAGCTACATGCTCATTGGTAGAGATATACTGTAGCTGCAACACACCATTTTGTAATAGCTACGGATATAGTGATACTTATTGTTTATATGATTTGTCTTTCCATGAAATATTGAGTCTTAAAACAATCATATACAATTGGTGTTGTCACAATGTATCACTCTAGGGTCCATCGGTCCTTCGAATAGGTCAAATAACAACTTCCTTAACCAAACCTCTTATCTTCTTACTTCACATGTTGTAATATAATCAGCCCCAACACTACTCAAATCAACTGTGCCTTGATTTATGCTCATCAATGATATTATGGAGGATCCTAGACTAAAACATCCTCCTATAGTGCTTCTTCCATCCTGCACATTGAATCCCCATTCAGAATATTTATATCCAATTATATGGACATCATTCCTCCTATCATATTTTAGGAAGTGGTGGATAGTTCCTCACATATATCTTAGTATAATTTTTTCTATTATCCAATGGTCATGCTTCGTCTCTACTTGTAATTGACTGAGAATTTTTACTCCAAAACATATGTCTGATCAATTATTCACCAAGTACATCAATGAGTCAATCAGTTGTGTATACTACGAAGGATACATAGGGCTCAATTTAGAACTCCTTGGTATTTTCAAGTTTATGATCATCAGAGTGGTCATTTATTTTCAATCCATCATGTCAAACCTGTTTAACATATTGGTCACATACTTTCCTTGACCCAGAAAAATTTCATCATGTCCTGGTCATATTTCTTGTCCTAAATAGTAATGCATCAATCATAGATCCTTCATGCCAAATTTTGCTGCTAGTTTCTTCTTACATTCTTCAATTCAACCTTCTATACATGTCAAGAGAAAATCATCTACATATAGAAGAATTATTACAGGTTCTCTCTTCACAACCTTGATATAAAGGTTCAGATCAACATAACTTTTTTTGAAGCTATTCTTTGTAGGTATGCATCCATTCTAACATACCATGCACTTGGTGATTATTTGAGTCCATATAATGATTTCTTCAATATAAAAACATATGCCTTCCTATCTTTGACTTCAAATCCCAAGGGATTCTCTATATATACTTCCTCATCAATTGTGACATTCATAAACACGGACTTGAAATTCATTTTGTGGATGTTACATCCCATCGATGTTGCCAAAGAGATCAATGAAAGAATCGTTGTATACCTTGTTGTCAGAGAAAATATCTCTACACATTCGATGCCTTATTGTTGAGAGAATCTCCTTGTTATGAAACCAACTCCAAAAATAGAAGAAAAGAGAGACCAATGCCTTAGAAATAAGCCACTTTGAGGGGGTAACCTCCTTTATATTGCATAGATGAACAATTCTTGGATGATACAAATGAAAAAACCTCCTCTCTATATATAGGAGTCCATGGAGTCACAATATAATCCTAGCTGGCCTAACAATAATAATGTAAGGGAACAATAATAACAATATGGGGGCGATAGGGGTATAACAATAACAATAAGGGGCTACACTAAAAACAATAAGGGGATACGCTACCATTATACGGACCTAACATGCCCCTCTCTTTCAAACAACTATTGCCTTCAACACTTGATTATTTCTAGATGCTTCTGTATAAAATTCTCATCCTCCCATGTGAAATCTTCAACGGGTAAGTTCTTCCACTTGTTGAAATACTTTGAAATTGATCGATTTGGTAGTTTTCATGTTCTTGTTTCTATGACTACTTTAGAATTTCTTTCACTGCGATGTTGATCTTCCTGTTGTTTCATTCGATTCTGCACCAAAGTTAGGTTATCCTTTGAGAGTTGGAAAACTTTTTTTTGATGCTTGATGTGATCTTCCACTAATTTATCATCCATATTAGCTTTCATTTGATCCTTCAAACCATCCAACTTAGCCTCAAATTTTTTCTTTTAAACCATCTATGTCATCTTTGATTTCTCTTTGTAAGATCGAAATTTGTTGCACTTGGTACCATAATTTTGATATATCATTATGTAATTATTCCTATTCATCCATCATATTAGAGAGTTGTAAGGGCTTGATGGGTGCGGAATTATTTTTAGGGGGAATTTTAGAACCCAATACTGATATATATGATTCAATATGCCATTGGAATCACCTCAAAATGATTTTTCAATACTTATGCAATTTGAAAAAAGAATACACACCTTTTTTAATATTTTGAGGAGCTTGATATTAAAACTAAATTATCTTTGTGATTTCGGATCTTCAATATCTGAAATTCAGTTCTGTAGTATCCCTCTGAATCTTCTTTCCAATGCCACAGGTCTGACCTGATTTGGATTATTCAAGACAAATTTATGCCCAATCTCCCACAATGACTTAATTATAGACTAGTTCAGTAGAGCGAACTTGTACGATGTGCCACATGTCACTATTTCCTCCTTCAGATATCAAATTGATAAACAGGAAACCAAATTCCGTGTAATTGTGGCCACTTTTTACAGAACTCCAATATGATGCTCAGAGAGAGAATTATGATGATTTTCCCACGGTTACGTATTTGAGATGAAATTCGGGAGCCTGAAAAAACCCTAACTTCCACAGATCATATCTATGAAAGTGTAGCAGAAAAAGATCTGATATTTTTACACGACATTCCTCATGATTTATTCTTCTCTCTGTAAATATTTCATCTTCTAAACCTTTGTATAAAAATATTTATATCAAAAATTCCATGATGACCTGTTTAAGTAAAATTCAGGAGCCTGAAAAAACCCTAGCTTCCACAAATCATATCTCTGCAAATATTTTGAACCAAGGTCTAAAATTTTTATAGGATATTGCTCATGCTTTTAGCTTCTCTCTGTAAAAATGTTAGCTTCTAAACCTTCGTATCAAAAACATTATAGCGACAATTTCACGATGGCATGTTTAGGTGAAATTTGGGAGCCTGAAAAGACCCTAACGTCCACTGATCATATCTCCAAAAATATTGCAAAAAACGATATGAAATTTTTTTCCGATGTTCCTCAGGATTTATGTGTCACTCTATAAAAATTTCAGCTTTGGAACCTTCGTAGAAAAAAATTTATAGCTAAAATTCCACGATGACCTATTTGGAGCAGCAAAACCCTAGAATCCAAAGCTCTAATACCCAATGTTATGAAACCAACTCCAAAAATAGAAGAAAAGAGAGAACAACGCCATAGAAATAAGCCACTTTGAGGGGGAAACCTCCTTTACATTACATAAATTAACAATTCTTGGACGATACAAATGAAAAACCCTCCTCTCTACATATAGGATTCCATGGGGTCACAATATAATCCTAGCCGACCTAATAATAATAATGTAAGGGCACAATAATAAAAATATGGGGGCTACAGGGGTACAAAAATAACAATAAGGGGGCTACACTAACAAAAATAAGGGGATACACTAGTATTATAGGAACCTAACATCCCTAGCCACAAATATTGCCTTATACTTATCGAAACTTCCATATGTCGCATGTTTGATCTTATAGATCCATTTGGAAGTTTCCACAGATTTTTATTCAGGCCTAGGTATGATCTCCCAAACTCCATTCTTCTATATAGATTGATATTATTCACTCATGGCATCGTTCCATTCCTAATGTTTGACAACTTCTTCAAACTTGGATGGATTTTCTTCTATTATTTTTTCCATGTATGCTACATGCCCAAAATATCACTTGGGTTTCCTACTTTCTCTTAATGTTACTTTCACTGGTCCATGACCTTTTGCATCAAGTAGTGCTAATTTCAACTAGTTAGCTCTCTCTCTTGATTTGGGGAGGACCATAGGTTGAATAGGTTCACTAGGAACCTCATCTTCATGATGGGATTCTTCTTCTTCCTTGTTAACTTCCTCTTCAAATACTAGAAGTTCTTCGTCATCATAGTCCATGGGAAGTTCCTTAGATTTATTGAATGAGATACTTTCTTCATATATGAAATCTCAACTTACTTCTATATGGATTCCTTGCTTTATGTAGATTCTGATGGATCCAACTTATTTCTTTTGTCCTTTGGTATATGAATATATACGAGACACCCAAAGATACATAGATGGCCTATAGTTGGTTTCTTCCCATTGAATACTTCTTCGGGAGTCTATTTTTCCAGTGACCTATGGGGAATTTGATATATACCGTTGTATTCATGGATTCTCCCCACAAAACAATTGGTAGACCTTGATCATGTAACATCTCTTTTACAATTTCTTCAATGGATCAATTCTTTCATTTTGTAACTCCATTTTGTTCAGGATTTTACGTGACTATAAACTCCCTCTTAATCCCATACTCCTTACATAAGGTTATAATTTCCTTGGATGTATACTCTCCTCCATTATCAGATATTAGTAGCTTGATTCTTCTTTATGTAAGGTTATCCACTTTGGATTTGAATTCTTGAAATTTTGTAAATACTTCGTCCTTGGATTTCATCAAATAAACCCATGTTTTTCTTGAATGATCATCTATAAAGGTTACATAATATAGATTACCTACAAGTGATTTAGGATTCATAGGACCACATAGATAGGAGTGAATGAGATCCAAGAGTTATTTTGACCATGAAGCACTAATTCCAAATAGCCTCTTGGTATTATTACTCAATGCACATCCCTCACATACTCCTTGGTGATCTTCTTCCAATTCAGGGATTACATCTACTATGGAACTTAGAGTTGGAAGGATTTTGAAATTCAGATGACCAAATCTTCTATTCCATAGTTCACATGGGTTTATTTCATTGTGAGCCAAAGATTTTGATAGAGGACAATAAACATGTAAAGTCTTCCTTATTGAATACCAATTACTCTAGAATTCTCTATGCTTGAGTTTTTACTCTATCACCATTATCTTCTATACTTGAAATGGAAAGAGAGTTCTTATGAAAACCTGAAACAAATAGGATGTTGTTGAGGTGAATGTTGCTTCCATTCTCTAGCTCTATAGAGGTCCAACCAATTCCTACTACAGGATAGCTATTATTATCTCCAAGCTCCATTGGGTAATAATATTTTCCCTTTGATAATGTATTCAATTTTTTGTGATGACCAATCACATGTCTATATGCACCACTATCAATTACCCAAATTCTCTCATCATGGAATGTGCCAGTGAGTTTCGAGAAGAGACCTTAATATTTTGCATCGATCACTTCCTTCTTTGTTGTGAATAAAATATCCCATGCTTCCTTCATGCCTTTCTTGAGATATCTTGCTACCTTTTAACGCTTCTTGATGAACTTATTCAATTTAGTGGAGATATTCATAATTACCTTAGATAAACTTAACTCTGATACCATGTTGAGGAATCTATATGGAAATTATTAGAATTATTTCTCTGTCCTTGACAATTGATTGTGATGTATTTTTACTTATTAGATTTTTTCATTATTATTATATGTGTGAATCATCAAACAACTACCAAAACAAGAAGAACAATAACAAAAAATATAGGTTGCGATCCAGGGCCAAAACCACTCCTCTTGAGAGGAAAACCTAAAAATTTCTTCTCTTCCTTATGTATTACTCAATTGACGAATTCCAAGACCTCAAGACTAATACCAATACCAACCTCTTTGGATGATGTGCTAACCTTGATCTAGTCAAACCCAGTCAAATCTCTTCCAGTATCACTTCTTTGACCTCTTTCTACAAGACTTTTGGCCTCCTACTGTAGATATGAAATTTTGGACTCCCTACAGTTGCAGTTTCCAAACATGAGAACTTAAATATTCCTTTAGACCCTTCCCTTGACCTTCACTTATCTTTATATAACTTCTAGAGCTTAAGGATGACCCTTGGTGACCTTCACTTGAACTCTTTAGCTTATTTTCTCCAAGATCGAACTTGTATATGGAAGCCCTAGATCTATTTTAGAAACCATAGACCTCCTTAGCACGTGTGAGAGAAAATTAGCCCAAATAAGAAACTTCTTCTTCTTCTTCCTTCACTAGAATGAGTGGTGAGAGAATGTGTCTTAAGTAGGAGGAGTTCTCTTTTATTTATAGGCTCCTCAAGGTGGACGCAGCTCTTCCTTTTAGGCTAATTTTCTAGTTTCCAGGCTAACTTGATCTTGGATGGTATTCATAAACTTTTAAAGACAAAACAATTTTATTTACAAATTATAATGTGCCCGATGGAGTCTTCAACTTATGAAAATGGCAATTTTGACTTATTTACCTAATAAAAACCCTAAAATAACTCAATGGGTGCTTTATCTATAAAATAAAAGACCTTGAACATGAAACCCATGCTCCAAAATAATAATAATAATTTTTCTTTCATTTTAAAATATACAGGAATCAAAAGAACACTTCATACTTATGAAGACCAAACCTAGTTACACATTTTTCAGCAACATGGGACAAAGATCATACCCTATTCTTCTTCCGAAAGTTGAAATTCTTCTTTATCAAAAAGATCTGATTCAAAATATTTCCTTCACATTCAGACTAAGAAACAAAAATTTTCATGTAAGAACTGATCCTTAAAATAATTTTTATAAATGAGTCCTCTATCTTATTCATTTCCATTATTTTTCTTCATTTTCCTCCTCACGTGCAACCTATGAAATTTCACCTTCATTTTCTCCTAATTTCAATTATTTCCATAAATAAACTGCCAAAAAATTCATTTTTCCTTTCCAAAACCTTTACCATTGCCTTTTCCAATTTCCTTAGCCATAATACCAAATGAACACCCACACTAGGATGTATTTTCCCAAAATCGAAGTTGGAATAAGTGTACCATAACTATGATTATTATTTTGTCTTTATTAACCTTTATTAGTTTGAATTTTTACCAGGGTTGTTACAAAAACCTCCCCCTTGGGGGAACACCGTCATCAGTGTTCAATGACACCTACAACCAACAAGACTGTTAAAAAAAAAAAGTACTGCCCATGGAGCTTTATAACAAGCCACAAGTTAGAAAAGTAATAGTACTATCCTAAAGGGGGACCTGGGGTAAGGAAAAAGACTTGTTGAATACCTACAGATTAGTCCACATTGTTATCACTAAAAAATCAGACAAGCAAAGGACATCATTAAATGTCAAGCAAAAGGATTTACAGGGTGGAAAAACATTATAGAATCTTGAAAATTTAACTTTCTCCAAGGTCAAAAGGAAAATATATCAAATTGAGCACAGAAGAAAGTGGCACAATGCGCTCCACGTGCCCTTTTCTTCAATAGCAGCACAGGTCTTCTCAAATTTCCCTCTATAACCAGCGTGATCCTGGGTATGGTGGAAAATCACCATCTGGGACCACTTTGCACACTTCAGGAAGAATATTATCCACTTGAGGCTGCCCAAGGACAACCGCCTAGAACCACCTTGAGACCTCAAGTGAGCACACAATGGAATCAACCACCACTCTCGGGTCACTATCCACAATTGTACCAAGAGAGGGAAGAAGATTTGAATTTTTCCTATAAAATACCACCATGAGAAGAAAAAATTAGAACACATTGTTATGCTATCCAAATTTCCCATGAGAAAACTAGCAGTGGGTTATCCAAGTAGCAAAGGAGTGAAGGGATTCATTTGTTTACCATCCAACATCTCAATCCCAAAGGAGAAGTGCATCAATTATCTGTTATCCAATCACTCATTTGAGGAGAAGAGAGAGGCTTGAAAACAGCTTAAGGGAAGAGCCCTCCCTGCATTGAGTATTAGAGCTCCACATCTCTAAGAACTCACTACAAGTGTTTTAGCATTATACCTCTTTTTACCACTAGTGGCTAATAAAAGGGGATTCATTCTCCATTGGTATTATTAGTTCGTTTTCTCGATATTGATATTGTGTTATATGTGTATTTATTGTTTCTTTTTTCCTCCTCTTTTTGTAGTATGTTATGTTTTATAACTTGTTTTTGTACATGTTATGATGCTTCACTAACCATATAACAACCCATTTTTCCCTATGACATTTCTTGTAGGCTAGAAATCACTCCTACCAAGCACCGGTGCATTTCGTAAACCCTTGTACTAAACACACCAACACACGCATAATAAACAAAAATCTTTAAATCATAACAACATTCATAATTTAAATAACATCTGTAACCAAGCAATAAAGTAGTTCATTAACTTATCATGTAAATAAAGAAATATATATCGTACACATAACAAGAATAGTCCAACTATATACACGATACATGTATGAAGGAATACTAAATTATTGAGCTTCTTATTATAAGTGTAAGATCCCAATAACATTGTTACATGAGTGAAACATTGTATCCAATAGTGTAATACAAAGACACAACTTGCTTCTCCAAAAAATTATCTATCTCCTATGTAATACAAGAGAATCCATGGCTAGGCCTCCAAAATCGGGACAAAAAACCCCTTGTTTGAGTTATGAGGAGCTATTTATAACAAACATAATGAATTTTTAGCTTCCTAACTTCTGTGACTATTCATATTCTAATATGACTCATTACATTCCAATGTGTTCCTTTTCATATTCCAAATGTGTCCCTTGGACTTTATCCATAACCTTTATTACATAAGACAATTTACACATGATACGATGGCATTATAAGACAAAAATGCTAAAAGACAAAACCCATCAATTAGATAGATCATGTGCTTCTTCATGGAGTTAATTCTTGATGTAAGTATGTCATGATATGAAATCCTTTGTGATGGCTTCGATCTGATCTGGAAAGTATCCTTTGTAGTGCACCTTCACCTCTAATTCCTCTTAAAGTATTTTCTTGGATCTTGCCTAGACATTATTCCACAACCATGACAACTTATGTGTGCTCTAAATGGGGTGAAGGAATATTGTTGAATAAAATATTTGGTCACTTATAAGCATTCCTATCTTATTACTTTCTTGATTTTTTCAATGGAATCCATGATCTCTTGAAAGATGACCTCCCTACTTCTGATTGCTTCAAGAGATCTGATGGTAGGCATCCTGTGATTTTGTGTAAGAGGCTCAATCCCACTATGCATTCAGTTGTAGTCATCCTTGGTGTTAACCAATTTTTCTCCAAGATGCAAGTAGTTATTCAGGTGGAGCCGCAACTGCACTCTATCAATCTTTGCGGAAATATTATCCTTATTTTCCAAGTGTTGCAGAGGATCTGGATATTTGGCAGTCCAGGGCCTGTATTTGGTAAACTACTCTGGTTTCTATCTTTAATAGTTTCACTACTTCTTACATGTTATTATAAATTCCAATGAGAGGGACCATGACCTTCTATATAAGTATCATCTCAACGTATAGTCATTTCATTAAATCCTCCATTGGTCCCAACTCTTCTAGCATCATTGACTACCACTTTATGGTACTAATAGTCAGTGATGAAAACCATTAGTCCTCTACTGCAAGATGCTCTACTCATTGCTTCGTCATAGAAAATAATATTCTCATCCTGAAATTCTCATTTAGAAAGTACTTTTATTTTTCCTATGCTATTGTAGTGAATGCAACATTTTCCGCCATAACTGTAATATTCCAAATTTTTCCCGCAATAAATTGGAATATTAACTTTTGCTATTTTCACTTAGGAGTTGAATAATTGGGTGAGAAGTCCCATTCACAATAAAAACATGGATAAAATCCCTCTAGTATGAAAGGGGATCAGCCTTGGAACTAGATTTCACACCCTCATGTGTGAAAGGGGGCATTTTGCAAAGAGGCTTGGTTAAGTTTGACCAAGTCAAACAGCGTAGAGGTATGATGTGGAAAGCACCATATGGGATAGCGCAAAGAAAGAGGAGGGAATATTACTTGAAGGAGGAAACCCTAATAGAGTGGGACCCATGGAGAGGGAGCTCTCATGTGTTTAAAAGGAGGGCAAGGCAACCATTGTTAGGCATGCATATGATTACTGATTTCATGTCTTCTTAGATATTTTCTGCAATATCGGTTGTTTAGCTGAGTTGCTATGCTGCTTAGCACAAGGATCTCCTACTTAGGAATCCTTCTCCTTTGTTGAGAATCCTCTTGAAGGAGTTGTACTGATTTGTCTCACATCTAGGCTTGAGGCCAAGCATCCTCCTCTAGGATAGCATTATTGTTGTAGCAGCATAATTCTGTGTTGCGGGGTGTTGTAGTGAGGAGTCACAATACCTATTCCATCTCTTTTTTTTATAGGGACAACCTTTCTTTCCTTTGGAGGATCCGATTAGAAGCCATTGGAGCTTATTGCAGATCTTGGAAGTGGGCGAACTCATTCCTTTGCCCCTATAACATAGTTATTGAAGCAAACTGTGTTATCCCTTTCACACTTGGAGTGTTTTTATCCTCCTTAGGAGACTTATGGGCTTTTCTACCCATTTATTCACCAACTAGAGCTGCTTCCAACTCTAATGTTCCATTTAGCTTTGAGGCTAAAATTTTGGAACATTATAGTTCCCATTCTGGGATATTAAACTAGGTGGGTTAAACAGATCTCCCACACCTAGGATTGCCAAAAAGTGCTAAAACCCAGCAAAACTGCACAATCTCTGGCAAAACCGTGCTGATGAAGATGGTTGAAGGTTGGCCTAAAAACCTGATGTGGAATGATGAATGTTCACCCAGAGGAGTTGCTGCATAAGGGACTGTGCGGCCTAAGAAACCGAAGTTGCTGGGCAGCAGCTGCAACTCAATACTAGAAATACATGGAGATGGCTAAAGATTATGCTCAATATGAAACAAACCTCCTCCAATGGATCTCTCAATGCAAGGTTGATCCTGGTACTAAAGATCTTTCCCTCCAAGAAGCTGGTGCAACCTCTCACTGCAAGTGTGTACTGAAATAACGTAGTATGGAGGCTCGACTACGCTGTCTATGATGGGATATGTTGGCCTTTATGCCAAAATATGAAAATATTCTCTGGAAACCTTCCTTCTAACCTTTCCGAGGAATAGAGACTCCCTCCTATGAAATATGAGACAAGGAATGGTGTTGTGGAACCCCTCCACTGCAACACCCAGCAACACTATGTTATACCTCAGCAGAAATAATGCAGTGACTGAATAATGGCTTTGGCCTTGAGCCAAGATGTGGAGAAAATGAAGTGGAATCCTTCAAGAGGCCTCTCAAGAAGGAGAGGAAATCCTAAACAGGAATCCCTCGTGCTAAGAAACACAACAACTCATCTAAACAGCTGGGATTGCAGAAAATGTCTAAGAAGATATGAAATCAATAGTCATATGCATGCCTAACAATGGCTGCCTTGCCCTCCTTTTAAACACATGAGAGCTCCCTCTCCATGGGTCCCACTCTACTAGGGTTTCCTCCTTCAAGTAATATTTCCTCCTCTTTCTCTGCACTATCCCATATGGTGCTTTCCACCTCATACCTCTGTGCTATTTGACTTGGTCAAAATTAACCAAGCCTCTTTGCAAAATGCCCCCTTTCACACATGAGGGTGTGAAATCTAGTTCCAAGGCTAATCCCCTTTCATACTAGAGGGATTTTATCTATGTTTTTATTGTGAATGGGCCTTCTCACCCAATTATTCAACTCCTAAGTGAAAATATAAAAAATTTCTACTATAGAGCAGCTTGGAGCATTTGATCATTTGTCTGCTTAGACATATTTGCAGTCCTGACTATTTAGCTGAGCTGTTGTCCTACTAAGCATGAGTGATTCCTGTTTAGGATTTCCTCTCCTTCTTGAGAGGCCTCTTGAAGGAGTTGTACTGATTTATCTCACATCTAGGCTTGAGGACAAACATCCTCCTCCAGGACAGCGTTATTGCTGCAGCAGCATAATTTTGTGTTGCGTGGTGTTGCAGTGAGGAGTCACAACACCTCTTCCATCTCTTGTTTTCAGAAGGAGAATCTTTCTTTCCTTTGGAGGATCCAATTGGAAGCCATTGGAGCTAGAATGACATCTTTATTTTATTAGTTGTGAGACAAGAAGATATAGATAGCCAAAAAATGATGTTATAGTAGTAAAAAGAGTACAAGTTCTTGAGGAAACATCCACTCAAGAAAGGCAATGCAAGCCTCAACAAGACATGTACATGAAAGACAAGACCACTGTTATTTCTGCATAAACCCAGGCTAAGAGGACGCATTTTATAATAGGTACTACTCCATATTACATAATAACAAAAATATATGACAATGTATGGCTCATATAAAGTGGGGGATCAAGGCTCTAACCCCTGAAAGCAATAATACAACAATCCTCCAAAGGATTGGCTGAAATGTACAAAATGGAAAAAATGTCAGAGTTGCTGAGCAATAGCTGCAACTCAGAAACTAGAAATACATAGAGAAGGCTGAATATGATGAATGATCTGAAGTAAACCTCCTCCAATGGATCTCTCAATGCAAGGTTGATCCCAACACTGAAGATATTTCCCTCCAGGAAGCTGGTGCAACCTCTCACTGCAAGTGTGCACTAAAATAACGTAGTATGGAGGCTGGACTGCACTGTCTATGATGGGAGATGTTGGCCTTGATGCAAAAATATGAAAATATGCATTGGAAACCTTCCCTCTAACCTTTCTAAGGAATAGAGACTCCCTCCTTTGAAAGATGAGACAAGGAATGGTGTTGTGGAACCCCTCCACTACAACACCCAGCAACACTACGTTATACTTCAACAGAAATAACGTAGTGACTGAATAATGGCTTTGGCCTTGAGCCAAGATGTGGAGAAAATGAAGTGCAATCCTTCAAGAGGCCTCTCAATAAGGAGAGGAAATCCTAAATAGGAATCCCTCGTGCTAAGCAGCACAACAACTTAGCTAAACAGCTGAGACTGCAAATATGTCTAAGCAAACAAATGATCAAATGTTCCAAGATGTCTCACTATGGCTGCCTCTTCCTCCTTTTATGCAAGTGAATGCCTCTTTGCCCTGGACCCCACACATTAGGGTTTCTTCCACAAAGAATCTTTCTCCCTCCAAAACTGTGCTATCTTCCCAAGCAAGCTACACCTCTTAGGCAACGTTGTTGACTTGGTCAAACTTGACCTTGTCCTCATGAAAATTGCCCCTTTTCACACTGGAAGGTGCAAAAAAAGCTTCTCTAATGATCCCTTTCACACTATGAGGGATTTTATTCCTACTCATGGGCATTTTACCCATTTTATTCATCTCCTAGATGACATAAGCAAAAATTAATATTCCAATTTTCTGCTTGCAAATTTTGGAATATTACAGTCCTCCCTCTCAAAGATTGCTTATCCTCAAGCAAGTGCAAGGATAGACTGAGTTTTCTTCTCCTCTCCCTGTAGCATCCCTGTATGATGATCTCCTCCAAGGAAAGTGATGCTATCTCATCAATCAAGCCTCCACGTTGCCCCTCCTCAGCATGAAAGTTAGCTATCAAGCCATCATCATGTAAAGGTGAAATACTCAAGAGGATAGAAAAGTGATATCTAGAGGCCCCTTTGAAGAATGGGATCTGAATAAAATGGGAACTGTCTTTGATACCACTATAATATTCCAAATTCGGAACAACTAGCAAGGCATGACTGGAAAATGCATTTTCCAGTAATGGATGCTATAGGAATTGAAACCAAGACCTGGATCCCTTAGAATAGTGTCTAAGTGCTAAATCCAAGAGGAGGCTCCAAATAAATCCTTCTAAGGTGGTTAAATAGATCTCCCACACTTAGATGTCCTCAGAAAGTGCCTGATGAGGGACTGCAACAATACTTGAGCAAGGATTGAATACACAGCATTATTTTAATGAGCCGTGACACATGAATATGCAAATAGCCAAAAAATTATGTTATAGCAGTAAAAGAGTACAAGTTATTGAGGAAACATCCACTCAAGGAAGGCAATGCAAGCCTCAACAAGACATGTACATGAAATACAAGGCCACTGCTATTTCTGCATAAACCCAGGCTAAGAGGACGTAGTTTATAAGAGGTACTGCTCCATATTACATAACAACAGAAATATATGACAATATATGGCTCAAATAAATGCAGGGGAGAAAGCTCTGAACCCTTGAAAACACTAATACAACAATAATACACAATACTTGGAAGGATTGGCTACAATATACATGAAAATGGAAAATATGCAGAAATGCCAGAGTTGTTGGGAAACAGCTACAACTCAATACTAGAAATACATGGATATGGCTGAAGATGATGCTCAATCTAAAACAAACCTCCTCCAATGGATCTCTCAATGAAAGGCTGATCCCGGCACTGAAGATCTTGCCCTCCAAGAAGCTGGTGCAACCTCTCACTGCAAGTGTGCACTGAAACAACGTAGTATGGAGACTGGAATGCACTATCTATGATGGGAGATGTTGGCCTTGATGCCAAAATATGAAAATCTGCTCTAGAAACCTTCCTTCTAACCTTTCCGAGGAATAGAGACTCCCTCCTCTGAAAGATAAGACAAGGAATGGTGTTGTGGAACCCCTCCACTGCAACACCCAACAACACTAAGTTATACTTCAGCAGAAATAACGCAGTAACTGAAAGGAGTAGCTTTGGCCTTGAGCCAAGAAATGTGGAGAATGAAGAACAATTTCTCAAGAGGCCTCTCAAGAAGGTGAAGAAATCCTAAAAAGGAATTTCCCGACAATTCTTGCTAAACAACAAAAGAATGCACAATGTCTGAATAGACAATGAAATCAATAATCCAAAGCATGAATAAAAATGGCTGCCTTTCCCTTCTTTTAAACAAGTGAAAGCTCTCTCTCCATGGGCCCCATCCATTAGGGTTTCCTCCACCAAATTTCCTCTTCCTCATTCACACTGCGCTGTCTCATAAAGTGATCCACTCCTCCTATGGCAGCACTGTTGACTTGGTCAAACATGACCTTGTCTTCATGCATTTGCCCCTTTTCACACTTGAGGATGAAAAATGAAGCTACTCTGATGATCCCTTTCACATTATGAGGGATTTTATTCATGTCTTCAATAATAATGGGTTCTTTTACCCATTTATTTAGCTACAAGGTGATAAAAGAAAAATTTTAATATTCCATTTAGCCATGTGCTAAAATGGGAATATTACAGTCCTCCCCTCCCAAATTTTGCTTGTCCTCAAGCAACTGCAAGGATAGAACTGAAGAATATCCACCCAAGGCATGGAGTCTTAAATATGTTGAGGAACATCTTCCTCATGTAGATCCTCCATCCCCCAAGTAATCATCCATACAAAGTGAGTTACCTCCCAACATGGCAAATACTGACAATCATCTTCCACCTTTGGCTCCTGCAATATAGGTGGGCTGAAAATCTGATCTTGGTAGAAAAAATAGCCTACCCCATGCTGTCCTCCTCTCCACTTAGGATAAGTGTAGAGTATATGTTGATCTTGGGCTGCAATAAAGTTTCCCTCCAATGGCAAGATGAAGACTAGACCTCCAAGGATCTCTTCCCCAGCGTTATGAAACATGCTGTCCCAAATCACCTCATATGTGATGAGTTGGAAGTCACCATAATATGGCATCCAATCAATCATATGGCTCACCTCAAATGGAAACAAATGTTTTGCTGTAGTGGCCACATGTCCTCTCATGATTAGAACATGCAATGCAAATAATGTGGGATATCCCTCCCCCAAGGGACACATCCAACCAATGTGCCATTTCCCCAATCATGTTCTCAACAAATACAAAGACAACAAAAACATAATGAACCATAATGAGAACCATGCTTTCTTTCATGTGTGGTAAGGGAGAAGGATAATGGTCCCTCAATTGTAACCAATGCAGTTTGACCCTCAACTGCAAAAGAGTGTGAAAAAAAGTGTGGCCTCTCAACCACTTTCTTGTTGTCCTACTCTCCTCAAATGTATGGAGAAAGTGAATGATATATGGTGCAAGTTGAGTAGGTCCTCCAAGATACATTTCCTCCCCAATTCCTCCTAGGGAGTGGTCACCAATAGTGCTCATGGCCTCAAGTAGACCATGGGGTCTAGAAAGAAGAATGCTCCTCCTTGGAGCAACATCCTGTACATATATGGTTAAGGGATGAATATGAAAATCATCATGCAAATAAAAAATACCCTTACCATAATTTTTGTGAATGCAAATGGAGTGGCTCAAAAATGAGTCTCCTCTCATCCTCAAAGAGAAAAGAGGTGGTTGTGCTAACTCCTCCAAAGAGTTATGTATCCCCTCCATCTGCACATGATCTATGCATCTCCTCATATGCTGATCTGTCAATATCATGCAAGCAAGATGATCCTGGGAGCACTCCACTCCTCTGAAATCAATGAATGGTGCCTCAACATGTGAAGCATCCCTCCTCCTTTACTGGTCCAATGGTCTCCCCGGAAAAATGTCTCCATGCAATGAGACATCCTCAATAAGAGATGATTGAATATATGAATGAACAAGTATGTCCATGCTTTCACTGTGAAATCCAATCACCTTCTTAGGTGCATCAACCTCATAAAATAGTCTAGGATGTGTGCTCCTCATCACATCATGATGGTCATCCTCCCTATCTCCTCCTTGTGTCTCCATGGTTCCACACCTCCTCAACAATAGCACATGAATTGTGCCTTCATCTCCATACATGAGATCCTGGGGACTTCCTTGAAAAGATGCAAGAATCCCTCTACCTGGAGCAAGAGCTTCTCCTTCCTCTGCATGAGGCACTAGATAATCTCTAGATGGCACAGTGTTGTTGCCCTCAGCTTCCTAAACATATATGGGAAACCCTCTAATAATGTTGTTGCACATATGGAATCTCTCCCAAGGTGGAAGTAATTCCTGATCATCAAAGGTCAATTAGTATCCTCCTATTCCTGCAACATCATACAAGAAATGAGAGAAAATCTATCCTTGCTCTCCAAAGAATGGCCCCAGCAACAAATGTCTTTGCTGCTTCCTCATGCTCTCATCATGCAAGATATGTGATGGAGACATAGTGAATGACATGAATGTTGCATCATCACTATGCACCCATACTCTTTGTTTCTCCATGATGCCAGCATCCTGCCACATCTTCTCCATCCTCATACCCTTGGGAAGAGTGTATGCCAAGTGATGGCCAAACTCCTTCAAGAGTAAACCACGCAGTCAAGCCTCCTGCTACCCAGTATCATAAATCTGCAAGTAGCTCATCTGCTCCTTGCTCACCATCCACATCCACTCAACCAATTGTGGATGTCTTCTTCAACCCTTCATCTTGGTACTCCTCCCATGAGGGCTACCATCATCCCAAATCAAATTTCTGCATTCCATGGGGCGTTGAAATTCAATCTTCCCGAGGATCAATTTGACCCTATGAGGATCCAAATAGGTGGTAAGAAAAAACCCCCCATCATGATGTGCATGGCCCAAAGAATGTCCAACACACTCATGAGAGATGTTATCCATCCGAAGATGTCCTCCATCTTCTATCTGTTCCTATGAGAAGGGAATAACCTCCTCAAAATGTTGAAGAGTCTTGCACTCCATGATGTGTGGGAGTGCACCTTCATCGAAATCTCTCCCGGAGATCTCCTCCTCATGCATGGTCCTCCAAAACCAAAGAGGTATTGGAACTGCTGCCAGTAGAAGTCTCTCTTTGAGTTGTGACATGCACATTGAGAGAGTGTCATCTAGAGAGGAGAAAGAGTTTCTTATCTCGAGATGTCTACTCCTCCTCACTGTTTCCTCCATGGCTTCCTGAATGAAGCTTCTCTTTGAGTGCTCACATGAGGAATGGCTCCTCTTTTCTATATCACTACTTTTTCACAACACAATGCAATTTTGCTGCTCTAGGCCAACTACATGCAATGAAGTAGACCCATCCAAGGTGTTTGCTAAAATTACAAGAGATGGATTTTTAATCATACCTTGGTGAAATTTGGAAGCTCCTTGCAAGGTTGCAAGAGTTTCCTCCTCATAAGTGTTGGCCTCCCAAACTGTTGAAGATGAAGGCTACTCCTCCATGGACTCAACAGTGATAGTACATGCCTCATTAGCTGGTGGTGAGGGCTCCTCCCTCCTTTTTCCAACCCTTCTGATAAAGATTTGAGAAAAATCAACAAGAGTAGAAACCCTTGTATGGCTTATATGGCTGATCCACCAATTCTTTGATTCACCTTCAAGGTGCAGCGCTGCAACTTCTACAGCCTCTTTGTCTACTACAGGATGTAGTAGGAAGAAATTCTCTAGCTTCTTCACCAAAAACCCTACGGCACATGTGAGTGATCCATCAAATGTGGACAATAGAAATATATTGCCTCTCATCATCCCATCGCTATGGGGTATTCCTTCTTCTTTCTGCTAAATAAATTGTGTAAAAGCTAGAGTCTCTTGGAAGGCTCTAGGTTTTTCTCGGTATTCAGCAAGGTACTCACTTAGAATTTCAAATTCCAAGTGTTCTTCATGATTCGCATCTTCTTCTTTGTGAGAGTAGGAAGTGCATGGTCCTTCCTCTTCCCTTTCTTCAATCTTCTTGACCTCCTTGGAGAGGTCTCCTCTGGATCTAAAAATAGATGAGAGTAAACTCATCTTCTTCATCATATTGATCTTCTTTGGTTGAGACTCACAGGCTGAGCCAGAGATCATGCTTTGATACCACAGTAATATCCCAAATTAGGAACAGCTACACTATGGGAAAGATAGTTCCCATTTTATTTCAGATCCCATTCTTCAAAGGGACATCTAGACATCACTTTCTTATCCTCTTGAGTATTTCACCTTTACATGATGATGGCTTGATAGCTAACTTGCATGATGAGTAGGGGAAATGTGGAGGCTTGATTGATGAGATAGCATCACTTTCCTTGGAGGAGATCATCATACAGGGATGCTATAGGGAGAGGAGAAGAAAACTCAGTCTATCCTTGCACTTTCTTGAGGGAAAGCAATATTTTAGAGGGGAGGACTGTAATAATCCAAAATTTCCAAGTAGAAAATTGGAATATTAATTTTTTCTTATGTCATCTAGGAGATGAATAAAGTGGGTAAAAGTCCCATGAGTAGGAATAAAATCCCTCATAGTGTGAAAAGGATCATTGCAGCAGCTTGTTTTACACCTTCCACTGTGAAAAGGGGAAATTTGCATGAGGACAAGGTCAAGTTTGACCAAGTCAACAGCGCTGCCTAAGAGGTGTAGATTTCTTGGGAAGACAACGCAGTTTTGGAGGGAGAAATATTATTTGTGGAAGAAGCCCTAATGTGTGGGGTCCATGGCAAAGAGGCATTCACTTGCATAAAAGGAGGAAGAGGCAGCCATAGTGAGACATCTTGGAGCATTTGATCATTTGTCTGCTTAGACATATTTGCAGTCCTGACTGTTTAGCTGAGTTGTTCTGCTGCTTAACACGAGGGATTCCTCTTTAGGATTTCCTCTCCTTATTGACAGGCCTCTTGAAGGATTTTACTTCATTTTCTCCACATCTTGGCTCAAGGCCAAAGCCATTATTCAGTCACTGCGTTATTTCTGCTAAAGTATAACATAGTGTTGCTGGGTGTTGCAGTGGAGGGGTTCCACAACACCATTCCTTGTCTCATATTTTAGAGGAGGGAGTCTCTATTCCTCTAAAAGGTTAGAAGGAATTTTTTTAGTGTATATTTTCATATTTTGGCATCAAGGCCAACATCTCCCATCATAGACAGCGCAGTCTATCCTCCATACTGCATTATTTCAGTGCACACTTGCAGTGAGAGGTTGCACCAACTTCTTGGAGGGCAATATCTTTAGTGCCGGGATCAACCTTGCATTGAGAGATCCATTGGAAGAGTTTTAATTCAGATCATTCATCATATTCAGCCTTCTCTATGTATTTCTGGTTTCTGAGTTGCAGTTGCTGCCCAGCAACTCCGACATTTTTGCCATTTTTTACATTTCAGTAAATCCTTTGGAGGATTGTTGTATTATTTATTTCAGGGGTTAGAGCCTTGTTCCCCCACTTTATTTGAGCTATACGTTGTCACATATTTCTATTATTATGTAATATGGAGTAGTACCTCTTATAAATTGCATCCTCTTAGCTTGGGTTTATGCAGAAATAGCAGTGGTCTTGTCTTTCATGTACATGTCTTGTTGAGGCTTGCATTGCCTTTCTTGAGTGGATGTTTCCTCAAGAAATTGTACTCTTTTTACTGCTATAACATCATTTTTTTTCTATCTATATCTTCTTGTCTCACAACTAATAAAATAACGCTTTCATTCTAGCTCTTGTGCTTACATTGCTGTAGCCCCTTTCATCGGGCACTTTCTGAGGACATCTAAGTGTGGGAGATATGTTTAACCACCTTAGAATGATTTCTTTGGAGCCTCCTCTTGTATTTATCACTTAGACACATTTTTCTAATGGATCTAGGTCTTAGTTTCAATTCCTGTAGCAGCTGTTACTAGAAAATGCATTTTCCAGTCATGCCTTGCTAGCTATTCTAGATTTGGAATATTACAGTGGTATCAGAGCAACTTTCTTGGCTCATCTTGTGAGTCTCAACCCAAGAAGATCAAAATTATGAATAATATGAGTTTACTCTCATCAGTTTTCAGATCCAGAGAAAACCTCTCCAAGGAGGTTAATAATATTGAAGAAATAGAAGAGGAAGAACCATGCACTTCCTATTCTCATCAAGAAGAAGATAATGAGCATGGAAGATACTTGGATCATCTGATTCTAAGTAATTACCTTTTTGAGTACAAATCTCAACCTAGAGCTTTCAAGGAGACTCTAGATTTCCCTCAGTTCATCTAGTTGAAGGAAGAGATGAGACCCTGTAGCAGAAGAGAAATCAAAGGAAATATATTTATGCTGTCTACCTTTGATGGGTTATCTACAGCAAGAACTTGGGTGAGGAAGTTGGAGGAATTTTTCCTACTACATCCTCTAGCAGGGGAAGAAGCTGTTGAAGTCTCAGCGCTGCACTTGGAGGGTGAAGCCTATGTTTGGTGGTGCAGCCACTTGAGCCATGCAAGGGTGAAAACTTTTGCAGAGTTCACTCAAAGGTTGATCAAAACCTTTGATAGAGAAAGAACAAAGGAGGAAAAGCCCTCACCACCACTTGAGGAGATTTTTCCTGACGCTGTCACACTCATGGAAGAGAAGCCACAGGCATCCACAGCTAGGGCAACCAACACTTTGGAGGAAGGAACTCTTGCAGCCCTACAAGCAGTTCCCAAACATCATTAAGGTATGAAAATATTTCCACAATCTATTGTTGCAGCAAATTGTTTTGATAATTGTGGAGATTTACTTTTACATGACCAAGGGTCAAATCCCATTGCTACTGTAGAGCAGCTTGGTTGCACTGCGTTGTGCAACATGGAAACATTCAAGGAGGAAATAAACCATCATCCTCATGAGCCATTGTTGGATTGCATATCACATTTGAGGTTGGGGTTTGAAGACTTGAAGGAAGACAGTAGACATCTTGGAGTGATAAACCCTTTTTCCTTTCAAGATGACCATTTCTCAATGAGCTCCTCTCAGCTCAAAGAGGAACTTATACTTTCATAAAATCCAAGACCTCATTGTTTTTGGAGGATTATTGTTGAGAGGGAGGTCTCATGGAGAGATCTCATTAGAGGTGCACTTCAACACACCATGGAGTGCAAATATTTTCTTCCTTTCTCACAGGAGCAGATAACAGATGGAGGACATCTTCGAATGGATAAAATCTCTCATGCTTGTGTTGGACATCCCTTGAGCCATACACATCATGATGGGAGGTTTTTTCCTACCACCTATTTGGGTCCTTATAGGGTCTCATTCATCCTCGAGAAGATTGCATTTCAAAATCCCATGGAGTGCAAAGATAGAGATGTGGTTTGGCAGGATGGTTGCCCTCATGGGAGGAGTACCAATATGAAGAGAAGGAGAAGAAATCCATAGGTGATTGAGTGGATGTGGTTTATAAGCAAGGATCTGGGGGGCTACTTGTAGATCTATGACACTGGGCAACAGGAGGCTTGGCTGCACTGGTTACCCTTGAAAGAGTTTGGCCATCACTTGGCATACACTCTTCCTAAGAGTAGGAGGAAGGAGGAGAGATTGCAGGATTCTTGCTTCATTGGGAAGCATAGAGTATGGATGCATGGTGTTGGTGTGATGTTCATATCATTCATTGTGTCTTCATCACATGAGTTGTATGATGGAAGTATGGGGAGGCAACAAAATATTTTTTTTATTTGCTTTTTCATGGGAGAGTAAGAGCAGATTTGCTCTCACACTTTGCATGATGTTGCAGGAGGAGGAGATGGAATTATCTCCTTGGTCTATGATGATTTGGGAGCACTTCCATCTTGGGGAGTATTCCATATTTTTTGCAGCATTATTAGAAGAGTCTTTAACAAGGAGCATGTCAAAGAACAGATCTTTGTATTGACAGGAGCTTATTTGCATAAGCTCACAACGTTGTCACTTTGGAGCAGAGATTTATGGATGGAGTGTCCCCAAGATCACTTCACTTTGGATGCACTTGGTGGACAAAGAGGAGGTGATGATGATAGAGTGGTGGATAGAGACATCTATCACTATGGCATACTCTTATTGACTTGGGTTTCCAAGCATGAGGAGGATTATCTTCTTGCAGCACATGGGTCATTTTTCTTCATAGCATGCCAAAACACTATGGAGAAATAATTCATGAGTCCATGTGCCATATTACTTCCAGCATATGGTAAGAGGTTTGTTTATACATTCATTAACTTGCACACTTTTACCATTACTATGCAGTGCATTGCTTCACAAGGGGGCAAGCTTTTCATATTGCTCCATGTTCATAGTTGGGCCAATCTATATGATGGAGGCAGCCATATTTTATGTGACCTTGGGAAAATGTTCTATCATCACATGTATGTTCAATTGTTGCACTCAAACATGTATAATATGAAGACATGCATGATTAACCATGTAAAAAGGAACATTTTGCCTTGTACTTTTCTCAAGCAACAGCTTGTAAAATTGCGTTGTACACACCTAGGAGACTGTTGGTATCTTCAAGCACCACATGGAGCCATCAGTATTTCCTTCATTCTTGTACTGATCATGTCTTCACTTGCTGATATTGGTGATATTCTTGTTGGGAGCATGATTGGGAGGTTGACACATGAGTTGGATGTGTCCTTGAGGGGAGAAAACTCCCACATTTTCTGCACTACATGTTTTAATGGGAGCATGGGAGGAGATATGGCCACCCCAACCACATGTTTGTTCTCTTTTGAGGTGGGCCATGAGATTGATATTAGTCCATTGTATAATCATGGGCAAGTATTGGATTATGTATTATTGACACATTCAAAAATTTACTATCTATTAGTAGATGTGAGGGATTTTGTACATCACTTGCCATGCTACTTTCTGATGTTGCAGTGGGTGAGACTGCACTGTATCCTTCTAAGCTATTGTTTGTATCATGCATTATCATGTAAAAATTGTAGAAAAATTCTTATTGGGATACTCTATGATGATCTTGTCGTATTCATCATGGATGAAACATTTTGGGCCAGCTTGTTCTTCATTGTTGGAGGAGAACTCTTTGGAGGATTGTTCTTCACTTTTCCATTTGAGGGAAATAATTTTGCAGCCCAGGATCAGCACATACTCTACACTTATCATAAGTGGAGAGAAAGGAAACTTGGGGTAGGCTATGAAGCTTGCCAAGTTCAGAGTTTCAGCCCACCTTCATTTCCAGAGCTTGAGGTGGAAGGAGATTTTCAGGAGTTGCCATGTTGGGAGGTGACTCATTTTGTTTGGATGATTTCTTGGGGATGGAGGATCCACATGGGGAAGATGTTCCTCATCACATTTCTGACTCCGTGCCTTGAGTGAAGACTTCCAGTTCTATCATTGCAGTTGCTTGAGGACAAGCAACATTTGGGAGGGGAGGACTGTAATATTCCAAATTTTTCCCACAATAAATTGGAATATTAACTTTTGTTATTTTCACTTAGGAGTTGAATAATTGGGTGAGAAGTCCCATTCACAATAAAAACATGGATAAAATCCCTCTAGTATGAAAGGGGATCATCCCTGGAACTAGATTTCACACCCTCATGTGTGAAAGGGGGCATTTTGAAAAGAGGCTTGGTTAAGTTTGACCAAGTCAAACAGCGCAAAGATATGAGGTGGAAAGAACCATATGGGATAGCACAGAGAAAGAGGAGGGAATATTCCTTGAAGGAGGAAACCCTAATAGAGTGGGACCCATGGAGAGGGAGCTCTCATGTGTTTAAAAGGAGGGCAAGGCAGCCATTGTTAGGCATGCATATGATTATTGATTTCATGTCTTCTTAGACATTTTCTGCAATCCTGGCTGTTTAGCTGAGTTTCTATGCTGCTTAGCACAAGGATCTACTACTTAGGAATCCTTCTCCTTTCTTGAGAAGCCTCTTGGAGGAGTTGTACTTATTTATCTCACATCTAGGCTTGAGGCCAAGCATCCTCCTCGAGGACAACGCTATTGCTGCAGCGACATAATTCTGTGTTGCACGGTGTTGCAGTGAGGAGTCACAACACCTATTTCATCTCTTGTTTTTAGAGGGAGAGTGTTATTTTCTTTGGAGGATCTGATTGGAAGCCATTGGAGCTTATTACAGATCTTGGTAGTGGGCCAACTCATTCCTTTTCCCCTACAACACTGTTTGCTTCAATAACTGCGTTATTTTCATGGCGCATTTGGTGTGGGGTTTTGTATTGCTGATTGGAGGGTGAGATTTCCAGTGATAGGATCAGCCTTCACTTGGAGAATCCCTTGGAGGAGGTTTAATTCAAATCATTCATCATATTTAGCCTTCTCTATGTATTTCTAGTTTCTGAGTTGCAGCTGCTGCCCAGCAACTCCAGCATGTTTTCCATTTTGTACATTTCATCCAATCCTTTGGAGGATTGTTGTATTATTTCTTTCAGGGGTTAGAGCCTTGCTCCCCCACTTTATTGAGCCATACATTGTCATATATTTATGTTATTATGTAATATGGAGTAGTACCTCTTATAAACTCCATCCTCTTAGCCTAGGTTTATGCAGAAATAACAGTGGTCTTGTCTTTCATGTACATGTCTTGTTGAGGCTTGCATTGCCTTTCTTGAGTGGATGTTTCCTCAAGAACTTGTACTATTTTTACTACTATAACATCATTTGTTGGCTATCTATATCTTCTTGTCTCACAGCTAATAAAATAACATTGTCATTCCAACTCTTTTGCTTACATTGTTGTAGCCCCTTTCATCGGGCCCTTTCTGAGGACATCTAAGTGTGGGAGATCTGTTTAACCACCTTAGAAGGATTTATTTGGAGCCTTCTCTTAGATTTAGCACTTAGACACATTTTTATAAGGGATCCAGATCTTGGTTTCAATTCCTGTAGCATCCATTACTGAAAAATGCGTTTTCCAGTCATGCCTTGCTAGCTGTTCCAGATTTGGAATATTACAATAACTTCCCTCAAATTTATTCTAGTGTTGGAGGTGATCACATTTTATATTGCCACTAAGACTAGGTTTTTTGGATCATTGGGAAAGTACCTATGCCTTTTTTTCATGATCCTCTTCTTTAGTTGATAATTTTTTACATTATAAACATTCTTACTCTATCTATTGGCGTAGATGTAATCCCCATCTCTCTGAATTGAATATGGTCCCCTGTGAGTGGTTTTCCATCTAGATTACTGGGCTCATCATCCATGGGATGGATGGTGTCTTCTTCCTCATATTGTTCCTCCTCCAGTTCATGAGTCAAATGTTCTTCTTCTAGCCTCTATGTTGCTTCCTCCTCCTGAGACTGCCTCTGTTTTTTTTCCTCTATCTGTCTCATATATTATTCTTCTACCAATTGCTTCTCAAGCAACCCATCTTGCTTCCCACTCTCCTTTTCTTCTCCTCATTCTTCTTCTCCTTCTATCATCCTTGGTTTTGTTTGTGTAGCTCTTGTTTTCGAAGGATAAACCTTCCATTTTCTATTTCTCTCACATGATGAGTACATGATCATTTTCCTGGGAGCTAAATTATTTACTTTAAGGCATTTTTTCCTCCTCCTCTTTTTCTTGCCGACAGTCACTCTGGAGGCGCCACTCCCTTCAAGGTACAAGTCAAATTTGACATTCCCATATATGAAGGCCACATAGATTCATACGCCATAGATATATGGTTAAATATGTTGGAAGGATATTTGTCAGTTCATGATTTTTCCAATATGGAAAATATTAATTTTACCCTCCTCAAAGTCACCCCCCATGTCAATGACTGGCTGGAAACCTACTACGAATAGAGGCATGAGAGAGAAACCTCACTTTTTTTAGCAGAACCCACTTAGAATTGTTTCCAAGATGGCATCAAGGAAAAATATTACCCCATGGTAGCTATGAGGACAAGTACATATAATTGACTACAATGCGACATCAAAGGTATCGAGATGTGCATGAGCTAACGAATCTATTCCATATGCTATGCACAAACTCGAGTATCAAATATTTGGAAAAAAATCTGGTGTTTAAGTACCACATTTATTTGCACATATACATTCAGGAGGAAATGGAGTTCCTCGACATCTCCTTGCTTGGTGCAGCATACCGATATGCTACTAATATCGAGAAAATATTTAAACATAAGAAGCGATAATTTGGATCTACGAATATGAAGTAAGGGAAAGGTGGCCCAAACCAAAGAACAAAGAAAAAAGCCGAGGGGAGACCCATGACAACCCGCCGAAGCTGCAAGAAAAGAAAAACACCGTGAAGACAAAGAAGAAAATTGGATATTTGTGTGAGTTCCATAAGAGCCCCACTCACAAGACAAGTGAGTGTGGGGCCAACCAGACACTGGCGTCCGAGCTAAAGGCTTCTGAACCATATGCATGCTTCGAATCTAAGTCAAAACATGACAAGGGGAATGAAAAAGGGAAGAAAATTTTTTATTCCAGAAATATGAAATTTGGTCCTATAGTAGCCCTCTAAATCTTCTTTCCAATGCCAGAGATCTGACCTGATTTGGATTCTTCAAGGCAAAGTTATGCCCAATCTCCCACAATGACCTAATTATAGAATGGTTTAGTAGAGTGAAATTGTACGGTGTGCCACGTATCACTATTTCCTCCTTCAACTCTCAAATTTATATACACGAAACTACAGTCCATGTAATTGCAGCAACTTTTTACATAATTCTAATCTGATGCTCAGAGAGATAGTTATGATGATTTTCCCACGGTCACCTCTTTGAGATGAAATCTGGGGGCCTGAAAAAAATCCTAACTTCCACAGATTACATCTCCAAAATTGTTGTGAACCAAGATCTGAAATTTTTACATGAAATTCCTCATCATTTCAGCTTCGCTCTGTAAAAATTTCAGCTTCTGAAACTTCGTAGAAAAAAATTTATAGCGAAAATTCCACGATGTCTTGTTTAGGTGAAATTTGGGAGCATGAAAAAACCCTAACTTCCACAGATCATATCTCCGAAAATATTGCGAACCAAGATACAAAATTTTTATACGAAGTTCCTCAGGATTTGTTCTTCGCTTTATAAAAATTTCATCTTCTAAAACTTCCTATAAAAAAATATTATAGCGAAATTTCCACGATGGACTATTTAGGTGAAATTCGAGAGCCTAAAAAAACCCGGACTTCCACAGATCATATCACCAAAAATATTTCGAACCAAGATATGAAATTTTTATATGATGTTCCTTAGTATTTAGGCTTCAATCTATAAAAAATTTAGCTTCTGAACCTTCATATAAAAAAATTTATAAGGAAAATTCCACGGTGACCTGTTCAGAGCAGCGAGACCCTAGAATCCAAATCTATGATACCAAATGTTATGAAACCAGCTCCAAAAATAGAAGAAAAGAGAGATAAACGCCTTATAAATAAGCCGCTTCGAGGGGACAAGCTCCTTTATATTACAATAAATGAACAATTCTTGGATGATACAAATGACAAAACTGCCTCTATATATATATATATATATATATAGGGGTCCATGGGGTCACAATAATCCTTGCAGACCTAACAATAATAATGTAAGGGCCCAATAATAACAATAAGGGGGCTACACTAACAAAAATAAGGGGATACACTAGTATTATATGGAACGAACACCCCTAGCCACAAATATTGCCTTATACTTATCGATGCTTCCATCTCTCGCATGTTTGATCTTATAGATCCATTTGGAAGTTTCCACAAATTTTTATTCGGGTCTAGGTACGATCTCCCAAACTCCATTATTCAATATAGATTGATATTATTCACTCATGGCATCGTTCCATTCCTAATGTTTCACAACTTATTCAAATTTGGATGCATTTGCTTCTATTAGTTTTCTATGTATGTTACATGCACAAAATATCACTTGGTTTTCTTACTTTCTATGAATGTTCCATTCATTGGTCCATGAACTTCTACATCAAGTAGTGTTGATTTCAACTATTTAGGTCTCTTTCTTGATTCGGGGAGGACCACAGGTTGAATAGGTTCACTGGGAACCTCATCTTCATGATGGGATTCTTCTTCTCCATTGTTAACTTCCTCTTCAAATACTAGAAGTTATTCATCATCATAGTCCATGGGAAGTCCCTTAGATTTATTGAATGTGATACTTTCGTCAGATATGACATCTCAACTTACTTCTATATGGTTTCCTTTCCTTATGTAGATTCTGATGGATCCGACTTCTTTATTTTATCATTTGGTATATGAATATATATGGGACACCCAAAGATACATAGATGGTCTATAGTTGGTTTCTTCCCATTGAATACTTCTTCGGGAGTCTTGTTTTCTAGCAACCTATGGGGACTTCAATATGCATTTTTGTCTTCATGGATTCTCCAAAAAAAAAACGGGTAGATCTTGATCATGTAACATCGCTTTTACACTTTCTTCAATGGATCAATTCTTTCGTTCTGTAACTCCATTTTGTTCAAGATTTTACGTGACTATAAACTTCCTATTAATCCAAAACTCATTACAGAAGGTTATAATTTCCTTGGATGTATATTCTCCTCCATTATCAGATCTTAGTATCTTGATTCTTCTTTCTGTAAGGTTACGCACTTTGGATTTGAATTCTTGAAATTTTGTAAATACTTCGTCCTTGGATTTCATCAAATAAACCCAAGTTTTTCTTGAATGATCATCTATAAAGGTGACATAATATAGATTACATCCAAGTGATTTAGGATTCATAGGACGACATACATAGGAGTGAATGAGATCCAAGAGTTATTTTAGCCACGAAGCACTAATTCCAAATGGTCTCTTGGTATTATTACTCGATGCACATCCCTTACATACTCCTTCATGATATTCTTTCAATTCAGGGATTACATCTACTATGGAACTTAAAGTTAGAATGATTTTGAAATTAAGATTACCAAATATTCTATTCCATAGTTCACATGGGATGATTTCAATGTGAATCAAAGCTTTTGCTAGAGGATAATCAACCTGTAAATTCTTCCTTCTTGAATACCAATTACTCTAGCATTCTCTATGTTTGAGTTTTTACTCTATCACCATTATCTTCTAGACTTGAAATGGAAATAAGTTCTTATGAAACCTGGAACAAATAGGATGTTTTTGAGGTGAATGTTGCTTGCATTCTCTAGCTCTATAGAGGTCGAACCAATTCCTATTACAAGATAGCTATTATTATCTCCAAGATCCTATAAGTAATAATATTTTCCCTTTGATAATGTCCTCAATTGTTTGTGATGACCAGCCATGTGTCTATATGCACCACTATCAATTACCCAAATTCTCTCATCTTGGATTGTGCCACTGAGTTCGAGAAGAGACCTTCATATTTTGCATTGATCACTTCCTTCTTTGTTGTGAATAGAAGATTCCATTCTTCCTTGATGCGTTTCTTGCGATATATTTCTACCTTTTAACACTTCTTGATGAACTTCTTCAATGTAGTGGAGATATTCATAATTCCCTTAGACAACCTTAACTCTGATACCATGTTGAGAAATCTATATGGAAATTATTAGAATTATTTCTCTTTCCTTCATAACTGATTGTGATGTCTTTTTACTTATTATTTTTGTTCATTATTATTATATGTGTGAATCATCAAATAAATACCAAAACAAGAAGAATAATAACGCAAAATATTGGCTGCAATCCAGGGCCAAAACCACTCCTCTTGAGAGGAAAACCTAAAAATATCTTCTCTTCCTTATATATTCTTCAATTGATGAATTCCAAGACCTTAAGACTGATACCAATACCATCCAATACCAATAGTAACCTCTTTGGATGATGTGATTACCTTGTTCATCTCAAACCCAATCAAATCTCTTCTAGTAGCACTTCTTTGACCTCTTGCTACAAGATTTTTGGCCTCCTATTGCAGATCTAAAATTTTGGACTCCCTAAAATTGCAGTTTCCACATGTGAGAACCTAAATCTTCCTCTAGAGTCTTCCCTTGACCTTCACTTCCATTTCTAAAACCTCTAGAGCTTAAGGATTAACCTTGGTGAATTTCTCTTGACCTCTTTACCTTATTTTCTCCAAGATCGAACTTGTAGATGGAAGCCCTAGATCTGTTTTAGAAACCATAGACCTCCTTAGCATGTGTGAGAGAAAATTAGCCCAAATAAGAAAATTCTTCTCCCTCTTCCTTCGATAGAATGAGTGGTGAGTGAATGTGTCTTAAGGAGGACGAGTTCTCTTTTATTTATAGGCTCTTCAAGGTGGACGCGGCTCTTCCTTTTAGGCTAACTTTCCAGTTGCTAGGCCAACTTGGTCTTGGAGGGTATTCCGACAGTTTTAAAGACAAAACAATTTTCTTTACAAGTTGCAATGTTCTCGATGGGGTCTTAAACTTGTGAAAATGGATCTTTTGACTTATTTACCTAGGAAAGACCCTAAAATCACTCAATGGGTGCTTGATCTATAAAATAAATGACCTTGAACATGAAACCCATGCTCCAAAAAAATAATAATATTTTTTCTTTTATTTTAAAATTTACAGGAATCAAAATCACATTTCATACTTATGAAGACCAAACCTAGTTACACATTTTTCAACAACATGGGACAAAGAGCATACCCTATTCTTCTTCCGAAAGTTGAAATTCTTCTTTATCAGAAATATCCGATTCAAAATATTTCCTTGACATCCAGAGTAAGAAACAAAAAAATTTCATCTAAGAACTGATCCTTAAAATCCTTTTTATTAATGAGGCCTTTATCTTATTCATTTTCCATTATTTTCCTTCATTTTCCTCCTCACATGCAACATGTGACATTTCACCTTCATTTTCTCCTAATTTCCCTTATTTCCATAAATAAACTACCAGAAAAGTCATTTTTATTTTCCAAAACCTTTACCATTACCTTTGCCAATTTCCTCAGCCATAATACCAAACGAACACCCACACTAGGATGTATTTTCCCAAAATATGGCTTCGAATAAGTGTACCATAACTGTGGTTATTATTTTGTCTTTATTAACCTTTATTGCTTGGAATTTTCACTAGGGTTGTTACAGAAACCTCCCCCTTGGGGTAACACTTTCATCGGTGTTCATTGATACCTACAACCAACAAGAGTGTTGAAAAAAAAACATACTTCCCATGGAGCTTTATAACAAGACACGAGTTAGAAAAGTAATATTATTATCCTAAAGGGGGACCTGGAGTAAGGAGAAAGACTTGTTGAATACCTACATATTATTCCACATTGTTATCACTAGAAAATAGAACAAGAAAAGGACATCATGAAATGTCAAGAAAAAGGATTTATAGGGTGGAAAACATTACAAAATCTGGAAAATTTATCTTTCTCCAAAGTCAAAAGGAAAACTTATCAAATTGAGCACAAAAGACACTGGCATGATGCACTCCGTGTGCCATTTTCTTTCATAGCATCGCAAGTCTCAGTGAATTTTCCTCAATAAGCCACGCGATCCTGGGTATGGCGGAAGGTCACCATCAACGTTCATGTTTCAGACTTCAGGAAGAAGATTCTCTACTTGAGGCCACCCAAGGACAACCACCTAGAGCCACCTTGAGACCTAAAATGAGCACACAATGGAATCAACCACCACTCTTGGGTCACTATCCACAATTGTACCAAGAGAGGGAAGAAGATTTTATTTTTTCCTATAAAATAACACCATGAGAAGAAAATTTAGAACACGTTGTTATGCTGGCCAAATTTCCCATGAGAAAACCAATAGTGTGTTGTCCAAGTAGTAAAGGAGTGAAGGGATTGATTTTTTGGCCATCTGAAATCTCAATCCCAAAGTAGAAGTGCATCAATTGTCCATTATACAATCACTCATTCGAGGATAAGAGAGAGGCATGAAAACAACTTAAGGGAAGAACCCTCCTTGATTTGAGTATTAGAGCTCCATATCTCCAAGGAATCAGTGCAAGTGTTTTAGTGTTCTACCTCTTTTTACCACTAGTGGCTAATAAAAGGGGATTTGTTCTCTGTTGGTATTATTAGTTCGTTTACTCGATATTGAGCTTTTTTTATATGTGTATTTTTTGTTTCTTGTTTCCTCCTCTTTATGTAGTATGCTATGTTTTATAACTAGTTTTTCTACATGTTATGATGCTTCACTAACCATCTAGTAACCCATTTTTTCCTTGTGACATTGCTTGTAGGCTAGCAATCACTCCTACTAAGCATCGGTGCATTTCGTACACCCTTGTACTAAACACACCAACACACACATTATAAAAAACAATTTTTAAATCATAACAAAATTCATTAAATAAAATTTGTAACCAAGAAAAAGAGTAGTTCATTAACTTATCATGTAAATAAAGAAATATATATCATACACATAACCAGAATAGTCCAACTATATACACGATACATGTATGAAGGAATACCAACTTATTGAGCTTATTATTATAAGTGTAAGATCCCAAGAACACTGTTACATGAGTGAAACATTGTATCTAGTAGTGGAAGACAAAGCCACAACTTGCTTCTCAAAAACATTATCTATCTCCTATGTAATACAAGAGAATCCATGGCTAGACCTCCAAAAGCCTGAAAAAAAACCCCTTGTTTGAGTTATGAGGAGTTATTTATAACAAACACAATGAATTTCTACCTTCCTCCTAACTCTTTGACTTCTATGACTATTCATATTCTAATATGACTCATTACATTCCAATGTGTGTCTTTTCATATTCCACATGTTTCCCTTGGACTTCATCACATAACCATTATTAAATAATACAATTTACACATGATACGATGGAATTATAAGACAAAACTGCTAAAATACAAAACTCATCAATTGGATAGATCATGTGCTTCTTCATGGAGTTCATTATGATGTAAGTGTGACATGCTATGAACTCCTTTGTGATGGCTTCGATCTGATCTGGAAAGTATCCTTTGTAGTGCACCTTCACCTCTAATGCCTCTGATAGTATTTTCTTGGATCTTGACTAGACACTATTCCACAACCATGACAACATATGTGCGCTTTGACTGGTGTGAAGGAATACTGTTGAATAACATATTTTGTCACTTATAAGCATTCCTATTCTATTTCTTGCTTGATTTGTTCAATGTAATCCCTGATCTCTTGAAATATGACCTCCCTACCTCTGATTGCTTCAAGAGATCTAATAACGGGCATCCTCTGATTTTGTGTAAGAGACTTAAACCCACTATGCATTCGGTTGTAGGCATCCATGGTGTTAACCAAATGTGCTCCAAGATGTGATTAGTTCTGCAGGTGGAGTCACAACCGCACTCTATCAATCTTTGCATAAATATTATCCTTATTTTCCAAGTGTTGTAGAGGATCTGGATATTTGGAAGTCCAGGGCCTGTATTTGGTAAACTACTCTAGTTGTTATCTTTAAGAGTTTCACTATTTATTTCATGTTATTATGAATTCCAATGAGAAGGACCATGACCTGCTATATAAGTATCATCTAATCATATAATCGTTTCATTGTATCCTCCATTGGTCCCAACTCTTCTAGCATCATTGACTACCACTTTATGGTACTAATATTCAGTGATGAAAACCACTAGTCCTCTACTGCAAGATGCTATACTCGTTGCTTTGTTGTAGAAAATAATATTCTCATCCTGAAATTCTCATTTAGTGTAATATTCCAAAATTTGCATGCAACAAATTGGAATATTGAATTTTGCTAATTTCCCTTAGGAGGTGAATAAATGGGTAAGGAGACCCATGCACAATAAAAATCTGAATAAAATCCCTCATGGTGTGGAAAGGGATCAAGGTAGCAGCTGGATTTTACACTCCCATGTGTGAACAGGGACAAATTCATGTGGACAAGGTCAAGTTTGACCAAGTCAACAACGCATATATGAGAGGAGGAAATCATCCATAGAGGCAGAACAGTGCAAGTGGAAGGAATATTGCTTGGTGGAGAAAACCCTAATGATTGGGACCCAAGGCAAGGAGGCTCACACATGTTTAAAAGGAGGGCAAGGTAGCCATAACAAGTTTATGCTCATGATTTGATTTTGGTCTTGAAGACTATTTTCTTTCTGCAACTATTTAGTTGAGATTGTTGTGTTGCTTAGCATAAGGATTTCCTGTTTAGGAATCCTTCTCCTTTCTTGAGAGGCCTCTTGAAGGTGTGTACTGATTTGCCTCACATCCAGGCTTGAGGCCAAGCCACCTCCTTCAGCTACAAAATTATTTCTGTTCAAGTATAACGTTGTGTTACAGGGTGTTTCAGTGAGGGTTCACAACACCACTTCCGGCACTTGTATTTCAGAGGAGGAGGCTCTCTTTATCTTTAGAGATCAGTGAGGAAGCATTCTGGAGAATATTGGCACATCTTGGCACTTGGCCAAAGTATTCCCAACATCCACAGTGTATTAATTTATAGGAACTGTGTCCTTTTTGCAATGTTGCAGTGTGAGGGTCAAACCCCTCAATCTTGAGCTTGTTTCTGAGGAAAAGGGCCATCCCTTCTCCCAAAAACTTTGTAAGAAGGATTCTACTTCATTTTCTGTATTTTTCAGCTGTATATACTTAGAGCTTCAGTTAGACTACATTTTCCAGATCTAGATCTGTAGATTTGACATTTTTCACTTGTACCTTCATGTAACCCTTGTCAGGTCATTCCAATTACGAGTAAAAGAGGCTTTTCCTCTATTTCTCTCCAGGATATGATGTAATATACTCCATGTATGTTGTTTCTAATTATTTTCTGCATAAACCCTCAGAAAATCATGTTGTCTATGCTTCAGTAAATTCTGCATAAGTCAAGTCATGGGGTTTGGGCCTTTTTGAGTTGTACTGGGACTAGGGGATTTGTTTAACTTAGTAAAACAGATTTGTTTCTGATTATTTTCTGGATGGAAGTCCCATACAGCATAAGTTAAAGGATACAACCATTATTTTCCCCTTTTATTGCGCTGTATATTGGGAATAACGTTTTTAAGGGTCAAAATGTTGCTTTTCCCCAACTTTTGGATCCCGTAATGAAGTGAAAGTTTCTGCTATGACATTAAATGATGATAATGTGTTTCTTAACACATTTCCATGAGTGAATATAGTGCTTCTTCCCTATAATTGTGTTTATATATTGCTTCAATCCCATTATTGGGAAAAATTTCCATCTATTCTAGGCGTGAGAGTCTTGTTTTCCTCACCTAGTTTGCTTGGTTTCTGATTTCCTCTTGGATTCGGGTCTTAGATAATCACATCTAATGGATCCAAGGGCTATTCTTGTTTTCTGCAGCATACATTCCTAAAAAATGCGTTTTTTAGGCATGGCTTGCTACCTATCCCAATTTGGGGATATTACATTTAGAAAGTACTTTGAGTTCTCCTATGTTGTTGTAGAAAATGTAACATTTTCCACCATAAATTCCCTCACATTTCTTCTAGTGTTGGAGGTGATCACATTTTCTATTGCCACTGAGACTAGGTTTTGTGGATCATTGGGAAAGTACCTATGCCTTTTTTGCACGATCCTCTTCTTTAGCTAATAAATTGTTACATTATAAACATTCTGACTCTATCTATTGGTTTAGGTGTATTCTCCATCTCTCTGAATGGAATATGCCCCCTTGTGAGTGGTTGTTCATCTGGAGTACTAGGCTCATCATCCATGGGATGGATGGTGTCTTCTTCCTCATATTGTTCCTCCTCTAGTTCATGAGTCAAATGTTCTTCTTCTAGCCTCTACATTGCTTCCTCCTCCTGAGACTACCTCTATTGTTTTTCCTCTATCTGTCTCCTCTATTATTCTTCTACTAGTTGCCTCTCAAGTAACTCATCTTGCTTCCCGCTCTCTTCTTCTCCTCATTCTTCTTATCCTTCTCTCCTATTTGGTTTGTTTGTGTAGCTCTTTTTTTCAAAGGATAAACCTTCTATTTTATATTTCTCTTTCATGATGAGTACCTGATCCTTTTCCTTGGAGCTAACTTATTTACTTGAGGCGTTGTTTCCTCCTCCTCTTTTTCCAACTCATGCATGTCCTGATTCAGAATATTGTGAGGTGAACTGGTATTCATGGATGGATGTGTTTTCATTCTTTCATTATACCATTTCTTTATCTTTTCATCCTCGTTTGACATATTGATGACTACCTTATATTATGCTCGATCATTTCACAATGTTTCCTGACAATTCACCTGGGATCATATGCATGGATGTATTTGGTGGAAAAGTGTAGATGGCTCAACTCTTTTGTTTCAACTGGTAATGTCCTATGATTGTTCAATTCATATTATCCTATCCTTAATTTAAATTTAGGCCAAGGGGATTTCTTCCTCTTGTGAAGGGTTCTTGACAGTCCCTTATCCAACTTATTTTCCACCCCCTACATGACCACCTTGTTTGTTATATATTGAGGCATAAGATGAGGGGTTGTTTGACATCTGAAGCATCTTATGTATGCTACCTTGGGAGATGCAAACCAATCCAAAATAACTTAGAGTGAATCCTTCACTTGATTAATCATACATTATGGCTCAGTCTCAAATATCAAGCGAAATATGGTTGTAAATAAGTGCTCAACCAATCTGTTGTACACGCCTCTCAAGCTTCCTTCTGATAATAACCTGAAACGAACATAAACAAGGAACTTCTTTGTAGGATTACAGTTCCAATATAGTTTCGGAAATGCATATCATGCACATATATAATCCAGGTGGATATTGATGGCCACCCACCTATTTCACTTGGACCCCCACCATTGTTTCTTTCAATTTTTTAGTTTCCTTAATTATAGCACAATTTACTATTTTTGGTAGTTTTTCGAGTCCTAAACTTCAAGCGCCATTTTGAGACCCTAAACGATGTCTTTTGTGAAAATCAGGATAAATATTTTTCTTTGAATGATTTTTCTCACTCATAAGTTGTAGTCCTCAAATATATGTTTCTAACAAGGTATTGTGCGCATCAAACAAAGATCATATTCCAAATATACGACCTTGGGAAGTTGATGTATCAATTTACCCAAATGAGGCCCATAGTTTTGGCACTTCATCTCCTAGTGTTAGGTTTTTTGATTTTTTGGGTTTTCCATTGTTTCTCAATAATAAATAGGCCTTGGAGCTGCATTTTAACACAATTCAAAGGCATGTATCAGTCACATCTCTTCTTAGAGATAAGCTACCATCGCCCAAGCTAATTTATTTCCATTTTGTCTGTAAGCATATTTCAGTTCTTCGATATTAATGAAATGAAGTGCTATTTATGTTCCATTTTTGTATTTATGGTTATATTTGTATTTTGTTGAATTCTTGTCTAAGTTTGGATCATTGGTATCAAATGAGTCTACTCTTTCTCTTTTTTTCTTTGCATGTCCCCAACGAGGTCATGGTATAAGGATTTAGGGATCTAATTGGTTGAACCTTTGCAAGAACAGACTCGTAAAACCAAACGAACTCCCATGGTGGAAGAAAACAAATACGAGGGAGCAAGAGATCCTTTCAAAATATTGCTCAAAGAATCCCTGGATGGAAAAATTTTCCCAGATCCTTCAGTGGATTCCCACATGTGACGCATCTTTGTCTAAAAGTCACTCTGGAGGCACCACTCCCTTCAAGGTACAAGTCAAATTTGACGTTCCCATATTTAAAGGCAAGATAGATTCATACACCATAGATATATGGTTAAATATTTTGGAAGGATATTTTTCAGTTCATGATTTTTCCAATAGGTAAAAGATTACTTTTACCCTCCTCAAAGTCGCCCCCCATGTCAAGGACTGGTTGGAAACCTACTACGAATAGAGGCACGAGAGAGAACCCTCACTATTTTTAGCAGAACCCACTTGGAATTATTTTCGAGATGGCATTAAGGAACTATATTACCCCATGGGGAGATATTAGGATAAGTACATATAATGGACTACAATGTGGCATCAAAGGGATCAATATGTGCATGAGCTGACGAATCTATTCCATACCCTACGCACAAACTCGGGTATCAAATATTTGGAAAAACATCTAGTGCTTAAGTACCACATTTATTTGCACATATACATTCAGTAGGAAATGGAGTTCCTCTACATCTCCTCGCTTGGTGCAGTATACCGATATGCTACTAAGATCGAGAAAATATTTAAACATAAGAAGCGAGAATTTGGATCTAAGAATATGAAGCAAGGGAAAGGTGCCCCCAAACCAAATAACAAAGGAAAAATCCAAGGAGGGGAGACCCATGACAACCCGCCGAAGCTACAAGCAAATAAAAATACCATGAAGACAAAGAAGAACATGGGATATTGGTGTGAGTTCCATAAGAGCCCCACTCACAACATGAGTGTCAGGCCAACCAGTCACTGGCGTTTGAGCTAAAGGCCTCTGAATTATATGCATGCTTTGAATCTAAGTTAGAACATGACAAGGGGAATGAAAAAGGGAAGCAAATTATTGACGTGGAGCCCAGTGCCACCGTTTCCACCACCAAGATCTATAAGGATGAGCCCAAAGATCCAGAGGAGGGGGAGCACCTCTTCCACTTTTAGATGTGGGTGAATGGTTCTCCACTACAGTTCATTGTCGATAGCAGAAGCCAAAAGAACCTAATTTTAGTAGAGGCCATGAAGCAGCTAGGCCTAACAACCACAACACACCCGCATCCATCCACTATCGGGTGGCTTCACCAAGGATGATATCTCTCCATCATCCAGAAGTGTCACCTTCCCTGCAATATTAAGCCCTTCATGGATGAGGTACTTTGTGATGTTGCTCCTGTTGAAGTTTTTGATGTATTATTAGGACAACCATACATGTGGAAACAACATGCAGTGTGTGAGTCTAGTCCTCACAATGTTATTATTACTTTGGGAACTAAGTTGTATAGGATACTAGAAGTAGCATTGCCTACCACCATCTCTTTTATCACTACGAATAAATGCAGTAAGCTCATTTTCCAGACTGGGGAATTTTTTTTCCATATGATTTGCCCTTAAGGCAAGAAGAATGTTTTGGCCACAACCTCTAGACAAGGCTCCTCCGCATGAAAATAGTAGATGGAAAATGTCATGGAGGAGTACATGGAAATATTCACCTCACCCACAGGGGTACCTCTACATTTTCAGGCAAGCACTCCATTTATCCAACCCTAGGTGCTTCGCTTCCCAATGGGTCAATCTATCGACACTCTATTACGGAGAATGATGAAATCAAGATGTGGATTCAGGAGTTGCTATAGAAAGGGAACATCAGGCCAAGTTCATCACTGTTATGGGAGCCTGATCATGTTGGTAGAGAAGAAGGATGGTACCTGGAGATTCTGTATTGATTATCAGGTGTTGAACAAGATCATTATTCGGAATAGGTATCCAATCCCATGGATTGATGACCTTTTCGACCAACTCAAGGGAGCCAAATATTTCAGCAATATCGACTTGAAGTCTAGGTATTACTAGGTACCAACCGAACCCTCCAATGTGTGGAAGTTTTCCTTCAAATTCAAGGAGGAACCTTTGGAATGGTTGGCCATGCCTTTCAGGTTGACGAATGTCCCTGCAACCTTCATGAGGCTGATGGAAAACATCTTGAGCCCATTCACCAACACATTCATGGTGGAATATTTTGATGACCTCCTGATCTTCAACCAGAGTTGGGAAGAGCACCTCCACCCTATTTGACAAGTCCTCCAAACTCCGCAAAAACACAAGTTGTGTGCCAATTTAGAGAAATTCACTTTTCGTATGAATCAGGTTCAATACCCAGGGTACATCATTGATGAGAAGGGTGTGCATGTGGACCCAACCAAGATACAATTCATTTGGTATTTTTCATCCCCAACCTTTCTAACAGAGCTTTGCAGCTTTCTGAGTCTTGCCAATGTATACCGCAGGTTCATGTTGGGGTTCTCTCATATCACTTGGCCTTTGAAGCAAGTAACCAAGGGCGAAGCGAAAGAAAAATGATTTTGTTCTAAATCCCAAAAAAAATAATTTTCTAAGTTGAAGCATTAACTCTGCTCTGCACTTGTGCTCACATTACCAGACCTGCAAAAACCATTTGAGATCAAGACAAATGCTTCTTACTATGTTATTGGTGCAATTTTTACTTAGCAAGGGCATCCAATGGCATATCACAGTGAGACACTTTCAGACAAAGTCCAAAAGTATCCCACCTATGACAAAGATATGTATTCCATTGTGCAGGCCTGCCAACATTGGAATAATTACATTATGGGGAAGGAAACGATCATACACACAAACCATTAACTCCTGCAATTCATACATACACAAGGGAAGTTGTAGAATGATCGCCATCAGAAATGGTCCACATACTTGCAATAGTTCCACTTGAACATTAAGTACAAGATGGGTAGCACCAATAATGTTACAAGTTGCCTCAGTCGACCACCAGTCAAGGCACTAACCAATGTGCTTGACTCTTGTGGGCACGAGACTTCATAGTGGTCGCCTTTGTACAAGAGTGATCCATAATTCAAAAACACATACTAGACACTCCTGGAAGGCAAGAAAGTTCCAAATTTTCACCTCCAAGATACATTGTAATGTCACCTAGGACACCTATGTGTTCCTTCAAGCGAGCATGCCAAGATCATTTCGAAGGCGCACTGCAATCGGGTCATTGGACACTTCAAAGTAGATAAAACAATGGCAGAGCTACAAAAATATTTTTATTGGCCGAACCTTCAATAGGATGTTGAGAAGTACACCAGGTCTTGCACTGCTTGTGCCATTTCCAAACTGACCATCAAGAAGTAATGCCTATATAATCCTCTTCATACTCCTAGTATACCTTGGGAATCCATCTCCATGGATTACATGTCGGGCCTCCCTTTGAATAAGAATAGCAATGACTGCATTTTCGTGGTCGTCGACAAATTATTTAAGATGGCCATTTGTGCATCCTGGAAGAAGAGTATCACTACAAAATACACTATTAATATCTTCTTTTAACAAGTGTGGGTACACTTTTGGATCCCACATCCCATTATCTTATATTGGGACCACAGGTTCCTCAGTACATTTTTTTCAAGTCTCTGGTTGATGTTGGATACCAAGCTCACTAAGTACATGACTTTCCACCCTGAAACTGATGGCCAAACAAAGGTCATCAACAGGATGATTATACACATTTTGCGCATGTGTTTGGTCAATTTAGTGTATCCTAAATTGCTGCATTTAATTTGTCAATCCGGGATTCGTAAGCTGATGAAGTGCGGCGCACTATATGTGCAAGATAACCTATTTCTTAACTTTTTGTCGTTTTCGGTTTTCTAAGGTGAAATGGAAATTCTAAAATGAAAACAAGTATGGTTATATTTGTTCAAGGAAATGATATCCCCTATAATGATTTACCAACTTGAAACTTAAGAAGGAATTTGAAATTTTCAATGACAAAACTTGAAAGGAAATGAAAATGTACTGCTGAAATGAAAAGATGCTGTAAGTCTAATAAATCAAAAACAGTGAACTAGTGAGCATGAAACTAAACTATTCTTGCTGCTGTCTAAACAAAAAGAAACTATGCTTAAAGAAATTCAAAATTGCAACAAATTAAATCTAAATCAGATTACATCAATTTATCTTTTGATCCTTCATCATTAGTCCAGCTATGATTTTCGGAAGTAACCATAAACAACTTGAGTAACTGATATCTAACTTGCAGAAAGTAAACTAATATCAAACCATACATTCATAATTCAATCCCTCGCCATCAGTCCAGTTGTGGCTTTCGGAGGTAACTGAAGATGTCATGCACAATTTAACATTTCTACCTTGCAGAAAGGAAACTAATACTAAACTACACACTTCATAATACAATCCCTCACCATCAGTCCAGCTGTGGCTTTCGGAGGCAACTGAAGACGTTATGAGCAGTTTAATATATTTAAATTTGCAGAAGGAAAACTAATACTAAACTACACATTTCATAATACAATCCCTCACCATCAGTCCAACTGTGGCTTTCGGAGGCAACTGAAGATGCTATGAGCAGTTTAATATATCTAATTTTGCAGAAAGAAAACTAATACTAAACTACACATTTCATAATACAATCCCTCACCATCAGTCCAACTGTGGCTTTCGGAGGCAACTGAAGATGCTATGAGCAGTTTAATATATCTAATTTTAACTACTGAAACAATTAAGCAAAACTGAGTTAAACAAAGCAATACTGAAATGAAACAGAAACTAAGAAAAACACATTAGTAGCAGAACAATGTTAATTCCATGTCATTAGTCAAAAAGCTATGAAAATGCCCGGGCTGCCTATCTATAACCTGAAACAAGAACACTGATCAGTGATTAACAACATAAAACATGAAAGACAGAAGTGAAATGGAAAGCAGGAAAGTTTATAAACAGAAATGAAAAAAAATGAAATGTATAAACATGTGAATGGATTATGGAACAATGAGTTTTAAAGAAATGAAATAAGAACTATACACTAATGCACAAAACCTTAGCTGAGCAGGGGCCCTCTACACCAGCCTTGGCAACGATCTTCAAGTACGAATTAAGTTGGAAAACAGAGTCTTCTTATATTAAAAATGCAGTCATAACAGTATGGTAGTATTACGGCTCAAAGGCAGCGTAATTACATTACAGAGCAGACTTAATAAAATTAACAAAGACTAATCGGGACTAACTCTATATGCGTATGCAAACGCGTTATATATAACAAAAGAAATATAACTGTCTCCTAAAGTTTATGCTGGTGTAGAACACGTAGACCATTAAGTCCACGGATCTAGGATCATGGCCGTGTTGGAAAATAAATCTATGAGAAGTGGATGCTTGAATTCGACTATGGAGCCATGTACAGATGTCGACTTGTCCTCCGCAAGCTCAGAAACGGCCATATGAACCTTTACGTGACACGGAACAGAGTCCTGTCACCGTAAGACTCTATAGTTGACTTCCATGTGGACGCCTTTGACCGCGGCTTCTTTAGATGAGTTTGCTCGAACCAATAGGACACGAACCATGTCCACATCATTCCTGACTTGCCCATGTGGCTCGTTTTCCCTGTAGACACCTGTAACATAGAGTTTCAAAAAATAGCTACGGAAAGTTGCAGTAGCTGTGGAAAGTGGAAAGATTCCGCAGCTGAATGAAAAAAATCTAAATCAAATAGCAAACACAAAAATATAATTAAAAACCATGTTAGATGCTCTTTTGCAAATGATATTGACAACTTGGGAGGTTCAGGTGAGTGAAAAAGGTATAGAAAAGTGTATGGAAAAGATGCAGAATTGAGACTCAACAGCATGTACAACTCAAAGCATCCTCACACATGGGACTAAAGCATCCCCTATGTCTAGCACAACTACATAAGAGAGATCCATTGCTAAACTAGCCACATCCCATTTTAGGTGGGTTGGGATTCCAACCACTATGTCCCATTGATATGTCCACACCATTTGCAGCCACTTAGGCATATTTGACCCATTTCCAGACTTAAAATGAAGGGGCTAACAACTTCATTGATCAAATACAACACATCCTCTAGCAGTTCCATGACATATTGGACAAATCCAATGCTAAGTAAAAGCAGCGACATGATCAACATCGGTTGTCAAAAAAGTTCCAGGTGGGCGACAAAGCTTGGCTACATTTGTAGAAGGAGTGCCTCGCTACGCCCCATCGTAATCTTCGGCCGCTCTGATATGGGACATACACCATCATCAAGGCTATAGGGGATAATTCTTTCAATATCTACATTCCATCATTCCTTCGCCTACACCCAATGTTCAATCTGGACTACGTTCGGCCATATTTTCCACGATTCCTTCGCCTGCACCCAATGTTCAATGTGGACCGACTTTGGCCATATTTTCCACCATTATAAGACACATACGAAATTGCACAACAACTCACACCAATGAATTTAAACCCATAATACATGGAACAGGAAACCACTGATCGAACCATGGATACACATATCAAGAACACTTGCCAACAGAATATCCAATTGTATTGGGTTGTCAAAGCTAGCCAACTCCTACTCCAAGGCAAGTGGCTCACCAGGGACCAAGTTCAGCAGAAGTTTCCCCATCTCATGGAGGCACTCAACACAATGGGGACCATTTCTTCCTAAGGGGGGAGGAATGATCCAAGTGGATATTGGTGGCAATCTACCTATTCCACTTGGACCCCCACCATTTTTATTTTAGTTTTTCAGTTTCCTTAATTGTAGCACAATTTACTATTTTTGGTATTTTTTCGGGCTGTGAACTTCCAGAGCCATTTTGAGGCCCTAAATGATGTTTTTTTTTAATAAAACCAAGGAAAATATGAGACTTTTATTGATTTTTCCACTAGAAAATTGTATTCCTTGGATATATCTTTCTAACAAGGTATTTTTCATGTCAAATGGAGCTCGTATGCCAAATTTATGACCCCGGGAACTTTATGTACCAATTTACCCAAACAGGGCCCATAGTTTTGGTGCTTCATCTCCTAGGGTTAGGTTTTTATATTTTTAGAGATTTCCATTGTTTCTCAATAATAAATAGGGCTTTGAGCCTCATTGTAACACAATTCAGAGGCATGTAGCCTCCACATATCTTCTTAGAGATAAGCTACCATCACCCGAGCTAGTTTATTTCCATTATGTCTGTAAGTATATTTCAATTATTCGATATTAATGAAATGAAGTGTTTTTTCTGTTGAATCTCTGTATTTATGGTGCACTTGTATTCTGTTGCGTTCATGTCTAATTTCATATCAATATGCCATCTAGGACATATGAAGACATAAAATTCTGGAGCTTGATTTTCTTCCAAATATGCTTTGACCTACCCCACCTGTTGCTACAAATCAAATGATAATATATCCTCCCAATTAAAATATTTTCCACGGTTCACCACCGTATTGAGCGTATATATCCAATTATCTTGGAACACTTGCTCAATTATCTGACAATACATAGATATCAATTACTAATATACATCTCTTAAGATCTTTTTAAGATAAATTGTTGATGGGTGATGGCGAAACTTGGCAAGTTCTCAACACCATTACTTTATAACATTGGTCATGTCGAGGTTAGCCCATCTTGTGTAAAATGAATTTTTTTTATATTCATTAGGCTTGAGCATCATATAATACGTCTATGTATCCTCACCATAATAGATGGCAAGGTGACTGCCACTCTCACTGCATAGCACAAGGTGTGAGTCATTCATATGTGTAATTATCCATTCAATCCCTTCATCACATGGCATGACCACGTATCTGCACAAGATCCTATGTATCCTAGACTTCTTAATGTTTATATATGCATGTACAAATTCTAAGTACTAAGGAAACATGTCCTGCTTGAATGTGTTGTAGATATTGCTCCAAGTGACTTTTGTAGCCTTGTAGATAAAACATTGAGTGTTCACATATATATGGATATTGATATTTGTAACTTCAATATTCTCATCAACTCTTGCTTCTAAAAAATATTTAGAGGCTACTTGTAACACCCTCCTCCCACATTTACTTGTAACATGTGATGATAGGATACTATGATGTGATTCAACTCCCCATGTAAGGAAGTGGAACCGACAGAACTAAACCAAACATTAGGGGAATTTTGAGGTCTAAAATGGGCCTCCTAAGAAAAATTTACAACAAAAATAAACTTTATAAGAACCAATAGGATTCAAGATAATGATGTCAACCATGGGGGGTGATTCACCATTTTTGGAGTAAAAAAGTAAAAATATTAAAAAATAATAAAATAATAAAACTACTTTTTCAACTCGTATTTTCAAGTTATCTCTCTAAATTTTTACTCAAATTTCGAGCGGTAGTACTCGTTGGATGCAAAATTTAATTCCTCATCTAATGAGTACCCATGTTGCATACTTTTGATGGACCTTGCTACACGAAAAATGAGAAATACATGAAAAAATGTGTTTACAATTGTGTTTTTCATGTATTTCTCATTTTTCATGTAGTAGTGTCCATCGAAAGTATGCAACATGGGTACTCCTTGGATGGGAAATCAAATTCTGCATCCAACAAGTGTTTCCACTCGAAATTTGAGTAAACCCATAGGGAGATAAGTTGAAAAAGCAGTTTTTCCTTTTTTCCCTCTAAAATTTGATGATGTAATCAAATTTTATTTTATTATTTGCACTATTATTTTATAATTTCCTTAGGAGGCCCATTTTAGACCTCAAAATTCCCTTAATGATGACCTTCCACATCTGCTACATAACCTTCAAGATCTAATCAAGCCTTCCAAGTGACCAACCGCTGAGGAACTTAATTTTTCATTGATCTAGGCCCTTAGTCGCTCCCTTGACAAGCCAAGCATGCAACTGTAGGCCTCAAGTTGAGACCCTGGGTACTGTGCTACTTTTTCAAGGCTAGGACACAAGCCACCACCCAAAACACCATGATACTTTCAGAAAGGATAAATAACACTGAAAAAAAGGTACTAATACAAACTTTTGATCAATGGATTGGCTGGACCCTTACTAGCCATGATAGGAATTTCATCAAACATGTCACAATTATGTAATATATAGGCCATAACAATAGATTTGAGAAAAGGGGTCTCATACTTATCTGAGATTCGTAAAGAACAATCAATGCCTTATCACATTAACTACATTATCATGTATTAGGGATTATATACATTATACATTCATTTATAAACCAAAACATGATGAGATACATACATCATAATTGTCATAAAACATGCTCATAATTAGCATATATCCAACGAAATTAACAAGGGTAAAACAACCATGAATGACACATATGAACTAGTACATTTACACATGAAATACCCAGGAGAAGAAACTCTTATTAATGAATGCATAAGCCAAATATGTGTGGGACTTCCATGTACCACATGACAGTAGATTGGCTAAACCAAATATTTCATTCAGCCAATCACCCCCATGTCATATTCCAAGCATGAATGTGGGACTCAACCAAAAATTAAAGAGGTCTTCCTGAGGCTAAACCACCTCGCCCTCAACAATAGAACCAGGATTTAAAGAAATCCCCACCAGATCACTAGGCCCTAAACAAGCATGGATTCCATTAGATTTCTCCACCTACATCATGAGGAATTTTCCTATATCCTAGTCTCTTGGCTTTACCGTATTTCCCGCCATACAATGGTTGAGCATCCCTAAGACTAATTAAGACTCCACCCTCCATGATTTATCATATATCCTATCATTCACTAGCCAAGGATTCCTAGGCCTGGTCGAGGGCACACACCTCTAGGCTTTACCATATCTCCCGCCATTCACCGGTCTAGGATTCCTAGGCCCACCGAGGCACACAATATTCGACTTTATCGCAACCCACATTCCATTTCAGGAGTTACTAGGCCACATGTTTTCTTTCGGAGACCACCTCACTCAGTTTTGAATCCATCTGGCAATCCAACTGAGCCGAAACATGAAAACCCCATCACACCATGGCTATTCAGAAATGGAAAGGCGAGGCTGAATAACACTATCACACTTGGAAAAACCAATTCCCATGAAAGTAAGAAAATAAGAACACACATGCATAACCATGTATGTAAAAACTAGCAAGGAAATCATACATGCAACTTGATACCTGAAAATTATCCCATTGTAGCCGCTTGATCCTACTCTTCCTTGCTTGAACTTTGATTCCTCTTTCTTTCTTTTCTTTTCTTGATCCAATGCTAAAGTGCTCCAAGAAATCTAAGTGTCCAAGAGTGAGAGAGAGAGAGAGCTCCAAAATTAAACTAAAAAAATGTACCAACCAATCCTTAAAATCCTTTTTATTAATGAGGCCTCTATCTTCTTCATTTTCCTCCTCACATGCAACATGTGACATTTCAACTTCCTTTTCTCCTAATTTCCATTATTTCCATAAATAAACTGCCAAAAATGTCATTTTTCCTTTCCAAAGCCTTTACCATTTCCTTTGCCAATTTCCTTAACCATAATAAACCAAATGAACACCCACACTAGGATGTATTTTCCCAAAATTCAACTTGGAATAAGTGTACCATAACTGTGGTTATTATTTTGTCTTTATTAACCTTTATTACATGGAATTTTCACCAGGGTTGTTATAGATCCCTCCCCCTTGGGGGAACACCATCATCAATGTTCAATCACACCTAAAACCAACAGGATGGTTGAAAGAAAAAAATATTGGCCATGGATATTTATAACTGAGCTCGTTGCAGTATTTACAATGATTAACCTACGAAGAAGAAACCTAATATGACAGCATAACAACATGACAACCATAACGACATGATACCCATACCACTTATTGGAGCTTTATAACACATCTCATGGTGGTATTTACATCCATATACATATCTACATATAACAAAACGTCACACCTAATCATATAGCAAAAAAATTTGCTCAACCGAATAATAGATAAGGATACATAGCTCGAATTTGATCCGCCATATTCCATGTAGCTTCATCGGGCCCAAAGTGCATCCATTTCACTTTAACCTGCTCAATTGCTCAGTTTCGGAACATGAGAATATTTCTATTAAAAATGAACTACGACTCTGGATGGAATTCTCCTTCTGGATCCACCTACAATACAAACCATTGAATCACATGATCAACATATTTAACATACTTCTTAAGTAATGGCACATGGAAAAAATATGGACTTTCACCATCGGAGGAAGTGCAATTCGATAGGCTACTAGTCCAGTCCTTTCAAGAATCTTGAAAGGTCCACAAAATAGAGGTTCTAATTTGGCACATGAGCCAATCCTCAAGGAAATATTCTTCGACTTGATACACAAGTACGCCTATTCCCCAGCCTGAAACTCCTTAAACAACCTATTCCAATATCCATAATTTTTATTTTATTTTATTTTATTTATTTTATTATATATATATATATATATATATATATATATATATATATATTTAATCTATCATGTGCTACCTTTATATTCTTCTTGATTACCTTCATTTCCTGTCACATTTTTGCCAACATGTCTAGTTCAATTAATAACCTGTTCACAGGATCACTCCAACTGATGGGAGTATTTCAACTCCTCCCATACAATGCATTAAACAGATTCATCCTCAGTGACTCTTGATAACCATTATTGTAATCGAATTCAACCAATGGAAGGTAATCCTCCCATCTCCTCTGTTGTTGCATCACATACACCCTTAACATGTCCTATAATATCTAGTTGACCCTCTCTGTCTTTCCATCTGTCTGCGAATTATAAGTTGTGTTGAAAGCCAACTCTATCCCCAAACCTGCAAACAACTCCTTCCAAAACTTTTAAGTGAACTTAGTATCCCTTTCATACACAATCTTCTTCAGAACACCATGAAATCTGACCACATATCTAATGAATACCTATGCTACATCACCAATTGAATAAGTAGACTTCATTGGAATGAAGTGCACCACTTTCGTCAATCTACCCACCACAACCATGATGGAATCATGATTTCTAGATGTCTTCATCAAACCTAGGATGAAATCCATGAAAATTATCTTGGCATTTGCACTCTGGAATCGTAATTGGTTGTATCAATCCACCTGTAGGTTTACACTACTGTGCCTTTAACTGCTGACAATCCATATATATAGCCACGAACTCCACAACATCCTTCTTCATTTTTGGCCAATGATAAAACTTATTCACAGTTGTCAACATCTTCTGGTATCCTGGGTGACCTTAGTACGGTTTTACATGAAACTCTCTCAAGATATTCTTCTTGAGCTCACTACTACCTAACACATATATATTTTTTGTAATATCCAAAAATAGGATAAATAGTAATATAGAACATTTATAACATTTCAATCAAGGCAATAACTAGAATTTAAGCACAAAACAGTAAAATGTTGGAAATGTCGGAATATAACATCAATAAATTAAAACATTAGCAGAAACAATTGAGCCATATCATTATGTATCAACATAAAATGAATATACACAGTGCTCCAAAAGGAATGCACTCAAGCCATCCAAATATGGTTGAAACAACTCTACTGAAACCTAGCACTGGAAAGTAAAAATTGATGTTGCTGCTAGAAACTACTACTAGTGGGAAGAAGATATATGTGCGATAGGTTGCTGCAGTGCTCAAGAGGATCTAGGATTTTAACCATAGATTCTACTCAAAAAATCCATAAATGGTTTGGCCAGATTTTGAGTTTGGAATTTTGGCCCTTTTTTGGTTGCACACTGCACCCCTGCTGGTTGAGTTATGCACTCCCTGGAGACAACTGTTGATATGGGGCTGAAATAATGATCTATCTACTCCAATAGCACCCAATTACTCACTAACTGAAGGGATGGTCCCTTCTCCTAATTACCAAGCTCAAAACTTTAGATCTATCTCCTCCACTGAATATGCAGTTGTTGCATGCACAACTTCTGGGAAACACTGCGTTGTCTAGGAGGGTTGATGATGTAGCCTAATGATAGATAAAATAGTGTTGATCCTAAGCTACTGAAGTGATCCCCGTAGTGAAGGATTAATCCCTCATAGGATTCCAAGATGAGTTTCTTGGAAATTCTTGTGTAGTCAATTCAGCGTCCTAAATTGCTAACATAAATTATCAACCAGGGCTAGTAAACTGATGAAGTGTGGTGCACTATATGTGATTAAGTGACCTCTTCCTTACTTCGTTGTATGTGTTTTATTGATGTTTTTGGAGGTTTTGTCTTTTTAGTACTTTTTTTCAAGAGATGAAATCAAATCTATGTCAAAAAGAAAAGAAAAGGAAACCTTAGACTCAAAACAGAGTGTAATTATAAATTCTATCCCTAATTAGGAAAATGATGAAAAACAGAACATTCTAATCCATGGATATCCTAGCTTGCAAATGAACATGAAATGTAACTCAACATAATACAACCAAATCTCTTTCATCTAATATTGATATGTTGGAAGAGCTTTTAAGAAAAAGAATGGTTGTAAGATAATGAGGATCTTTTAATCTAATTGCAAAACAGAACAGTAACTTAAAACATTATAGTGAAATCTCATTCATTTGTTAAAGTTTTTTTGGAAGAGCTTGAGAAAAATATTACTATAATGTAGTAAGGATCTCCTATGAAATGCTGAAACAACTTATAACATTACAACTAAATCTCATTCATGAGTTAAAGGTTTATTGGAAGAGCTTTTTGAAAGAGATTAATCATAATGTGATAAGGATCTTCTATAAAGCAAAATAGTCAATAACTCACAATACTACAACTTAGTCCCATTCGTGAATTAAAGGTTTATTGGAAGAGCTTGTGAAAGAGACTAATTACAGTATAATGAGGAATCTGATCTAAAATTGTGTGAACAAAATATTTCTTATACAGAGATTGACAGTAGGGGCTTTTACTGGTTATTTCACCTTTACTAGAAAGGATGTAACCAGAAGCTTCTAGCCCTCTTACTGACTCTGCCTAAAGAAATATAATGTAAACACTAAAAACTAAATAACAGAAAATGAAATGCTAATAACTCAAAATATCACAATTGAATCCCATTCATTTAATAAATATGTTTTGGAAGAGCTTGAGAAAGAGACTAACTACAATATCATGAGGATCCTTTATCTAAGAAAATGACATAAAAATAATGCTAAAAGCTATGATTTCAGAAAGCAATCTAAGTGAGGAAATATGACAAAACAGAATTGAAAACAACTTATCTAGAAAACATGTAAAAGCCTCCTTGGATAGCAGGGGCCCTCTGCTACCAATTTGGTGTAATCCTTAGCTCCTTGAAGATGTAATCAAAACAGCATCAAGGAACTTCTTTATTGAAAAAATCACAAATCTACATCCCATTCCATCTTAAGCTTTGTTACAAAACACTCTCTATTCTCCTTCTCCTATTTTTCACTATTTTTTCACTACTTTTTCATTACCCATGATAGGAGAAAGCTTCTCCTATTTATACAAAATATGAGGAGTTATATCATTAATGGGAGTCCATGAATCTCTCCCTCCATCTCTAGAGTTACAATCAAAATAGGAAATGATAAGACACGTGTCTTTCTAGAGTTTCAATACAACAAGAAAATGAGACACATATCCTCTTGATCCCATGATCTTCTCCAACCAAATTCGAATTTGTCCTTAGAGTGCCACATAAGGGTATTCTAGAAGTCTCCTTTTTGACCTACACATGTCACAAAACTCATAACACATATATAGATATATGAAACTATGTTAATTTTCTAGTTTCTAATCATAAATTCACTTTAAATACATAAAATAAATAACTTTGGAAAACAAGGATCCTAACCCATATATTTATGAAAATAGTTACTTGATGTAGGGTTTTAGGTCAGATGGCTATGAAATAAGAGCTAAATGGTTATGACATAATGGAAATATGTATGAATATGGAAAACACTTTTGAGACTCAACACTTCTTATTCTCCTAAAACCCTCACTGCAAAATTACATAATTCCTACAGGAAATGTTACTGCGTAGGAGAATAGATGGATGGCCTCATGACAGATATGAAAATGAAACTCCCGAAGACTGAAATGGATCCAAAGTGTGAAGGGCTGATACCTCCACATGTTTCTCAACTAAATTACTGAGAACAACCTTCCAACTCTCAAACCCAAGTTCAGTAATGCGTAATTTTTGTAGCTAGAAGTGCATATGGGAGTGGTTGAAAGTGTCAGGGATTTTTGGATGATGAATGATGCCCAAGAAAACCTTCCTCGAGTAGGCACTCGAGGTCCCCCATGGGTAAGGGTGGGATTCCCACTCGGGAACACCCAATTCTAAGAAACACAACAAACATAGCTATACAGTTGAAGCGTGCAAAGATATGTTTTATGACACTCAACAATAAAAATCCATACTCCCCTTCCTTTGCTACCCTCATCTTATTTTTATGGTTATGAGCCTTACCTAACCTTGGCCCACTTCATAACTGCTATGCACATGTGGCCACCAGCCTCCATAAATATTGTGTTGTCCTCCATGATCTCCATCACTACTACAATTAATCTCCACTTCCTCCATCATGTGTGAATTTAATGCACCACTTCCTCCATCATCTCTGCAATTTCTTCTCCACTATCTCCACCATCTTGCATTTATTCCTCCACTATCTCCATCATATTCCTCATTAATGCTCTATTACCTCCACTCTTTCTTCATTATTATGTTGCTCCACTACTCCATAATGCTACTCCAATACTCAACTAACCCACATTCACACTATAGAAGTGGATTTTATTCATCTACCAGGTTTATGGGTCCCTCCACCCTTTTATTTAATTAACTAAATAAGAAGAGTAAGAACTCTAATATTCCAATTAGCTGATGGAAAATTTGGAATATTAAAGTCCTCCCCGCCAAAATGTTGTTTTTCCTCAAGCAACTGCAAAAGTGGATGCTGCAAAAATCTGTCTCCCTCCCAAGTGGCATCCTCATATGGAAGGCTTCCCCATCTACTCCAATGTGTTATGAATGCCCAACTCCATAGTTTCCTCTCTAGAATGTCTAGAATGGCCTCCATTTGTGTAGCTAGATGCCTCTCCTCATCAATGAGTCCCAAAGTGGCAACCATCTTCTCTCCAAGAACCTCTTCTCTTCATAAGATATGTGAAGTGTAGTGGTTCCTTCCCCAAGTGGAAAATCCCAACTCATAAAATATCTCTCCAACCCATGCTACATGGAGTAGATTGTGTCTCTCCATGCTCCAATCCTTGGCCCTGGTGGCCTTGCTCTCTCTAAGAATCATCTCAAAACTGTGCAAAGTAGGGAATAGAGACATATGGATTTTCATGTGAAATGTCAAACCATACTCTCCCAATAGTAGCCACCACTGCAATGCCTCTTTCTGCCACACCTCCTCATAATCATACCAAGTATGGTGGCCATACTCTCCTAACAGAAGCCAATGCAAAAAGACTTCATGTTTTCATCACACATCATCATTATGCAAGGTATGGGAGAATTCCAATCCATATTATCGCAAGAGTAACCAATGCAACAATGACTCTTGTTGCCACCTCACATCATCATAATTTAAAGCATGAAGAAATGATATATTGATTGACATGTAGAATGTCACACCAGGCCAACATAGCCAAGCTTCCTGCTGCCACATCATATGGGTATCATGAAAAGTCCCAAACAATAAGATACCCATTGACATGTTATATGTCATGTGATGGAAAAAATCTCTCAAAAGTAACCGGCGCAACCATACCTCCAGCTGTTGCATCCCATCACTACTATACAAGGTAGGAAACAATGATATACCAATGGACATATAAAATGAAATGTCTTGGCCATACTCTCCCAAGAGTAGCCAATGCAGCCATACTTCCTACTGCTACATCACCTCAGTATTGTGCAAGGCATGGAACATAACAATCTGAAATGTCGGGTGGTAACCATACTCACCCAAGAGTAGCCAGCACAACCATGCTTCTTGTTGCCCTATGTCATAGATTTTGATGTGCATTTCTCGCCACTTTTTCATCATCTCCATCCATCCATCCAAGTGTGGGTGATGACTCATATCATGCACCAGCTCGGTATCCACCCAATGGAGAAGATATTGCCAAAAAATACTCATAAAATAATTGTCCCCATAACTATCTATGGGCTTGGGAAGACCATGAAGCATGAAGACATCCCGGAAAGATAATCCGGTCACGGGCGAAGAGATGTATTGTGTGAAAATGTCAAATCAATGTGCATACCTCAATAACAGATCAATGTCGACAATATCATCCTCCACAATCTAATGACAATATTTTCACTCCATGATATGTCGAAGTGCATCCTCCTTGAGGTATATCCATGAGAACCTCTCTCCAATGGCCCGGTAGAACCTATGAGGTTCTAAATATGCTGCATGAATAAACTTCTCTTTGAGATGTGAGGTACTCATCTATAAGCTTTTGTCCTGATAATGGAAGATGTTATCCATCACATGTTGTTTACCATCTACCCATCCAATGCTTCATAAGTGAAGTGGTCATCGGAATGCTCAAATAATATCTGGGCCCTCAAATCATCACTACTCCTCAGTGACAATGCAACTGATCTCCATGATAGTGCATATTCTACCACATGGCCCTCTCCATACACAATGTTGAACTCATAGTCCTAAATTATACTAATCCACCATTGCTGCCTCTTCTACAGCTACTGCTCCTCCTCAAAAAGATGCCAAGGACTATGGTGGTTAGTCTTCACCCGAAATCTACTGCCAATCAAAAACTGCAAGAATTTGACCAATGAAGCCATATGGCCAATATTTCTTTGTCAAAAATATGCCAGAGACTATGGTGGTCAGTCTTCACTTGAAATCTACTGCCAATAAAAAAATGCCAGAATTTGACCAATGAAGCCATATGGCTAATATTTCTTTGTCGTAAGTAGAATACGATAGCTCATGCGACAGTAACTTTCGGTGCTCGAAAGCTATTGTATAGCTTCCTTGCATTAGGATTATGCTAAACCCATCCCCAGAAACTCCACACTCCATTTTTCAAAGTGTTGTGTGTAGCTCAACAATGTCAAACTGGGATAGCAATACATCTTCTCCTTGAACCAGTCAAGGGTCCTTTGTGCCATGATAGTTTGCTGCTCCAAATCAACAATGTGCTCTAACCCTTGGTCATGAAATTGCCCTGATGGCATGACCCCACAAATCTCAATCTGATGTGATAAAATAATATGGGGTGGAAATGTTTGCATACCTTGGATCAGTTGATGCTTGGGAACATCTTCTAAAGCTACAAGAGTTCCTCCAACTGGTGAAATTGCTTCTCCAACTGTTGGTGATGGTGTTGGTTGCTCCTCTACTCCTACACCAACGCTGGTATATGCTTCCTCTTCCTCATGAACCTCTTGAATCATGCCTTGGACCTCTTGAATCATGCCTTGGACTCTCAATGTCGAACTCTTGGGAAAACCTTTCCAAAATGCAAGTGTTCCTCCCATTGATGCAAGTACCTCTACTGCAACTGGTGGTGGTGGTAGTTTCTCTTCTCCCGATGTATTAGCACTGACATCTCCCTTCTATTCCTCATACACTTTCTCTTTATTATTGGATAATGTCTCAATGGATATTGCCTCTAGGATTCTTATATAAAACATATTTACCAATACTTGAGTGAACTCTACTTACACAGTCACCCTTGCATGTTTCAATCTGCCGAACCACCAACAGTTTTCTTCACCCTCAAGGTGCAACGTTGTAATCTCAATGGATTCCTTTCCCACTACTGGGTGTATCTGGAAGAAATCATCCGACTTCTCCATCTAATCATTTTTTGTGCTTTTGGATGAACCATCGAATGTAGGCAGAAAGAATCTATTCTGCATATGCCCTCTTCTTCTGGAAAAACTGCGATAAAGATAGATTCTATTTGAATTCTATAGATTGATATTTCTACTATGAAAGATAATCACTCAGAGTCTCATGCTCCAAATATCCTCCATCTCCATGCCATTTATTTCCTTCTGCAAGGAAAGTGGGCATAGAAGGGCGTTGTGGAACTTTCTGCACCATCGGTTACTTATACTGCTGATAAGAAGTGCTCGGATCTTCTCCATTCTAAAACCCTCTTGAGGTTTCCTTTTGCATTTCCCTTCTCATTTCTTTTATCTCCGTGGTGAGATCCTGCATAGATATGAAGATAAGTGTGGCAAAAATCAATCCTTCTGCCATTGTAGACTTCTTATTTTTTTGCTTCTTCTTCTTGTTCTTCTGATGTCATGAAATCCCTACACGCTGAACCAAATATCATGCTCTGATACCATTGTAATATCCCAAAATAGGAGAAATGGTAATATAGAAAATTTATAACGTTCAAATAAAGGTAATAACTAGAATGTAAGAAAAAAACTATAAAATTTTGGAAATGCCGGAATATAACTGTTAGACTCCTGTAATTTAGAGAATCTCAAGGTGACTGATTATTTTTTTCAAATCTTGTATATTGGAAATAATAATCCATGACTATCATTTGTTTCCAAGAAGGTACTTCTAGCACAAAATATGGCAAAGGATGGTTGTATTCACCTCATTTCCAATATAGTAGAACTAAGACTAAATGCATTAGGTAGAAATATCCATCTCATAAAACCCACATGAATAAAGTTTTAGGACTTCATATTGAGCACCGATACCTCCATTTTAGCTCTGCCCGCCACTTTAGGCTTCTTGATGTATATATATATATCATAGACTGCAGAAGCCTTACCTTACTGCAGCGAACCTTGGGACCCCTTCCTTGCCTTTTCGCATCGCCATTTTGCAACAGTTCTCACCGCATTATTTTTTTTGTTTCTATGGACTGTCAATGCGAAATAGTGGGACCCTTCCCGCTATGTCACCTACCTCTTGATCGCATTGGTGCAACTTCACACTCTTTACCATTTCGCATCTCAGTTTGCTGCTTCTAACGCTGATGTGATATAGTGGGACCCTTCCTGCCACGTCACCTCCGTTCTCGTCGCATTTCGCCAGATTTAGCCTTTAACTCCCATTCCTCATAACATAAACCTTAAAACGTGTGATGTGTGATAAGCCTTAAAATTTGTGATGCACGATAAAATTTGTGATTCAGGATATGGGTGGGACCCAATCACATATCGCGCTTCACAAGCTCAAGAGGATAAGCACCCAGGTATATGTTATAAACGCCGACGTGCGATTTGTGATATTGGGGTAGACATGATGCAGGTTAATGCTGAAGCCTAAATAATTTAAAATCCAGGTGTATGAGGTTTGTTACGATGTTTTATGAAGAAAGGGCTAAACACGACAGAAGGACTCAGGTAGGATAAGACCCGACAAAGAGCAAAGGGCATGGTAAGCAAAACATTGCGGTAATAAGGAGATAGACACCACGGGTCGAGTCAGGCAAAGGGCGTTCATACAGAATATGATGATATAACAAGAAGAATGGAAAAGGGAAGTAAACATGACCAGCACAGCAATCAGATCTACTGAATCAGCCAGCGCAACACCAAATTTAATTATCTAGCAATGGTTTTCTAAAGGATCAGGGCCAGATGTCAGATTCATTTTATCATAGCCTCTTCGTGATCCCAAGAGCCAAATTGTTCCTACTATGTAATCAATAGCAGACTTCTAAGGCCACTATTATGGACAAACTTATATTATCATCGTTTGCATGGTTCCCCTTGTCAAATTTTAGCTTGAATGTAATTAATGACTATCATAGAAACAAATGGAGTAAACGACTTAGATTTTAGATAAATGATGTATGCGTTAGTAGTATGGGGAGCCCATAAGGGAAGAACCATTGTAAAGGCTCATCTGGTTGTAAACACTCTTTTTTGGATGAATGAAAAGACACTGTTGTTTCCAAATTATTTTGTTATGATATGTGATGAAGTGTTTCTTTTGATGTAATTTTTCATTCTTTAGTTTCACATATTGTTTTCTCTCTTTACTGTGGATAAGAAAATTTTGTTCAGGATTTTTCATCGAGCACCCTACTCAGTCTTGAAGCAGTATCTATTTTTTCATCTAAAATTTGAATGTATAATTCAGAGAAGGTCTACTATGAATTCACATTGAACCTCAATCTCTCCTCCCCCTTTCCATTTCGTAAGCTGTAAAGATCCCTTGACATGGCTAGCTTTCCTAGTCTCACATGATCTTAGTTATTTATCCATTTGAATTTGTTTACACTTGTTTGACTCCATAGCCCAATGGCCCTCTTCTGCATGTCTCAACCACAAATTCTCAAACAAACCCCTATGCACTAATATCTAGCCTAAAATTCCCAATCAACAAATATATTTTTAACAGAGAGACCCCTCTCTAGGTCTAGGAGGGCTAGATCCTAGGCTCAAAGCGGTTTTGATGTTACCTCTGTAGTTTTGTTTTCAGCCTCGAAATTATGGAGTGATAACATAGTGGTGACCATACTAGGGAAGAAATATCTCTATTAATGCAGTTCAAGTTTCAGTTTTGACTTTGATTGTGAATAGAATTCAAACACCAGAAGGCTATTCCATTCACCTAGCAACTGCATTGGCAAAAAAATCCAGAAACAGAGATTTACTAGCAACTCCATAAGCTCAAAATGAGATCAGTTACAACGATATATGCTCCAATGAATAGAGATCACATTCCCAGATTCCCACACAAAATGCCTCAGGTAAATTTGCAAAGAAATCTTCCTATTTTTCAAGATGAGGATGTTGATGATGCTTTGTTAGATCTCATTAAATTTCATATACATTCATGGAAATTGAAATTCGAATGGCATGAGGATTTCCTCATGAAGATGTTTATGGAAAAATTAGAAGGGAAAGCAAGGGAATGGTATGAAGGTTTAAACCCTGGTAGTTTGTTTTATTTAAAATATTTCCACAAGGTGTTTTATGAGCATTATAAAGAATATTCTCCATCTTTATCATTAGCCAAAAATTGTTGTGGTCAGTCTGAGGATTTCATACAATACCTTGAAAATATTGATCAATATCTAGGAAATATGCATGATGAGGATCTCTTAGAAGAAATTTATGGATTTCATTCTCAAGTTAACTATCATGATAACCAAGAGAATTTTGTTGAAGATGAAATTAATCAAGAAATGAAAGTAGATCCACAAGATCTCTCTGTGGAGACAAATAGAAATTCATCTATTCTTTTGTATGAGGCTAAAGAACACATTCAGTCTCATGATCAATCTTCACAAGAGCGAGAAAAGAATTGTTGTTTAGTCCAAAGAAAACAAAGACTTCCTCCTTTAACTGAAGAAGAAATTAATCACATTCTAAGCATGCAGCCAACCTATCAATTTTTATGTAATCAGGAGATTAATTCTATTTGTTCTACTGTTGATTTATGTACTAAAGTATTTCCTCATGAAGAAACAAATGTAGAACAGATTAATATTGATGCTTTTTTACATTATCAAGAAGGCTTATTGCTAGAAAGTGCTTATTCTCATCAAAATTATGGCCTTCAAACATAATTCGACAATCTCAGTCAATACATATCAGGTTTTCTTGAGGACAACATATTGGTATACAATGAAGATACCATATTAGATGACCATGAAGAATGTATAGATATTCTTTGTGAGAAGGATCCTAAGCATAAAAATTTGGAACAAAGAGTAGTCCTAGATGAAGCTTGTTATTTGAATCCTCAGTACCAAGTATTTTTCAAAGACCCTTTTGCTAACCTCTTAGAATCATCTTGTAATGTTCCAAAATTTTCCGACAATAATTTGGAACATTAATTTCACCTAGGAGGAGGATAAATGGGTAAGGAAACCCATTGCATAATAAAAACCTCAATAAAATCCCTCTAAGTATGAAAGGGGGATCATCTTTGGAGCTAGTTTTCACACCCTCATGTGTGGACAGGGTTATTTCCAAAGAGGCTTGGGTTTAGTTGACCAAGTCAATAGCGCTGGGCCAAGAGGTGGAGCACACTTAGAGAAGTAGTGCAGTATGAGTGAGGAAAGGATTATTTGGTGGAGGAAACCCTAAAAGGAGTGGGACCCATGGAGAGAGGATTTCATTTGTTTAAAATGAGGACAATGCAACCATTGTTTCTCATGCTTGTATTATTCATCTCATTGTCTAGTTAGACAATTGGAGCATTCTTTGTTGCTTAGCAAGAATTGCCGAAGGAATTCCTGTTTAGGATTCCTTCTCCTTCTTGAGAGGTATATTGAGGGATTGTTCTTCATTTTCCTCTCATCCAGGCTTGAGGCCAAGCATCCTCCATCAAGACAGTGTTATTTCTGCAACAGAATAATACTGTGTTGCTTGGTGTTGCAGTGAGGGTTCACTACACCATCTCCTTCAGCTATTTTTCAGAGGAGGAGTCTCTCTTCCCTTTGGGATATCAGTTTGGAGGCATCCCGGAGCTCATTTTCAGAATTTGGCATCAAGGCCAATTCATTCCATTGCCCTACAATGCAGTTTCATCTAGTGACTGCATTATTCTAGAGGAGCATTTGCAGTAGGGATTTTCATATACTTTTGGAGGGGAAGATCTTTGGTGAAGGGATCGGCCTTTCACTTGAAAGATCTGTTGGAGGAGGCATATTTAGTTTGAGCATCAGATTCAAACAAATCCATCCAATTCTATTTTTGAGTTGATGCTGCTACCCAGCAGCTCCAACATTTTGCAGATTTTGTATTTTATTGCCAATCCTTCCAGGATTGACATGAGGTAGTCTTTGGGAGCTGATATATTCACTCTCATTATTGTATTGGGCCATAAATTTGTTTATATATGTATTTGACATATGTAGCATGCAGTTTCTCTATAAAACTACGTTTTCATAGTTGGGTATACATTGTGTAGCAGTGGTTTTGTCATGTAACTTGTACTTGTTTCTTGAGGCTCAACATTGCCTATCTTGAGTGACCTTTTTCCTCAAGATCTTGTATTCATTGTTGTTGCTATTATTTAATGATAAGGCTATGGATTTATCTCATGTTTTTATGAGTTGAGTGTTGCTGCTGCACCATTATTGTGATTTCTTATTGTTGGAGCTCCAACTTTAGAATATCTTGAGATATTCTCATTGTTGTAGCAATTTCCTGAAAAAGGAACATTACAGTGGTATCGGAGCATGATCTTTGGCTCAGCATGTGGCTTCAAGCCAAAGTAATGAATCCCTGAGGGGGGAATATTTCAAACTCTATAGACAGAGTCTACAGATGGCCAGGTAACCTCTGGATCTCATCCTTTTTCAAAGGTGACATATCCAGTAAATGCCCCTACAGTCAATCTCTGGAATAGAAACTTTGATATTCCTAAAGAGGGAGTCTTACAGGCCAGTAGATCTTAGCCATCATATCAGAGAGAGAGAAGATGAAGACTCCATTATATGGAGAGAAAATGGAAGATAAGCTTACCAAGCTTCTTCCTAGATCCTTACTGAGCATTCATGAAGAATTTGAGAAGATAAGGAGGGAGATTTGTACAGGATCTCCAAAAGGGTTTGAAATTGAGCCAAACTCTAGATTTTCTTGTAGGGGATGTGAGCATGCAGCTACAACCTATAATACACAGCGCAGTCACATGGCTAGATTTGCCATGAGAATAGAAGAAGAAGAAGAAATGCAGAAGAAAGGAACTCTTAGAAGTTTCTTGCATGAGTATGAATCTCAAACCTAGAGGTTTAGAGATCATATTACTTTTCTGGAGTTTTTCAAGATCATGGTGAGGAGGAGCAAGCAGCATGATGAGGATATATTTCTTCTATCTATATTTGATGGTTCCTCTACTTTTTCGGCCAAGGCTTGGATTGAAGAGCTAGGCACCTTTTTGCAGCAGCATCAGATTCCTGAAGATGAAGCCATCAGAGTAGCAGCACTGCACTTGGGAGGTAAAGTCTATGCATGGTGGTTATTTGAGTCTTTTACTTTGAAAAATGCAAATACCTCTTCATATGCAATGTTCATTAGAACTTTGATGAAGATATTTGATAGAAGGAATTCTGAAATGCATGTAAAGGAAACAAACACATTCAAACAAACAAAACCCTTGCATGTGATGGAGGAAACCATAGACTCAAAAAAAATTCATAGAACCATGAAGGAGGCTGATATCTTGCATGATGCTTTATTGGAGGCAAGATCTTAATTTTTGGCATAGAGGCAAAGAGATCTCTTTTTCAAAAGAGGATCCATTCACGGGAGGGTTGCCCACTCATGTTGAGGAAGTTAAGGGAAATAGCGCTGTCATTTCTAGAGTTGATCTAGCACCTCATGCAGAGGAAGGAGGAACTCTTGCTCCAACTAGAGGGATTCTTGCAGCATTTCAAGGAATTCCCCAGGATCTCATACATGGAGGTCCAAGCACAATCAATGAGCAGCATGATTGTGCAGCACTACAGTTGGGAGAAGAAGGAAGGGAGGAAGAGTAGCATCAAGTGATGAGAGGCACACACCCTTCTCTATTTAAGAAAGCTAGTGCAAAGAGGAGGAAGAATGTATTGCGCTATGAGAGCAAGGGCAAGATTTCCCCACTATATGTACAGTCCACTATTGACATAGATGTCTCACTGCATAGAGACATTCCACCAGGGAGGCCACCTGATCTGTCATTGACGAGAGACATTGTGTCTTTGGGTTCACCACTCTTGGATTGTGGAGAGGTGAATATTTTAGAGGATAAATTTGGTATGAGGGATGTCAAAGTAGTAGACAACAACAAGAGGAGAGCTACACATGCCGGATCACCAGCGCTGTCTCTGAGGAGGATTGATCCTTATTGGAGATCTCATCTCTTAGTTAAGTACTCTAAGAATATTGATGCATGCATGATTCTAGATGACTCGGATAGAGAAAATGAGTATATGATGGATGATATGGTCATATATTCCCATGACAAAATATTCTTGACTATAGATTCTAGTCTCAAGGAGAATTTATTGCATGCAGCACAGGAGGACTTCTTTTCCATGCATTTTGATGCATATCTTTCCTTGGCAGAGGAGTTCATTTGGGAGGGCATCCAGCAGGACATACATCAGCATATGGAGAGATGCAGAGCCTGGATGATGATGGAGAGGATGTCATAGCCACCTTCCTAGTCATTGAGAGTAAGGGAGCATTTTCAGTTGAGCCATTTCAGCTCAAGTCTTCTAGTGCATGATGAAGAATGCACAATTTCACCTTATGTTTTGTAATTCTTGTCTTTTTATGAGTAGCATATTGTACCAAGGAGGATTATCCCTTCTTGCATATTGTATCATGATGTACTTGAAGCCATTTATAGCATTGAGATTGGCTATCTCATTGGTGGTTTGTGGAGAAAGCCACATGATTTTTGGTGTGCACCATTGACACCTTTTTGTACTTCCATGTTTATATCTTGTAACATGATTGTGGCAACAAACAAGTGGCTGGGAGAGCACTTGTTTTTGTTTGATTTGATGTAGGTAGGGCAGCACTGCGCTAGTTCCTTGGTTGGGACCTTGATCCACTTTCCAGTTTTCATTTGGAAACTTGTTCTTATTGTACTTTGCTTCCATGTATTGCTGATATTTTTATATTCATGGGGAGCTTCCTTTGGAGAGTGGGCTTGAGATTGAGGATGCCCGTTGGGAGCATGATTCTCACTACTATACATGTTGTAAATTTCAGGAGAAGCCATGGGCTGACCATGAATTCCACATTATATTTCTGTACTTCTTGTGTGGAGAACCACTTGAAGAACTTGAGGAGGCATTCCATAGATCATGAGGAGATGGAGGAGTTAACACAGTCAACTCTTTTCCCTTTGAGGATGGGGGAAGAATCATCTATGAGCCACTCCATTTATATGAGAAAAACATATGGTGAGAGTATTGTTGATTTTCATGATGATTTTCCTATATATATTCATCTCTTAACCATATATGTGCAGGGAATTGCTCGAAGAAGGATTATTCTTCTTTCTAGATTTGATGGTCTACATAAGGCCATAATGGATAATCACTCCCTAAGAGGACATGGGGAGGATATTTCTCATGGAGAATGTACTCACAATGCACATTACATCCTACACTTTCTCCAGATTTGTGAGAAAACTGGGGCAGCAAGCAAATGGTGGGGAGGCCACCCATCATTTTATTTTCTATGGCAGTGGAGAGTCAAACTGTGTTGGCTACATTTGAGGGACCATTGTCCTTCTCCTTTACTACACATGGCCGCCAGCATGATTCTCCTTATGGTTCCCTTGATTTATATTACTAAAAATTTTCTTGGGAGCATGATTGGAGGAGAGACACATTGGGTGGATGTGTCCTTGGAGGGAGGAAACTCCCACACACTTTGCACTACATGTTCTAAAGGGAGCATGGGAGATGGTATGGCCACTACAATAGCTCATTTGTTTCATTATGAGGTGAGCCATATGAGGAATGAGATGCCATATGATGATGATTTCCAACTCATCATATATGGAGAGACTTGGGCCAGCATGATTTGCAGTGTTGGAGGAGAGGTCATTGGGGATCTAGTCTTCATCTTGCCACTTGAGGGCAAGTATTTTGAAACTCAAGATCAGCATTTTCTCTACATTTATCATGAGCGGAGAGAAGGACAGTGTGGGGTAGGCTAAATTTTCGACCATGAGCATATTTTCATCCCACCTACTTTGCCGGAGCCAAAGGTGGAGGACTGTTACCAGGAGTTGCCTAGTTGGGTGGTAGCTCATTTTGTATGGATGATTGCTTGGGGATGGAGGATCCACATGAGGAAGGTGTTCCTCAAAACATTATAGAATCCATGCCTTGAGGAGAGGCCATCCAGTTCTGTCCTTGTAGTTGCTTGGAGACAAGCAACATTTGGGAGGGGAGGACTGTAATGTTCCAAAATTTTCTGACAATAATTTGGAACATTAATTTCACCTAGGAGGAGAATAAATGGGTAAGGAAACCCATTGAATAATAAAAACCTCAATAAAATCCCTCTAAGTATGAAAGGGGGGTCATCTTTGGAGCTGGTTTGCACACCCTCATGTGTGGACAGGGTTATTTGCAAAGAGTCTTGGGTTTATTTGACCAAGTCAACACCGTTGGGCCAAGAGGTGGAGCACACTTAGAGAAGCAGCGCAGTATGAATGAGGAAAGGATTATTCGGTGGAGGAAACCCTAAAAGGAGTGGGACCCATGGAGAGGTGCTTTCATTTTTTTTAAAGGAGGAAAAGGCAACCATTATTTCTCATGCTTGTATTATTCATCTCATTATCTAGTTAGACAATTGGAGCATTCTTTGCTGCTTAGCAAGAATTGCTGAGGGAATTCCTGTTTAGGATTCCTTATCCTTCTTGAGAGGTCTCTTGAGGGATTTTTCTTCATTTTCCTCACATCCAAGCTTGAGGCCAAGCATCCTCCATCAAGACAGTGTTATTTCTATAGAAGAATAATACTGTGTTGTTGGGTGTTGCAGTGAGGGTTCACTACACCATCTCCTTCAGCTATTTTTCAGAGGAGGAGTCTCTCTTCCCTTTGGGATATCAGTTTGGAGGCATCCCAAAGCTCATTTTCATCCTTTGGCATCAAGGCCAACTCATTCCATTTCCCTACAACACAGTTTCATCCAGTGACTGCATTATTCTAGAGGAGCATTTGTAGTAGGGCTTTGAAGATACTTTTGGAGGGGAAGATCTTTGGTGAAGGGATCAGCCTTTCACTTGAAAGATCTATTGGAGGAGGCATATTTAGTTTGAGCATCAGATTCATCCAACTCCATCCAGTTCTATTTTTGAGCTGCTGCTGCTGCCCAGCAACTCCAGCATTTTGCAGATTTTGTATTTTATTGCCAATCCTTCCAGGATTGACATGAGGTAGTCTTTGGGAGCTGATATCTTCACTCTAATTGTTGTATTGGACCATACATTTGTTTATATATGTATTTGACATATGTAGCATGCAGTTGCTCTATAAAACTGTGTTTTCATAGCTGGGTATACATTGTGTAGTAGTGGTTTTGTCATGTAACTTGTACTGGTTTCTTAAGGCTGAGCATTGCCTATCTTGAGTGACCTTTTTCCTCAAGATCTTGTATTCATTGTTGCTGCTATTATTTAATGAGAAGGCTATGGATTTCTCTCATGTTTTTATGAGTTGAGTGTTGTTGCTGCATCATTATTGTTCTTTCTTATTGTTGGAGCTCCAACTTTAGAATATCTTGAGATATTCTGATTGTTGTAGCAATTTCCTGAAAAACGAACATTACACATCTAAGAAGGAGTATGATATGCCATGAATGGTTTGTTGCAAGATTTAACGAAAAATTTGAACACTTATGTTCAATGGAAACTGAGATGGGAGTGGTCATTTTGTTTTTTCAGCCTGCTCAAAAAGGTGAACAAGAATCAATCTTGTAGTCATTTACTTGATTGGTTACATTGGAAAGAATAGTTCACTTAGTGTATATATCATATCTAATTTAGAGTAGACAGGTAGGTGTGCAAAAAAGCTTAGTACTTTGAGCATTTTTCCAGTTTTAGTTTCAGATTGATTTTCAGTTTTTAGATCAAGTGTGTTCTAGGCTTCAGTTTGCAGAGAGTTTTGATTTCAGCTTGAATATTTTCAACCACAGAGATTGTAGCAGATCAGGTTGCAGATTTGGGATCAGCCCAATGGATCAGGCTACTAGTCTACGATGTTCTTGACACCTCCTGAAGGAGTTTCCATCCACAGTTGGAGCCATTGTTAGACTCATGTAATTTACAGAATCTCAAGGTGACTAATTATTTTTTTCAGGTCTTGTACATTGGAAATAATATTCCATGACTGTCATTTATTTCCAAGAAGGTACTTCTGGCAAAGGATGGTTGTATTCACCTAATTTCCAATATAGTCCAACTAAGCCTAAATGAATTAGGTAGCACTATCCATCTCATAAAACTCCCCAAACCCCACATGCATAAAATTTTAGGACTTCATATTGAGCACCGATACCTCCATTTCATCTCCACCCCCCACTTTAGGCCACTTGATGTATATATATATATATGTCATAAACTTCATAAGCCTTATCACAACAAACCTTGGGACCCTTTCCTTGCCTTTTCACATTGGAATTTCGCAATAGTTCTCACTACATTATTTTGTTGTTTCTCTAGACCACCAATGCGGTATATTGGGACCCTTCCCACCACGTCACGGACCTATTAATCGCATTGGTGCAACTTCGCACTCTTTACCATTTCAAATTTTAGTTTTCTTCTTCTAACGCCGATGCGATATAGTGGGACCCTTCCCGTCACATCACCTCGATTCTTGTCACACTTCGCCAGATTTAGCCTTTAACTTCCGTTCCTCATAAAATAAACCTTAAAACATGCGATGTGTGATAAGCCTTAAATGTTGTGATTCACAATAAACTTTGCGATTTTTGATATGGGTGGGACCCAATCACATATCTCACTTCGCAAGCTCGGGAGGATAAGTGTCCAGGTATATGTTATAAATGCTGATGTGTGATTTTCGATATTGGGGCAGACGCGATGCTGGTCAATGCTGAAGCCTAAAGGATTTCCAATCCGGGTGTATGAGGTTTGTTACACTGTTTTATGAAGAAAGGGACAAACACAGAAGAAGGACTCAGGTAGGATAAGACCCGACAAAGAGCAAAGGACACAGTAAGGTGAATGTCCTGGTAATAAGGAGATAGACACCACGGGTCGAGTCAGGAAAAGGGCATTCATACAGAACTATGATGATATAACAACAAGAATAGAAAAGGCAAGTAAACATGACTAGCACAGTAATTAGATTTGTTGAATCAGCTAGCGCAACACCAAATTTAATTATCCAGCAACAGTGTTTTGAAGGAGCAGGGCTAGATGTCAGATTCATTTTATCATAGCCTCTTCGTGATCTCAAGAGCCAAATTGTTCCTACTGTGTAATCAATAACGGATTGCTAAGGCCACTATTATGGCTAGAGCTATATTATCATCGTCTACATGGTTCCACTTGTCAAAATTTAGCTTGAATGTAATTAATGACTATCATTGAAACAGATGGAGTAACCGACTTAGATTTTAGATAAATGTTGTATGCGTTAGCAGTATGGGGAGCCCAGAAGGGAAGAACCATTGTAAAGGCTCATTGGTTGTAAGCACTCTTTTGAGGATGAATGAAAGGACATTTTTTTTCCATATTCTAGTGTTATGATTTGTGGTGAAGTGTTTCTTTTGATGTAATTTTTCATTCTCTAGTTTCACATACTGTTTGCTCTCTTTACTGTGGATAAGAAAATTTTGTTCAGGATTTGTCATCTGGCACCCTGTTTAGTCTTGAAGAAGTATCTATGTTTTCCTCTAAAATTTGAATGCAGAATTCAGAGAAGTTCTGCTCTGCATTCACATTTAACCTCAATATCTCCTCCCCGTTTCCATTTGACAAGCCGTAAAGATCCATTGACATGGATAACTTGCCTAGTCTCACATGATATTAGATATTCATCCATTTGAATTTGTTTACACTTGTTTGAATCCATAGCCCAATGACCCTTCTGCATGTCTCAACCATAAATTCTCAAACAAACCCCTATGCACTAATAGCTAGCCTAGAATTCCCAATCAACAAAGCTATATTTAACATAGAGATCTCTCTCTGGATCTAGGAGGGCTAACTCCTAGGCTCGAAGTGGTTTTGATGTTACCTCTATAGTTTTTTTTTCAACCTCGAAATTATGGAGTGATAACAATAACATCAAGATATTAAAACATTAGCAGAAACAACTAAGCCATATGCAGTTGTTGCATTCACAACTATTTGGAAATACTGCGTTGTCTAGGAGGGTTGATGATGTAGCCTCCTGATAGATAATAAAATGCTGATCCCATGCTGCTGAACTGATCCCCAGAGTGAAGGATTGATCCCTCACAATATTCCAAGCTAAGTTTCTTGGAACTTCCTCTTCTCCTCAAACCCTCACTGCAGAATTACACAATTCCTATAGGAAATGTTGCTGCATAGGAGAATAGATGGATGGCCTCATGTCGGATATGAAAATGAAACTCTCGGAAGACTGCAATGGATCCACAGTGTGAAGGGCTGATCCTTCCACAGGTTTCTTAGCTGAAGTAGTGAGAAAAACCTTCCAACTCTCAAACCCAAGTTCAGGAATGCATAATTCCTATAGCCAGAAGTGCAGATGAGAGTGGCACTGATTTTTGGATGATGAATGTTTCCCAAGAAAACCTTCCCAGAGTAGGCACTCGAGGTCCCCAGTGGGCGTTGGAATAAGGTCTCCTACAAGCTGCGAAATTGGTCCAATTTTGAATAATTTTGATTATATTTAGTCTAGAGCAGGGGTTTTGGGGTGGGTCAAAGCCCCGAAAGCATTGTAATGGGAAAAAGGGTAAACCAGGTGTCAGAAAACCATGGTTTGCAGACCATAGGAAATTTTAAGCTAGATTATTATAAATAGAGGAACATTTTGAATTGTAAGGTAGGCAATGAAGAGCTATTGATGCGAACTGTGGGTTAACATATCTATTTGGGTTTTTGGGGAAAGGACTCCTGTTGGCTGTGTGCGCGGAGATCCAAAGTCCAGTTATGTGCGGATGCTGTGTGCGCAGGCTGGGATGGGTATTGTAAGAAGGAATTGATGAATTAATGAATAAGAAAGGTTGCTTGAGAATTGAATCTATGTGTACTATTTGTGTGAATCATTGGTAATTACTGCATTACGCACATTCTGTATTGAAGCTGCAAAAGATCTGTGTAAGTGTGTTTGTTGTATCTGGATTTGTTCTGTTCTGTTTTATGCAATATTGTGCTACTGTCATAGAAGTATATAATTATAGATCTAGCGCACGTGGATGCGAAAAGAGACCTATTGAACCTATGCAGAAAGAGGCGATCTAGGTATCACAGGGCCAGACATAGCTTTGCTTGCCTTACCTATCCTTTCTTAGGGTGTGAAAACCTGGTTCCAGCACCCACCCATACTACTTCGGGTGAGACTTTGACCTGCGCAAGCAGGTCACTGCCGAAAGGGCCAGTAGTATAGGGGTTTCTTGGCAAACCTTGAACTCCGAACCTGGGTCATGACCCCACGAGCCAACAAATGGTTCCGTTGCTGGGACCTGGAGCATTTTGAGAAAGGGATCGGGTAATGACAAGAGAGTATTGGAAGCCTGAAAGGAAGGAAATTAAGGAGTGGTACCTGGACCGCATTACAAAAAACCTGGCATCGACTTTAATTCAAGGTACGCGAGCAGCACATAGGCATCATCCAAAATCTCTAAATCCATGGGAAAGCCCTCAGGTACGAATAACGATTGCCAAACCACTGCACTTTGGTGAGAAAGGAACCGTACCATTACAAAAAATGGGCGGCTGACCATTAATACGAAAATTTATGGTGAGTTTGTTTCAGACGATCGATGGTAAGTTTCAAGTGAGTTTTACTCTACCGTTGGATAGCCCCGGATAGTATAAGGTTAACAAGATAACTTCGCTCAGGGCTCCATATTGTCTCTGTACCCTGCCTCTATTATTCTCCTGCTTGCTTATTGGGATCTTTAACATTTTCTGGGAAGCCTGTCCTTTTGTTGCTATGGCAGTCCCTAACCCACCGAATGCTTCAGCACCTACCAGTTCAGCGCCTGCAGACATTGTGTTGATAGGGTCTAGGGATGCTGAGATTGATAATATGATTGGCCTCTGGCTCCCTATAGGGAAAATTGACTTTGAACCCCGAGCAGGGGGGCACCACAGCTGCACGACAGGAGTTCCCGACCTTTACAACCCTCGAATGATCGTAGGCCCCAGCCAAATGGCCTCGGAAGATACCACGACGGAGGGTATGCAATTTCCACAATTCGCCACTGACACTGACGCAGTCAAGTCGCAGCTAGTCCTATGCACGGAAGGGATGAAGTGATATAGGGATACGTTGCGACTTCTCCACAGTTCCACACTACTAACCAGCGAAAGACATATCTGTTCACTACCTCGCACTATCATGGTTGGCGACCACGCCCCGACAGCTACAAATCTACAAATAGCCTTGGTGCAGCTACCCCGTGAGGTGATACAGGATTTATACACTGCTGTGTTGGAAGAGATTTGTAAACATGACTGGACTTCACAGCAGCAACATGAAATACCCCCGGAAGTTCGGGCACAACGGGTTGCATTGATCACAGAAGCAACGAATATTATTAAGGAACAACTTACTCTAGGCACTCAGTTGGTCCAGGTGGCTATGCAGCTCTGGACAGCGGTCCAGTTCAACCCCATGCTTCAGCGTGTCCAGGAAGACTTATGACAGACAGAATCTGCTTTCGATCAAGTAAAAGCTACCTTGCCTTCCCTCGTCCCTGCGCAGCGTCTAGCCCTCTTAAAAACCTGCAACGCCTTCATAGAAATGATTTTGGATCTCTGCCACACCAAGCACATCGTTAGAAAGAGCTTGAAACCATGGGGCGATACTGCCTTCCAGATATCTCAGGGTGCTTATAACGCCATCGTGTGCCTCCACCAGATATTGGAGCAGGTTACCATGGCTCCGAAAGGCCCTGCCTCCCTGAAGCTTGTCAATATCGCATAACGATTCGCTGCCCAAAGTCAGGAAGTGCTCCCTCCGCTCATCATCTCTTTCAATACCTTGCATGCACAGATAGCGACCGCACCACCACTGTGACTTGAGACGAGTCGCAAGATTGTGTTGGGGGACTATTGGAACAGGGTCTCCTACGAGCTACGAAACTGGTCCAATTTTAAATACTTTTGATTATATTTAGTCTAGCGCAGGGGTTTTGGGGTGGGTCAAAGCCTCAAAATCATTGTAATGGGAAAAAGGGTAAACCAGGGGTCCGAAAACCACAGTTTGCAGACCATAGGAAAGTTTAGGCTAGATTATTATAATTAGAGGAACATTTTGAATTGTAAGGTACGCAATGAAGAGCTATTGATGTGAACTATGGGTTAAGATATCTTTTTGGGTTTTTGGGGAAAGGACTCTTGCTGGCTGTGTGCGTAGAGATCCAGAGTCCAGCTTTGTGCGGACCCTACTGCTGTGTGCGCAGGCTGGGATGGGTATTGTAAGAAGGATTTGATGAATTGATTAATAAGAAAGGTTTCTTGAGAATTGAATCTATGTGTATTGTTTGTGCGAATCATTGGTAATTACTGCATTATGCGCATTCTGTATTCAAGTTGCGAAAGATCTGTGTAAGTGTGTTTTCTATATCTGGATCTGTTCTGTTCTGTTTTATGCAATATCGTGCTACTATCATAGAAGTATATAATTATATATCTAGCGCACGTGGATGCGAAAAGAGACCTATCGACCCTACGCAGAAAGAGGCGATATGGGTATCACATGGCTGGACACAACTCTACTTTCCTTACCTATCCTTTCTCAGGGTGCAGAAATCTGGCTCCATTACCCACCCATACTACTTCGGGTGAGACTTTGACCTGCACAAGCAGGTCACTGCCGAAAGGGCCAATAGTATAGGGGTTTTTTGGCAAACCTTGAACTTCGAACTGGCCGACCCTAGCCAACAAGGTGGCAGGATTCCTACCCTGAAAACCCACCCCTAAAAAATCACAACAGACTTAGCTTACAACACTCAACAATAAAATTTAGTCTCCTTCCGTGCTGCCCTGTTTCCTCTTTATGGTTGTGAGCCTTCCCTAGCCTTGGCCCACCTCATAACTGCACTGCACATGTGGCCACTAGCCTCCATAAATACTGCATTATCCTTCATGATCTCCATCATTGCTACAATTAATCTCCACCAATCATGTGCATTTACCACTTCCTCCATCATATCTGAAATTTCTTCTCCACTATCTCCATCATCTTGCATTTATTCCTCCATTTTCTCCATCATCTTCCTCATTAATGCTCTATGAAATCCACTCTTTCTTCATTACTATGCTGCTCCACTACTCCATAATGCTACTCCACTACTCAACTACTCCCTTTGGAACACTCCATCAATAAAAACATGCTCTCAAGTGACAGCGCTGTAGGCCTTAGTAACAAGGCTCTTGTCACTCCATGAATTCTCCCTCTGACATTCCATATGCCAAATATATCCAACATCATGCTGCTATGTAAGAATATCTCCTTCCTACATGGAAGCCCCTCAAAATCCTCCAATGCAAAAGGGTAGCCTCCTTGCACCATGAATGTGCCTTCCTCCCCTCTGGAAATATCGTAAAAAGTATGGGAAAATTTCTGCCCATACTCTCTTCTTGTCAACCAAAGCAACCATGCCTCTTTCTTATGCATTCCTTTCTTGAGATACAAGGCATGAGGCAATAAAATCAAAAACTTTGGGTGGTACCCATATTCACCCAATAGAAACCAGCGCTGGTCATCTCCTCCCTGCTTTAGATCTAGATGTGGTAAGTGGGTTATATGCCACTTACTTGCTGCCCTTCTCATTCCACCATGGGTGAAGGTGAAATGTATATTTGGTGCTTTAGGGAAGCACCCATCATGCTGCAAGACCTCCCTTAGCCTATCAAGGGAGTGGCCATATTTGGAAATAGTACTGGCCCATAGTTGGCCATGAAGCTTATATGGTAAGACACTCCTTTTAGCAGTCATGGCCTATACATGTAAAGCAAAAGAATGCATGCAATCATAAAGTAAAATGTGCTTTTCATAAGCATGCTTCTTACCCAAAGTATCCAGCGCTATGATAGTTCCTCTCTTGGCCAAATGTATCACTGTACAAGGTTGAGAGAACACTTCGCTCTTTTTATCAAGGAGTTTCCCTAGAGGGCTTCTTCCAAGTAAGGAGACATCAAGGCATAGATCATAATAGAAAGATGTATGGACTGATGGGTCCTGGCTTGCCTTGCATAGATCTTCATGCCTTCTTAGTACATCACTCTTTTGAAATAAAGAGGGGTGAATGTTTCTTTCCCAATGAAGCTTTCCCTCCTCTTCATCTTCTGCAGTATAAAGGATCTCACCATCTGATATTGATGGCACATGCTACTCATATATTGTGCCATAATTTCTACATGTGAGACTTTTTGAAACTCCTTGCAAGAATGCAAGAGCTTCCCTTGTTGGAGCAGCTGCCTCTTCCCCTTCTTCATGAAATGATAGAGATGCCTTTGTCATAACTGCGTTGTCACCCCTAGCCTCTGATTCAATGGTGGAAAATGCCTCATCATCAATAGGAGACCTTATATCTCAGTATAACTTTTAAAGAGGAATCTTCATGTCTTCTTTTCAAGAAGAAGACTCTCCGTCCACATGTGGATGCCTCCAATCATTTTATCCTTTGGTATCTCTCCAATGAAGACTACCAATCTCCAAAAGCAATTATTCCTCCTTACACCTCACGGGAATTTGAGATGTAACCCCTTGGATATCTTTCAGAAAAGACCTCCCATCAATGATCCTCTTGGATCCAAAAGAATCCAAGTGTGCTAAAGGCCAAACATCAATAGAAAATGGCACAACATTCATCATGCCTCCCACCATCTTGCACCCTAATTCCTCATGCTGCATGCAACTCAAATAAGGTGCAAAGGAATGAATTTTCATCCCCTCTTGGATCAATCCCAAATTTCACAGCACTATGAAAGCTTGTTGTTCCACCATAGCAATGAGTTTTGATTCTTGACCATGTGAGGACAAATTCCCAAGGTTTTCCATACGAATTTCTGAAATGATCGGAAATGGAAATACATGCATACCTTGGTGAGCCTTGGGAACCTCTTGTATGGCTGCAAGGGTTCCTCTCTCCAATTTTTTGGCTGATCCAACTACTGCTACAGATGGCTGCCCCTTCATGAATGTGACAACGCTGGTACAAGGCTCCTCAAGTGGAGAAGAGGACCCTTCCTCCTCTGGTCTTCTACTGTCAAATATCTTGATTACTTGATGAATAAAATCAGAAAAAGTGGACACTCTTGCATGACCTTCATGGTTTATCCACCAAGAGATTGCCTTGCCCTCCAAGTGCTGCGGTGAGATCTCCACAGCCTCTTTCTCCACTACTGGATGTAGTAGGAAAAATGCTTCGAGCTTCATCACCCAAGTCTTTGTTGCACACTTGAGTGATCCATCAAATGTAGAAAACAGAAATCTGTTGCCTCTTATCATCCTCTCACTGCATGGTCTCTTTTCTTTTCCCAGTTGAATAAACTGAGGGAAATCTAGGGTCTATTTGAAAGCCCTAGGTTGGCACTTGTATTCTACCAAATACCCACTCAGGATCTCTTGTTCTAAGTGGTCTTCTTTCTCTCTACTTCCTCTACAAGAATAGGAAGTGCGTGGATCTTCTTCTTCCTTTTGAAACCTTCTAGAGGTATCACTGCAGATTTCTCCTTCTTGAAACCCTCTAGGAGTTTCATTGCATCTTTCTTCTTCCACCGGTTGAACCTCCTTGGAGAGGCTATTCTTAGATCTGAAAATGGATGAGAGTAATCTAAATATCTCCATAATTTTTTTCGCCTCTTCTTCTTATATTCTGATTGGATTTGAAATCCATAGGCTGAGCCAAGATGGCAGCTCTGATACCACTGTAATATCCCAAATCTAGAACAGTTACAACAAATAAAATATTTTGAGATATTCTAAAGTTGGAGATTCAGCAAATCATGGGCATGGAAATGTAGATCATCTCATTAGATGTAAAATAAAATCTCACCAGTAGATGAAAGAACCTCAACAAGTAGATGGCCTATATTCTCCTTCCCAAGTGGGGAAATGCAGCAATATAGGGCATAAAACAACTTTATTTAGAAAATAACGCCATACAAGTGAGAAATGGGACTTGGATCCCTTAGAATACATGATATACAACTCATGTGAAGAATTATAGGTGAAACAAATCAGTTTAGCCAACATAAATAGATCTCCCCAAGTCAATATATCTCAAATAAGACCAAACCCCATAGCCTATCTCATGCAGAAAGTACTGGAACAGGAAAAGTGTTATTTTATGAGGTTTTATGTAGAAAATGATGAGAAAAAATATATCTAGAGTATAAAATGCATCAATGGCTGAGAAAATGGAGATTCCTCCCTTTTTATACAAAACAGAGTAACCCGGCAAGGGTTTCTTGAGAGCACAATGTACAAAAATGTAGATCTATAGATATGGATCTGAAAAACACAGTTTTACTGCAGCAATGAATATATGTGATTGAAATAAGTGATAGAGAAAGAATGAAGTACATAGCTTTCTGGGAGAAAGGTTTGCCTTTTCTCCAAGGAACTATCTCACAAACAAGGGATCAAACCCTGCAACTGTTGCTCTGGAAAAAATGATGTAGTTTCTCCAGTAAACTGCATTGTAATGTATGGGCACTAAGTTGGCCACTTGCCAAGATGTAAAATAAGCTCCAGAACCTCCTGTACAGATCTTGTAAAGCAAGGGGAGCTCTCTCCTCTGAAAGATAAGCTCAGGAGATGGTGTTGTGAGTCTCCCACTGTAACACCCCGCAACACAACGTCCCCTGCTACAGGAATAATGTTTTGGCTGAAGGAGGATGCTAGGCCACAAGCCTAGATTTGGAGAATGAAGAACAAAACCACTCCAATAGTTCACCCAATGAAGGAGAAGGAATCCCTAAGCAGGAATACCTTGTGTTGAACATCACTGCAACTCTGCTAACCAGCAAGAGTCCGCAAATAGTCTAAGCAGACCAAAATCAATAATCCATAAGCTAACCCCAAAATTCTTCCATCTTCCTCCTTATAATGTTTGCGAGCCTCCTCACCTTGGGTCCCACCTATTAGGGTTTCCAACACCATGTGAATACATTCCCTCCAAAACTACATTGTCTTCTCAAGCAAGCCACACCCTCTTAGGTAGCGCTGTTGAATTGGTCAACTTTGACTGAATCATCATGATCCTCTTCCTGTTCACACATGGGAGGTGCATAATCCAGCCACCAAGTTATCCCCTTTTCACACCAAGAGGGATTTTATGTCAATACAAGTTAGATATGGGTCCTTTCTCCCATTTATTCATCTACTAGGTGCAAAAATCAAAATCTAATATTCCTATTAGCTGCATGATAATTTTAGGAGTATTACACAAAACTAAACCAAACTGACCTTAAACGCCTACTACAAAACCTCCAAGAGCCAACCAGCCATTCCAGGTGACCAACCCTGAAGGAAACTTAAATTTTTACTGATATGGGCCCTTAATCACTCCCTTGAAAATACAATCATGTGACTTTAGGCCTCAAGTTTCTCCCACTACAAGGCAAGCTAGCGACTAGAGACTTTTTCAGCTAATTCTGTGCGAGCGACTCCAAATTTCATGCCACATTTTCAGAGCCAAGACTCAGACCACTTCCCAGAACACCATGAAGCTTTCATAAATGATAAATAAGATTGAAACAAAGGTACTAAATCAAACAATTGATCAATGAATTGACTGGACCCCTACTAGCCATGACAGAAATTTCGTCAAATATGTCACAATTATGTAATCTACAATCCATAACAAAGTATCTGAGCATAGGGGTCTCATAATTTTATGAGATTCGTAAAGAAGCATTGATGCCTTATCACATTAGTTGGATTATCATCTATTAGGAGATATATACATTGTAAATTCATTTATCGATAAAAACATGATGAGATCCATACATCATAACTGTCATAAAAATTTCTCATAACCAACATATAACCAACATAATTAACAAGGGTACAATATCCATTACTTCCACATATGAACCAATACATTTACACATGAAATACAAAGGAGAATAAACTATTATTAATGAATTCATAAGCCAACCAAGTTTGGGACTTCCACATACCACCTGACCATATATTGGCTAAACCAAATATTTCTTTTAACTAATCACCCCCATGACATATTCCAAGCATGAATGTGGGACTCACAATTAGAAATAAACCAGTGATTACCACTACAAGGAAAAGGCCCTCTATTAGAGGTTATAAAGGAGGTTTTTAGTGTTATAAAATTGGCCAAAATTGTCAAAAAAACATTTGCGACAACATCTGTTTAAGTTTACGGAGGTTTTGCGGAGCTTTTAACAGAAATTCAACACAACTTAAAAAACTGGGTGGCCAAAGGTTATTACAGATGTTTTTTTCATCGGTGCGCTACTAAGGTTTCAACGCACTGGTGTGTGTCATCTAGACGGTGGCCCCAGGGCAGTCAAAGGTTCCTGCACTGGGCCGTCAAGGTATAAAACCGCACCAGGCGCAGTGTTGGTGATACAACGCACGAGGTCGTTCTAATTGGTCTTGGGATTTTTGCAGTGCCCATAGGTCGTCTCAACACACCTGTACGTATACTTATAGAAATCCACCGGTGCGCCATATCAGAAAAACGCATCGATATTTATATTTGGTATTGGTATTTTTGCAGTGCCCATACATCGTACAAATGCACCGGTGCGTAGTCTCACATAAAAGCACCGGTGCACAGTATCGCACAAATGCACCAAGATTTTTAATTGGTTTTGGTATTTTTGTGGTGCCCATACGTCGTAAAAATGCACCAATGCACTGCAGCATACAAACACACCGGTGTACAGTAACTAACCCGCACCAGTGTTCATTTTGTATTTTTTAGAAACATCGACCTGTGACAGTGCAACTATTGTGATTTTTATAAATTCATTATTCATCAAAAGTCGACACATATTATAAATATATTCATATTAGTTAAATTTTTATTAATGCATTTAAATATGATGTTTGGATTAATTTGTTATATCATATCATAATTATTGTGATTTTTTAAAATTTATTATTCATCAAAAGTCGACACACATATATATCTTATAACAATATTCATATGAATTAAATTTTTATTAGTGCATTTGAGGACGACAATGGAGAATGCAATAGAGACAATGGAGAATGCAATAAAATAAATTAAAACATATTTTATTATATTTATATATGAATAAGACAATCTTTTTCATACAAAATGGGACAGTTATTAGTATCCCTTTGTCTTTCAATTGGGACACTATGTCCATTACATTAAAAAAAAATGTCTGATTTAACAGACAAATATTTTTTAGTCAATTTAGTGTCCTAAATTGCTTGCATAAATTATCAACCAGGGTTTTTATATTGATGAAGTGTAGGTGTACTATATGTACTTAGCTAACCTTTTCTTACTTCGTTGTTGTATTTTATGTTGTTTTTGGGGTTTTATGTTCATTTATGTCTAATAATGTTAATCGAAAACGATGGAAAGAATTAAATGAATCTAATAAACTTTTAAGAAGAAAGAAGATGAAGTATTCCTAAATTAATCTAATTTTCATAAAAATAAACCAAAAACTATTGACTAGTTAAAAACCTAGTTTAGAAAACAAAGCATCTAGTTGATCTTATTGTTAGTCCTATTCCATGGATCTAAGTCTAAGAATGAAATTGCAGTGCTTGAAAGTAAATACAGAAATTGAAATCAACTAATTGTACCTCTAGTTACTCTAGCACTCAATTTTGAAGCCTGGCCTTCTTGAAATGATGTATTAAGCAACTTTCTGTACTTTAACTCCTAATATCCTAAAACAGTAAGTAGAGAAAAACATCTAATGTATCTTTAGTTACTCCAACATTCAATTTTGAAGTATGATCTTCTTGAAATGGTGTCAAGCAACCAATTACACTCAATGATCTATAAAATCAAATAGATCATGCTAAAGGTAACTCAATAATTGCATTCATTAAACATTCAATCATCCAATTTATGAAGTATGAGTGAATCAATCTCCTTGGAATGATATTTAGGAATATCATTGATACAAATAAGTGAGGATCTGAAAGCAAAATGTGAAAGAATAAACAACTAATGTATATTTGACTTTCTTCAATCATTCAATATGAAGTATTACCCTCTTGAAGTGTTGTGTAAGAAGTCAATTACACCTTAGTTCCTAAATTCCTAGAAAGTAAATGACAATGTGTTGAGTAAATTCAATTAATGTGTGGGTTAGATATTTAACCATTCAATTTAGGATCATTATCATCTTGAAATGGTTTTTGAAACATCCATGAACACAGTTAATTGAAAATCCTATTATGAGAAAATGAAATGACAAAATAGTAAGAAAACTAGGCAATTGTGTGTTCTTAATTCTTCAATATTGATTCGATTGGAAAAAAAAAAATATCTATCTTCTCGAAATATCTTAAAAAAGAAAGACTTCACAGTTGTGATTTATCACTATGCTATTGCTCAAAAACTGAAATGAATCATAAACCTAATTAGAAAACAGAATTGCTAAAAAACAGAGTAATGAAATTAAGCTAAAAACATAAATAAAAAAACCTCCTTCAGATGCAGGGGCCCTCTACAACTGATGTGGTTGAATTGCTAACTGATTAAGGATGTAATCAAGCAATCATTGGCAGCATAACCTTCGTATTATGATAAAGTGAATTCTGAATACAGAGTATCAACAAAAAGCCTAAGTTTAACACTAAAATTCTGAATTGTCTTCTCGGTTCTATGCAACCAATATTTAAAGGAAAATTACATAACTGTTTATGAGTAAAACTAGCTACAGGTGGTTACTTTGAATTATAATTCCAATAGTACTGTTGGACTCCTTGAATTTCTACGAAGAGAAAATCAAGAGTCCTACTGATTTCTACTAACGTCCTTTGACTCCATTTTTGACCATGATCTTAGGCTCACTTTTTTGTCGACCTGGAATGAGTGAATAAGATAGAATCCATGTAGGAATGATTCTAGAAACACCCATGTGGCCCAATTCTTCAGTTGGCACCTGGAACCTGCTAAACCATGAGTGTAGCTATGGAATCCACAATTAGATGCAGAACAGGCTGCATTCTATAACTAAATTGCAAAAATCTATCCAAATAGCAAGAGCATGAAAATATAATATTGCAATAATTTTAATGCATCCTTAAGACAAAACTTATCATTTATCATTGATTGGGGTTTGTAATCTTATGAGAAAGTGAAGGAAAGAGATGAGAAAAACTATCAAAGAGAGGACAATTCTGAGGTTCAACATGCCCCCACTACAAAATCATTGCATGTCCTCATGAAATTTGCCAAAAATATGGGTTCTTCTTCCCTACTGTATTTTCTCAGACACCTTTTCTAACATATCTAATTTCCTTCTTTTGTTCTTCTTTGAAGTGACTATCATTCTGGGCCTTCTCATAAGAAGCTTGGACTTGAGGTTAATGATTTCTCTATTCAATAACTTTCTCTTCCTCTTAAATTTCCTATTTTTCTTATACCATAGTCCTAGATGAAGAACAACATTATCATGAATTGCCTTGTCCAATTTGTTTTTCTCCTTCAAGGTCTCATTCTCCTGTTTGATATGTCTGTTCAATATCTCTAATTCATAAATATCTTTCTTAAGAGCATTAATTAGAGGCTATTGTGGATTGAAAGGATGTTCGGGTTCATTGAGGAACTTCTCCTCTCTAGTGATTCTACATAATCATACATCTATTGTTGGATTGGGTCTATCCCAGGAGATCTTCTGTTGGGGCCTTCTTCAAGACAATAAACAGGAGAACTCCGAGGACTCTGTGCAGGAGAGATGTTAATAGGTGATGGAATTGGGGTTTCCTCCTCAATATTTATAAGCTCCGTCCCTTTTGATAATGTCTTCTTCATAGTACCTCAGAGTCTAGAGCTCCTTCTAAGTTTTGGAGGACTTTCATTCCCTTCATTTGTAACCTTACTCTCTTTTCTTTTATTTCCTCTTGTCTTGATTTGTTTCCTGATTTCTGTCAGTTCCTCAGAAATTAGCTTTTCATCATTCTTCTGTAATGAGGTTTCAAGTTTGTCTTCAACATTTATATCAGTCTTCTGTAATGAGGTTTCATGTTTGTCTTCAACATTTTTATCAGTTTTATTTCTTCTGCTTCTCCTGACATTATCTTCCTTGGGTGGTGATTCTGGTGGTTCTTGAAAATGATTCCTAACAAGGAAATCCTCCCAAGTATCTCCTATGCTTCTTAAATGAAACTCAATCAATATTTTTACCAACCCATGATGATGCATGGTGGTATCTATGAACAATACTCTCTTTTTCACATTTGAAGCCATCCTTCTTAAACTATTAAGAATAAAGAAAGGAAGATTGATTTCACCATTTTCTAGGAAATTCATCACTAAACAAATATGGTAGACATACATGCAACCAAAACTTACTTCACAAGTTATAAATTTCTATAAAATCAAGAGAATATTCCTCCATTTACTCTTAAGGGCTGAACTTGGGATTCCTTTTCTAAAAATAGAGACATCCATACCTGGTTTTTTAAGTATAACCTTCCATGATTCATTGTGGAACTCCTTGTTCTTGAACCATCTTTCACCGTGCCTTGGAAGTTCTGTAGCCTCGGCCATGAATGACTCAGTCACTGAAAACTTGATATCTCCAATTTCTACTTCGATTCCATCAAAAGACCGAGCAAAATATTTTTTAATTTCCTTATGAAATCCATTAATTTTCTCTATGAACCTCAACCATCTAGCTTTTTGTAATAATTCTTTAACCTGTGGGTATCCTTCCATGTAATTTGCTCCAAATGGTTCTGATGTGACAATGAACCCCATCCTTCTACTATGTAGAGTTCTTCAACCTTCAGAATTACCCTTCTATTTATGGAAATGAATTGGCTGCATATCTGATGGATGGTTATGGAGGGTTTGTAGGAATAAATAGATGGTAGGGTATTGGAGAGACGTAGAAATGTATTTCACGTTATAGAACATGACCGTTAGTCATTAACAAAGGAAGTAATGATGGAATATTATGCAACTTCATTCGGAGCATGTGGTTGATATGTAGGATGATGGTGATTGCAATCAAATCAAATGATGAGTTGTCAAGGAAACATATGAATGTTCATATTATACATGTTTCATGTTTAACCTTGCTATAAAAATAATTTTTTTCATGTTACCTTTAGAATTTAACATTTTTTTCTTTGGTGTTGATCCTTAGGTACTCTTTGAAGCATGCTGGTCTTCAAAACATATTCCTTCAATTCCTTGAAATCATCATGTGTCAGAACTACTGAAGTGGCTGCATAATCAAATTGGCTGTAGAATGGAATCAGCTGCAGAATACAGTGGGCTGTGGAATGTGATTAGCTACAGAATATAGTGAGCTACAGAATTTACTCTGTAAAAATAATGGAATATGGAACATGAATATGAAATGGAATGAGTGAATGGAAGTGGAATATGACTTATGGAATGGAATAAGTATGAAAAATGGAATGGAAGTGGAGTGACTTTATGGAATGAAACTGTAAAATGACAGTGGAGTGTGATGAAATTGTAGAATGAATTTGCAGATTATGAACTCCAATGAATGTAGTTTTGTTGTCACCACTTATTACAGAAAATAAAATGGAAAATATAGGATGTCATAAATCTCTGATTTTCACCCTGTATTTTCTGTATAAGTATGCCAATCATTGATTGGGTTTCATAATTATACAATTTATTATTATTATTATTATTATTATCATAATTTTTATGAATGTAGGAAAAATATAAGCTAATTTAGTGAAGAAGAAGGATTCTTCTCCACTAACTTCATATCAATGTTATTTTGAAATATCTTGACAAACACTTCTTTTGAAAATGGTTTATGATATACTTTCAGCCTATGACCATTCACAAGAAGAGGTACCTTTTCTTCATCTATTGTCCTTATTTTCAGTGCTCCATTATCAAATACTTTTTCAATCTCTTATGGCCCAAGCCAATGAGTCTGAAACTTTCCTTGAAAATCCTTCAATTTTGAATCGAACAAAACTGCCCAATCCCCTGCTTGAAATTTCTTCTCCTTGATATACTTATCATGCCATTTAGCCCTTTGCTACTGGACTATACTGGTTATTTGAACTACATCTTGCCTGGTTTCATCAAGCTCATTTATTTGCTCCAATCTACGTTTTCATGCTTATGATAAATCAAGTCCCAATTGGACTACCATCTTGAAGGTTTGGATCTGAAACTCTATAAGGAACAGGAATTTCTTCCCATAAACAAGTTCATAGGTAGTATGTCCTGTTGTGCTCCTCCATGTAGTTCTATAGGCCCATAAGGCTTCAGGAATTCTTTATGCCCAGTCTCTTCTATCTAGATGTACAGTCTTAGTGAGAATTCCTTCAATCACCTTATTGGTAGATTCCACTTGATCATTTTCTTGTGGATGGTAAGGAGTGGACTTTCTATGTTTGATCTTATAATCTTCCACGAGATTTTTCACCACCTTGGATGTAAACTGAGCTCCTTGATCTGTCACAATTTCTCTTGGAACACCAAAACAAGTGAAGATATCCTTAAAGAGAAAATTAACTAAAGATTTCTCATTAGAAAAAAGTAATGCTTTAGCCTCTACCCATTTAGTGACATAATCATTGCATACCAAAATATACTTCTTTTTTTTAGATGGAGGATTGATTGGTCCCACAAAATCCAAAGCCATTTTTCAAAAGGTTCAATGAGTACCTAAGGTTGTAATGGAATTTCATTTGAAGGAGTAGGTTTCCCTACCCTTTGGAAACTATCACACATTTTGACATATTATTTGGCATCTTTGAAGATGGATGGTGTAATATTCCTATTTAGGAACAACTCATGAATCATGCACTTAAAAACGCATTTCAAGAAAAATATGCTTTAGAACAGGAAAATAACTCTTGGATCCTTTATATTAGACAATTAAAAAACTAAATCCAAGATTTTAGCTAAAACAAATAAGACTAGGTGGGTTAAACACATCTCCCACACCTAGTTATCTTCAAGAGAAGGCCCAATGAGTGGCTGCAGCAAATTAAAACGCTCTACTGAAAGTGTAGAGAGATATCAGTGCATAAAATGTGCTAATAGACACTCAAAAACTCATTTCAAGTACAACATCAACTCATATCTGAATTTAGGATCCAAAAAGTGGGGAAAAGCAATGATTTCGACCCTAAAATAGATGTATTCAGAAATATGCATAAAATTAAGGAAAATTGTGGGATTTTATTTTATATTAGGTCATGAGGGATCTATTCTCAAAAGTTTAGCTCAAAAAAAAAATTATAGCTATGTTAAACAGTTCCTCCATCCCCGGCTATGCTTAAAAATGCTAATTTCCCATGACTTTGAGTATGTAGAAAATGGTTGAAGCATGAAGAGCGTAATTTCTAAATACATTAGAAATAATATGTCTGAAACATCATATCTGAAGTTTTTTATAACTGAGCATGAAGAAAAATGGAGATTCAACTCCTTTTATACATCGAATAGATCACCCGGCAAGGGGATTTCATGAAAGAACACATACAAGTATGAGATCTGTAGAATATGGATCTGAAAAATGCAGAATCACTGAAACTATGAATAGATGAGCTGAAATATACAAAATTACAGAATATGCTGAAGTACAAACTTTCCGGAAGAAGGGATGGCCCTTCCTCAAGGAAATGAGCACCAAACTAGGGTAGAAACCCTGTTGCAGCAATGCACTGGAAAATAACGCAGTTTCTGAAGTATACTATGCAGTTGAAGTTGGAAGGTCCTTTGGCCTGATGCCAAGATATGGAACTGAAGCTCAATTCTTCCTCACTAATCTTCCGGAGAAAGGAATGCTCCATTTTCTGCAAAACTAGATTTGGAAGTGGTGTTGAAAACTCCTCACTGCAACACCCAACAACACAGTATTATTCTACTGCATAAATAATGTTGTCTTGATGGAGGATTCTTGGCCTCAAGACTAGATGTGAGGCATTTCAGAACATATTCCCTCAAGATCTCCTCAATGAAGGATGAATTCCTAAACAGGAAATTCTTCTCTTTAGCTAAACAACCAGAGATTTTGAGTCGCCCAAGCAATCTCAAAATCGAATTATCTTCAACAACCTTTCCTTGTGGCCTTCCTCTTCATTTTATAACATTAGGGCTTAGAAAACCCTAAACCACCTCCAATGAGTTAACCCTTTTCACATGAAGGGTCTCCATCTAAAACTGCGCTAATCAATAAGGAGGTTCAATGCATCTAGACACTGCTATGATTTGGTCATGTTGACCTAGTCAACCTTCATTCCTTTTCACACCTAAGTGTATTTTATTGAAATAGCCCAGATTTTTCCATGTTCACATTGGGCATTGATTTATTTTTCTGATTAGGAGTTTTAGAGTTCCTCCTTTATAATTTTATTCATGAGTTAAGAAAACTGAAATTAAAATGCAATATTCCCATTAGCTACAAAAATTGGGAATATTACAGTCTCTCCCGGCAAAATGTTTCTTTCCCTCAAGAAAATATTATTGTAGATGCAAACCATCTTTTCCCCTCCAAATGGCATCCACATAAGGAAGGCTTCCTCCATTTTCTGCAATAGGTCATGTATGTTTGGTTCCAAATCTGTCTTCCACAAATGCATGAGATGAGTTCCAACTGTAAGGTTAGATGTCCTCTTCTTATCATGAAGTACAAAATGACAATTACATGATGTCCAACAACGTCATAAACACATGAGAGATATAAAATAAAGTAGCTTCTTCCATAAAGGAAAAGCTTCATCATGCAAGAACATTCTTCCATCCATGTTTTATGAACTTGATTAAGCATTGTTATGCTTTCATTCTTAGCCCTGTCATTAGGGGAATTTTGAGATCTAAAATGGGCCTCCTAAGAAAAATGTACAACCAAAATAAAATTTATGAGAACCAATAGGATTCAAGATGATGATGTCAACCATGGGGGATGATTCACCTTTTTTGGAGTAAAAAGTAAAAATATTAAAAAATAATAAAATAATAAAACTACTTTTTAAACTCGTATTTTCAACTTATCTCCCTAAGGGTGTACTCAAATTTCGAGCGGAAGTACTCGTTGGATGAAAAATTTAATTCCTCATCCAAGGAGTACCCATGTTGCATACTTTTGATGGACTTTGTTACATGAAAATGGGAAATGCATGAAAACACGTGATTGCAATCATGTTTTTCATATATTTCTCATTTTTTGTGTAGTAGAGTCCATCAAAAGTATGCAACATGGGTACTCTTTCGATGGGGAATTAATTTTTGCATCCAATGAGTATTCTTGGTCGAAATTTGGGTAAAACCTTAGGGAGATAAGTTCAAAATACGAGTTGAAAAAGTATTTTTTAATTTTTTCCCTCTAAAATTTGATGATGTAATCAAATCTTATTTTATTATTTCCACTGTTATTTTATAATTTTCTTAGGAGGCCCAATTTAGACCTCAAAATTCCCCTAATGTGGCCTTGTTAGATCCAAACTCCATCATTCTAGCGTTATGCAAAAGAAAAAGTGAAGGAGCAACATGGGTGGACAAAGATGTCAAACCATATTCCCCTAATAATAACCACTGGAGCAAGGCCCTTTGCTGCCATCCTCCATCTCCTCCATGTAAGATGGGCAAGCCAAGCTTTCCAAAAGATGATGTACATGCCTCTCTTTGCTGCAATTTATCTTTGATACATAAGGCATGAATCAGAAAATGATGAGCTATGGGGTGGTCACCATACTCATTTAAAAGCAACCAAAGCAACAAGAGGTCTTTGGACGTCTACCCCTGATGATGGACTCACTTAGACAGTCGGAAACGTTGGGTGATTACAAAAAGATCTTTGGACGTCTACCCCTGATGATGGACTCACTTAGACAGTCCGAAACGTTGGGTGATTACAAAACTCAGTAACATGTTATTCCTCTCTTCTATAAAAAAGAGGTATTGCTGCCTTCTTTCCTCCTCATGTGCATCATGAAACCAAACCATACTAATGGACATATGATATGTCACATCATCCCAATACAAAGTATCATCATCAATGCACATCATGAGATCAAGATGCCAAATTTTACACAATGCAAAACACATAGACATAGGAGATGTCATGTGGTGGTCATACTCTCTCAAGTGAATAGAAATGGTACATGCCTTCTCTTGTTGCAACATAACATTGAAATTCAAGGCATGATTCAGAAAATGATGAGCTATTGGGTAGTAACCATACTCACCCAAGAGCAGCCATAGCAATAAGGGCTTTTTCAGCCTTCTTGCCTTATCAATATGTGGATCATGGAGCAACAACAACACAATGATGGACATGTGAAATGTCTCATCAACATAGTACAAGCAAGCTCCCTCATACCACATCATGTGGGAGTCATTCCTCCTCCCAAGCCAAATTTCATGCATGAAACATACCTCCAACAGAAATACATGTGGATAAATGAGACATATTTCAAACATGGGTGAATACATGGACATGAGATTTAACATGTGATGTCCAAACTCTCCTTTTAACAACCACATCAACCATGCTTCCTTTTCATATACTCTATTAATGATGCATAAAGCATGAGATGAGAGAATGAGAATCTTTGGGTAGTGATCATGATTACCCCAAAGCAACCAGCATTGCCATGCCTCCTTATTCATTTCATGACCATTCTTCAAGGCATATATCAGAGAAATAGGTGCCTTTGGAGAGTGATAGGAGTCTCCCAAGGGCAACCAACGTAACCAAGCTTGCTGGCCCATATATGTCTACAAGTGATCATGTGATCTCTTGCTCATCATTGTTATAGCATCATTTCTCACCTTCATATGATTCATGATTGCTTTTATGGCTTTGGGCACCCATTCCTACAGACTTGGACAAATTCACTTAAAAACAGTGTAAAAATCCCCATACGCGGTTATGCCCAGCTTTTTCCGCGTGTATACGCGAGTTCACATGCACTTTTCCGCGTATGCCATTAAAATCATGAAAAAATATATAAAAATTCCCTATTTTCAGGCTGGGTTGATGGTTACTAAGGTAGTTCAACCACCCCAGCATGTGGCCAACTATTTCCAACTGTTGAAACTACTTTGAGGGAGTATAAAAGCACCTCATGTGTATGGCCTAAGGGAGAGAGAGAATTTATTGATATTATACTCTGTTGGTATTCCCTATCCAAGTCTGATTCCCCGTGCCTCCTACACTTTCCCAGTTCATTACAGGAAACCCTTGTTTCCTTGAGATGTTCATCTCCCTATATGTCATCTCGTATGCACCAGTTTGGAAGGAGTCTTAGCGAGGCAAGGGCGGGACGAATCCGGATGACGGTCTGCTCGAAGATCGTGGAAGGATTCAGGTGATCTCTCCACTCATTACTTTTGTACATGCTATTTATAATACAGAAGTACCATCTTGTTCCAGAAATATACATGTTAGTGTCTGCTTACATATACGAGAAAATTGTTATTTAAGCATTCATTATGATTTATCTAATGTTTCTTATGGATTTCACTAACATTTAGAGTAGATATACGCTGTACAACCAGTTCTTCGTGCTTGTTTCTTCTTTTCTTTCAGGTTAAGAAGGAAGGACGGTTGCTGGGGGTTTGGACCCCGCGGGATCTGCTTCAACCGTAGGACCTACGGGTAACTTCCTCGATCTACTCTATTTAGTTTTTCATGAACATGTATGGTTGTGTGAGTCCTTCTTAAGTAGCATGCCGCTGCTCTGTGGAGGTGGTAACCCAACGAACCTCTAGGGTGATGTTCCCCGAAACAGAACTGGTGACTCCACTGGAGATTGCATTCTTGTGATTCCCCTGTTGGGTGGTTTCAGCTATTTGGTAGGTTTCCAGCAGTTTTAACTTCTATTTGCAGTCCAATTTACTTTTTCTCAGTCAGTCTGAAGTCCTGGTTTCTTATCCAGGCTTGATCCTTTTTGTTTTTCATTATTTGCCTTTATATACGCACTTTTTTCTGCACACAGTCGCGTATACACGCAAGTTTGTCTAAAGGGAGTCGCGTATACGCGGGTTTCCTTTAGCACAGTCGCGTATGCACGCTGGTTGCTAAACTGTGAAGTAGCGTATACCTAGGCAGATTTTGAAATTTTATATTTCTTGACTTTTCAGTCCTTTCTATCTGTGGAGACCTGTTCCTATAGTGTCTTTGTACCCTCTGGATTGTGAAGGAAGTGGTTTTTGGTCTTTTCTCTCTTTCATTTGATTGAAAACTAGTCTTTTTGGCAAAGTGTTGTTTCTGGTGCTGGCACTTCTGGTTTGAGTACCAAGATCGCTTTCTGGGCATTCTTGGTTGTTCTGCTTTATCAGAACAGAGAGCTTCTGCTCATTTACTCGTTCCTATCTTTGTGGTTTGCTTTGCACTGCGATTTTTGCTCGTTTCTTGATTGGTTTTCTTGAGTTCAATAGGCTAGGTCTTGTTGCAACTTTTGAAGAGTTTTTCTTGCTTCTTCGAAGTTTTTGTTTGCGGCAAGTTTATACTATTATTCTAGGCTGAGTGGCTGAGTTTTCTTGTCTTCTTTTGCTCTTATTGATCTTGCTACTAGTTAGCTTTATAAGTTTTGGAGCATTGTTGAAGTTTGTGCTTGAAATTCAATCTTGTTTAGTTTGGAATTTGATAGTTTTGCTTGGTCTTTTCGGGTTCTTTCTTTATAAAACTAAAAAGCTCAAAAAACATTTGCTTTGCTTTTTGTTTTTGCATTACAAAAGCTCAAAAAACATTTTCTTTGTTGTTTGCTTTTGTTTTTGCATTTTTTGTTTTCGTTTCTTCGTATCTTTTGAAGCTTTGGTGAGATTTCTTGCTTTTGGTTTTTGGCTTGATTTTGGGGAGGAGTTGTCATTGATTTCTTCTTCTTGTTTTTAAGTGTTTTTGGTGTCTTCATTTTAAGAGTTCTTGATTTCGAGAACTAGCTTTATGGATAACCAAGAAGAGTTAAAACTGAAGGGATTTTTGGGAAATTTCACTCTGCTTTAGGAGATTTTGCATCTTAGGATTTGCATGCTTGTAATGATTTGCATCAGGTGCACTTCAGCATTTAGTCAGTTTCATAGTTTTTGTGAGTGTGAGTTTGCTATTTGAAAAGAAAAATACAATTTTAATCTCGTAGAACCTGTATAGAGATTGCTTTTCATCGAAAGACAATAACTTTATTTGCATGTAGTTAGGTTTTTATTAATTTCTTTTTGCGTCAAAACACCATAAGTTTCATCTCCATATCCTTGTGACTTAACATAACAGCCCATTAAAATAAGCGATATAATTTAAAATCAACTAGCAAGTTTTCTAAGTGTCATACACCAACTAGCTAGGTTGTAGGGCCTTGGAATAGGTGAGTGGAGAGTTAACTCTCCAAGGCCGCTCAAACAAAACATAGAAGTTGATTAATTGAGCAAAATCCAACACCGTTAGGTGGAACGGGAAAGCTCTCCTCCAGAGAGTCAAGCGCGAGGGGAAGTGAAGGCTGAGAAGAGGGATACCCCCTCTCCGATTAGCTGAATCTGACCTCAAGACCGTTCCGCCCGGCTTCTGATATGGATTGGTGCCCATAGTTGACACTCCTAGGTTCCACACAGGTGACTGCGGGGGGGAATACCCGTGGTACCTGAGGTAGACGTCACATCATTTTCAGCAGTACTTCTGGGGGGTGCCCTTGTGAAGCTTGGGTGCTTGAGCCGGCAAAGGTTGTCGTTAGGAGGTCGGCGTAACTGTTTCTGATACCTTTGCTAGTTGTTCTGGGCCCTAATCATCCCAGACTGCTTTCGGGAGGTCCTATATTTCGCTTTCCTGTATTTTGGTGTCCGGTCCTCATCACCTGGAGCGGAAATACTTGGAGGCTGTTTGCTTGATTGTATCTCAGGGATTTTTCTTTTAGTGAGTGCTCTTTGCTCCTAGCTTGCCTAGCTTTTCACTTTTTTGAGTCTAATTTAAAATCTATAAAAGTGGCTGATCAAGCGCCTCGTCGTTCGAGGAGAATCCGGGGGTTATCTCCCGAGAGTCCAGAGCCTTCTTCGAGAAGGCGTAGGAGTGATTTAGCAGGTGGTTACCACCCTGTGACGTCTGACGTAGTGGAGAGAGATCCTCCACCAAGGTCTGAAGGTTTCATAGCTGATTCCGGTGTCGGTTCCGAGAGGAGCGTTCCGCTCACCTCGCGAGTTTTATTTCCTCAGGAAGAAGATTTTCAAATTGAAGACGTACCTGAACCTCCTGCGTCAGGTCCATCTCCTCTTCCTCCTGATTATCCGTTCGTTGTTCAATACATCGGACCTGAGTCAGAGAGACCGGAAGATCTTCCGTATCATTCATACCTTTCGATGGCCACGACTGGGAACGCGGCTTCTGCCGTGAGTGCTGCAGGCATTCAGACCCCTGCTTCTGTTGAAGGAGGGGGCACTATTGCTTTATCTTCGATTGCTTCTAGTGCTGTTGTGTTTGGCTCTAGTTTCACCCAAGCACATGCTTCTCATTCTGGTCCCTTCTGTTCAGGGATGCCCTCTAGTGGGAATCCCTCTTTTTCCTTTTCCGCTGCTTCAGCTGGATCTACGCCCATGTCTAACATGGCTAGTGGATCAGCTTCGTTTCAAGGGTTCCCCTTCGGAACTAGACACATTCCTAGTTCGAATCCTTCTTTAGGGTCCTTTCCGTTTACTTCTCAGACCCAGAGTTTCAACCCTTGGTCTGGGGGGCAAAGTTCGACTACTTTTACAGGTTGGAACCCTGTATTCACTACAGCGGGGGCAGGGAATCAGTTTTACGTAGGTCATCAAGGGAATGCTTCTTTCCCTTCGTCAAGTGCTTATCATACTTTTTCTCCTCTGTCTAATTCCTGGAACCCCTACTAGGGGCTTTCCTCTTCATTTAATACTTCAGCGGGGGGAACTGGTCTGGGCTTTGGTAACTCGGCGTGGGGAGGTGGTTCTTCTCCTTTTTCTACGAGTCCTTTTTGGCAACCTGGTGCCTCATCAAATCCAGGGTATTCTTTTCAGAATGTTGGGAATCCATCCCATCAAGGATGGAATCCTCAGGCTCCGCCTCGCTTACCTTTTCTGGCAACGTTAAACTTGCCAGATCTCTCGAAGTTGACTAATGATCCGATTCGTTATGGTCCGGGGTGGCCTCCGGTTCCCACCAAACTTCCTTCAGACATTCCAAAGTTTGAAGGTAAGAATGGAGAAGATCCGGCTAACCACATTACCACTTTCCATTTATGGTGTTCTTCGAACTCCCTGATCGATGATTCGATTAGGTTGAGATTATTTCAACGCACCCTAACTGGAAACGCCGCCAAATGGTATATTGAGCTAACTGGGGGTAGTTTTTCTACATTTGGAGAACTGGCTGTTACATTTCTGAACCATTTTCAGTTGCCTGTCCGATATGACGCTGGGACTGAACTCCTAGCCAATTTTAAGCAGGATGAAGCAACCCACATTTCTGATCACATTCAGGAATGGAGGAGAAGGAAGAGGCTTATCAAAGCTCATATTCCAGGTGAATTCCTTTTGGAATGGTTTCTCAAATCCCTGCAGTCAGATATTTCGAAGGATGTATCCCTTTCTGGGGTATTTTCCGAGGAGAAGGCCATTTTTAGGGCCCAGCAGCTAGAACTGATCTATTCTCAGTCTGGGGTCCTCCATAAATATTTTCCCAATGCTCCTCCGCTCCAAATTGGATTTATCAAAAAACTAAACCTCGGTCCGCATGGTGACGGGCTTCGTCGGATCGATCGGTAGTGGTTCAGATCGGCTCTACTTTCTCAACCGTGCCAGCTTGTCCTTAAGTCTGCTCCTTCCGGTCGATCGTACTCGCCGATTCATCACCTTCCCGCCTTTGTCCATAAATGTCGTCCAAGCTTCGATCCCAAAGGAAATCAACAATCCCGATGGGAAGAAGAAGGGACGAAATAATAAGAAGAAGGGCAAGAATGGGAAGGGCAATGCAAATAAAACGAATGAGCATGTTGGTGAGGGTCAAAAGGAGAAAAAAGAAAGTGAAGTTTCCATGCAAGCTTTGTCTTGGAGACCATCTCACACACCTTTGCCCTAAAATTCAAGATGCTCGGCGCTCGTTATCCCGACGAGGTTCTTCTAGTTCCCGTGCTGTGTTAACAAACCCTTTTCCCCAAGGGCAACGCGTTAGTTGTTGGCGCGAACCAAAATCCCTACGGGGCTTCCTCTCGGGGGCATCCAGGGAAAGGGGAAATTCCATCGAACATTTTTATGATGAGTGCTCACACGGATATCGCTACGAGATCCCGTGATTATGGCGGAGAGGAATCTTCGAAAGCTAAGGAAGTTCTCCGATGCTGCGAGCCACTTCACATTACGAAGCCTCATTGTGAGTCTATGCCTCGGATGCCAAAAGCATCTTCTAAGCGGTCAACGATTAATCCAAATGCGAGGGTCGCCCGTAACTACTCGATTGTAGAAGATCTAGCGCGAAGTCCTTGTGCTATGTCAGCTTTAGAGGTACTCCGGTCTTGTCCGCTCGACGCGGTGCTTTGCTCATCGCCATTGGGGCTATTGATCCGAAAAAATTCTCTTCGATTACTTTTGATATGAATAATTTTAAGAAGAGACTTCCTCATCACATGGCTTTCTATATTAAATCATCATATCGAAGTGCAATATCTTTCGAACGGTTGTTGATGAGGGTGCTTCTACATGCGTCATGTCTCTCGCATCTCTGGAAGACACTTGGATCTCCGAAAGCTGTTCCATCTAGCACTTGTTCTTACTGCGTTCGATGGTCATTCTCACGTGACCCCATGGTATTGTCCCGCTTTGCCCATCCGTGTTGGGGGGCAAAACCGTTAACATAGAGGTTGAGGTAGTGGATGCGGCCTTGGACTACAACCTTCCCGTTGGGGAGGAGCTGATTTATGAGATGGATGCTATTGCATCCTCATTATTTCGGATAGTATGTTTCCCCCACGAAGGGAGAGGATAGTTACGGTGGATCAACCGGACTCCGTCCTCACCGTAGACACGAATGCGCCTTCGACTCATCCGTTCCTAAATTGGATAATACTAAGGCGCTTTCGTTGAGAACCTAGGAGTTGGAATGTATTCTTCCCGATGGGTACTTTCGATCTTCCTCCTCCCTACCGGGCATATTAATGCTATTTCATCCTCCAAGGCTCCCCTTTCGAAGAGAGTTCTTTCAAACTCATTATTTTTTCTGGGATCCCTTGGACCTTACCTTCCCCTACTACCACATTAGCGGAAGATCAAGTGGGTGGAATGGCATTTCCGATTTCTAACGGTACCGAGATTGCATATCGGTCTATTGTTGACACTGCGGAATCCGTTCCCAGACTCCTCTTTCACCCGAAGAGTTGGATGCCGATGTGGCTCCGGCTTGGACGATTAGTTCTTCTTGGCCCGAGGATTGCCTTGATACCACTCTTCCATCTAAAGAGGCAACTCCACGGAAGCCATGATAGGTATAGATAGACCGTGGGATGATTTGCATCATCGGTCTTACTTCCTACCCGACTTGAACGAAGTTGAAACTAGTTTTCCAAGTCCTCGGTCTCACGGATCTGTTCACCCGCCTTGAACCCTTTGGCACCAACACAGGTTTATGTCGAAGGGAACATGGTCGTGATCTCTCGTACTATCCCGGTGAACATTTCCGGGGATCCCAATATTGTCGAGAATGTCTTCATTGGAGCGTGAATGTTCCCGTGAAGAGATTCAAATCTATACCGAGCTCTTTAAAGAGTATAGGGATGTATTTGCTTGGTCTTATGAGGAAATGCCTGGCATAGACCCATCTATTGTCCGAGCATGAGATCAAGACGTATGAAAACGCTAAGCCGGTCGGGCAAAAGCTTCGTCCGGTCAATCTCTAGGAGGGCAAAGGCAGCCTATCAAAGCCGAAGTTGAAAAGCCGCTTAAGGCGGGATTCATTTTCCCAGCTTCCTCCGACCGAATGGGTTTCAAACCCGTTCCGGTAGATAAAAAGCAAGGAACGATTCGAGTGTGCATCGATTTAAGAGACCTAAATAAGGCATGTCCTAAAGACAATTACCCCACACCATTCATCGATCGGATCATTGACGAGTGTGCCGGTAATCGAGATTTTCTCCTTCATGGACGATTTTTTTTCGATATAATCAAATTACTATCCATCCCGAAGATCAACATAAGACTCGCATTTATTTGTCCCCGGGGTACGTTTGCATACAAGAAAATGCCTTTTGGTCTTAAAAACGCGCGGGGCTACCTTTCGGCGGGCCATGTCTTACGCCTTCCATGACATCAAAAATATTATCGAGGCATACTTAGATGATCTAGTCGCTCATTCTCGAAAGAGGATGGATCATCCCGGTCACCTCCGGCAAATATTTGAAAGATGTCGTTTTATAAAATTCGATTGAATCCGAACAAGTGCGTGTTTCGCGGTTACATCCGGTCGATTTGTTGGGATTTATTGTGTCTAGGGAAAGGATAAGGGTAGATCCCTTCAAGGTTGAGGCAATACTTCGGTTGCCTCCCCCGTCTTCCATCCGTCGGCTTCAAAGTCTCCAAGGGAAGTCTAATTTTCTTTGGAGGTTTATCGTCAACTATGCCGAGATTACAAAGGGATATATGAGACCTGTTGAAGAAAGGAGTTCCTTTTCTTTGGGACGACTACGCTCAACGCTCATTCGATGCCTTGAAGAAGGCATTGACCTCTCGCTTCCTTTACCGAGTCCACCTAATTATAGCAGTAGATTTTCTTTTGTATCCGGCTACGAAGTGAATCTACCATCGGTATGGTTCGGTTCGGAAGATGATGTCTCTGTGCAGCATGTTATTTACTACCTTAGTCGAGGGACCGGTAGGACTCCGAAGCTGCGATACACTCCGATAGAAAAATTAGCCTTAGCGAGCTAGACTCATGCTCGTGGAGCGACTCCGGCATTACATTATTCTTCGCAAAAACTTATGTCTTGGCAACTGCCAATCCATTTCGAGTTTGTCCTCGACAGCGAGTGATTGGGGGAAAATATAATAGATGGATTGTGATTCTACGGGGAATTTGATCTAGAGTTCATGTCTGCCAAATCCAAGAAGTCATTAGTTTTTGTGGAATTGATCTCCGAGTTGCCTTGTGGAGAGGAGATGATCTATGATGAGTCCTTTCCGGATGAACACTTGTTTCTGATCTCTCCACAAGGATCCTTGGTATGGGGATATCATTATGTATCTCCGGACTACGAATTTTCCCTCTTCTTTTTCGAAAGATGAGCGTCGTAAACCGCGTCACTTGGCCAAGAATTATCTCGATTATTGGTGATGCTTTGTACCGTCGAGGGGTTGATTCAATCCTAAGACGCTGCGCTAACTTTCAAAGAAGCGCGAGGTTGTGCTCAATGATTCTCACGGTGGAGCTTGTGGGGGTCATTTATCCGGGGCTTGCTATAGCCCAAAAGATTTTAAAGCGTCGCCGGATACTTTTGGCCCTCGATTTTCAAAGATTGTATTGAATCGGTCAAGAAGTGTCATCCGTGTTAGGTATATACTCGAAAAAATGCGCGCTCATCCAGCTCCGCTTTTTCCGATCGTTACTCGTTGGACCCTTTACAAAAATGGGGTATGGATTATACTACTTGTAACCCACCTTCGGCAAAAGGTCACAAGTACATTATCGTAGCAAGAGACTACTTTACGAAGTGGGTCGAGAGGTATGCCTACTTTTGGGAACGATGGTGAGACTGCGGCAGCTTTGTTCCTTTTCAACCAAGTTATCGCTCGTTTTGGTATACCTAGAGATTTTCACCGACCATGGCAGTCATTTTCGAAATAGTATGATGGGTCGAGTTGGCTCTCAAATTGGGTTTCCTGAGCGAGAGCATTCATCTCCATATTATCCTCGTGCCAATGGGCAAGTGGAAGCCATGAATAAATCCTTTAAGACAATTCTTCAAAGGAAAATTGATAAACATAGATCCAATCGGCATATTATGCTATATCCCGCACTTTGGGCATACGAGGACGTCGGTGAAAATTGCAACTAGCTTTACTCCGTTTCGGTTAGTCCACGGGGTGGAATCCGTATTTCCTATTGAATGCGAGATTCCTTCTCTTAAATTAGTCTGTTGAGCTTCTTTCACGACACTTCCAGTCGAGCTAATGACTTCTTCATCCGGAACATCTCGATGAGCAGCGTCGAGATGTCGCCACGATGAATGAAGCGCATAAAAACCGAGTAAAGGTTTAGTACGATAAGGCGGTCAAGCCTAGTGTCTTTTCAGAAGGCGACCTTGTTTTGGTCTATGCCCAAGAAAAGGATGCCCACAGGGGGCGGGGAAAGTTTAAATTGATGTGGTATGGCCCCTATATCGTTAAAAAAAGTCCTTAAGAAAGGAGCATATACCTTGGTTGACTTCGAAGGGAACGAGTTGCTCGGAGCCCCGAAACGTGCTCTATTTGAAGAATTATTATGCCTAGGCTTTGGCATGGCATCTTGCTTTTGTATATAGTAGTTTTTTTTCTTTGTTCATATCTCGATTGATTTTTCGATCTTTGATGAGTTGGTGATGTTTTTGATCCGCTTTGGCGGAGTTGTGTTGGATGTCATGAGTCATTTTCGTTTCGCCGATGGTGCTAGTAGACACACCGGAACTTAGCTTCCGCGGCTTGGGTGCTTCATTATCCTTCCGGTCAGTACTGTTGGTATCAAGAGGGGTCTCGCATTGGTCCCTGCTTCCAATAATGTAGCGGAATACACTGTGATCATTCATCTACTCTCGAGGCAATATCTTTGGGTTTTGATTCGTTGGTAGTTTTCTTGGACTCCCTGACTAGTGGTGTCACAGAGTTGAACAACACTTATCGGGTACGAGATCCTTTTTTTATTACGATTGTTCTTGAGGGTACGTTTGTTACAAAGGTCATTTCAATTTTTAACATTCATTCATATTCCTCGAGCCGACAATTGGTTTGTCGACTCATTAGCTAATCAAGCATTAGATTGGTACATTAATCATTCCATACAATAAATTTTTAATCATCAAAAAACATCATACATTTGATACATTTATCACATCACATCAAATATCGCCGTATATATATCATCGGAGTGTCAAAAAAACTTTACAAAATTTGGATCCATAATCTTGTACAAAAATTGGGCTTATGCCCCATCATGTTCGGCCTCAAAAAAGAATATACAGTCATCTAATACATATAATCTGTCTACTCCCCGAGGTCCCCCTGCCCGAGTCGTGTTCCCTATAGAACGTAGCTCGCGAGTGGCCACTCGGCGGGAATAATCTAACCCGGGCCTCGGGGTACTCCTACCACCCGTCTCCGGACGGCTTCGAGCAAGTCCTCCACGGCGACCTATAGGGATTTGGCGGGTCGCCCCTCCAAGTTTCTCGCACGGCCCGGAGGGTCCTATCCGAGTCCACTGTCTCTCGCCTCGCCCTCGCGACACTTATGGCGTGGGAGACCCTCAGGGACGAATTGGTCCAACATACGAAACATGATCATTTTTAATTGTCGGTCATTATGAATCCAATCAAAAACATGTTTTTCATTTTTTTCATACATATTTGAAAAAATCCAAAAAAAATTATATAAGTCAAAATTTTTTTGCAAAACTTACCGACTCGCTCCCCATGCTCGTGCCGGGCGGAAGAACTAGATCCGGGATCTCCACGAAAGTCCATCCCGGCATAGGGATAGTCGTCCACTACGATGATCCGTTCTCCCCACCACATGAAGAACTCATCGTCCCACGTGGTCCGGGGTACCTCACTACCCCCGGTCTCTTCATCATGTACTGCCCAACGGGCAATTCTTGGGTCCCGGCGCCTACCGATAGTAGAGATGACTGCGGGTCTCAAAGCTGGAATCCTCTCAAAGAAGAATTTTGTCAAAATTGTACCATAGCCAAAGTGTTTGGTCTTCACTTGGCGAATAGAGGTCAAAGTCGTTGTTTCATGTTCGAGAGAAGGGTTGTGCACCAATCGTACACATGAGTCATACACTCTACAACTATGCTCATTTGCGTCCTAGACGCCCGATGTAGTGAGGCAAATCCTACCACTCTGACGATGGTGAAAAGGAGGATTTTCATGTTCAAATCCCCGATATCTTTAATTGCAATCCGAGTTCCAACCTTTTTTGGAACCATCTACGCAATATAAGTGGACATAGTCTTCCACGTGCTAACCCTCCCGGGGCTTCCCGTGCAAGTCTATCGGTTCTCCCCTCCGGAGAGTCCGATAATGAAATATATGTCTTCCACTTCAATGCGTAGTGGCATCCGATCAATAATGAAGCAATCTCGATCCGGTTCCCGACGAATTTACGAGCATTTCTAGCAACCGCACATTGCTTTTCATATTTGGCATTTTAAAGAATTTGAACAATCCGCAATTTCGGAGGATATTTTGCGGCTCGCAGCGATCTTGCATGACCTCTTGGTCTATTGCGCTATGCTCACGTTCCCTCCATGAGATGGTCATCCCCTGATAAATTTCATCAAATTATGCATTAGCCGAGGCTTTTTAAGTTTCGGACCGCGCATACGCGGTTTTTTCTTTTGCATGTCGCATGTATACGCGAGTTTCCTTTAACAAACCCGCGTATGCGCAAGTCCGCATATTTTAGAAACGGTTTTAAAGCTAAAAATCACTTAATTTTAATTTCCAAACGGACAAAATGAATAAACAGGGATGATTAAGGAGCCTACTCAGTTTCGCGCGAGTTCCGACTGGTCGGTTGTTCCCTCGATTTGACGAAAGAAGTTTTTTTGCTCCAAAGCACTTTTTCCAAATCGCCTATGCAATAATGAACCAAATGAGAGGTAATTTGTCTATTTATGCCTAAAAAATTTGAAAATTTTCACAAAATTTCCTTATGCCCATTTTTTCGATCTATCTTAAGTCGCATAACTCGATTGCTTGGAAGTGCCCGAGTTTGGTATGTTTTCGGTACATTTTGACGATTTTGAGATTTTTCCCGAGCTTTTTGATCCATGATTTCGACTCTTCACGACGTGTATATAATCTTCACTAGCATATAGGTTAGGGAAATCACTTTCCGTTGCATCTTGCATTCTAGCCTCCATACCGATCACTTGCCTTAGGGTCGATCCCATCGAGTCATGAGTATTACACCCATTTCACTCGCCGATTATTTAATCATGACTTGATGGTAGAGCCTTCCTTTACATGGGCTTCCTAGTTAGTTCCTCGCTATCACTTGTTGCCCATGCTACTTTTTATGTAGGCTCGGGAGTCCTCTTTAGTCCCGCCATGTCTTATGTGTCGAAGCTTCATTCTTCTTCTTCATCACTTATCATTTTTCCGGCTTTTACCCCTAGAGGCTCCCGGTGTCGTTAAGTTGTATTACTGCATTGCATATTGGCTACTTGTTTATCCCGGCCTTTAGCCGCTTCATTTAGAGTCGATGTTTAAGCCAACTTTTGACCTTGACTTTCTCAGTACAAGTTAACCATTGCATGCACTTAGCTATCACGACTTGACACCTTTGTACCCATGGATGGAACGTTCCTCCGAGTATCACTTACCCGGTTTTCACCACCTTGCATTGAGCATAGGATTGTTCCAATCCCAGGAACTAGTGCATCCGATTTCTTGATACTCGTTCTATCCATTGTACCATATCATTCTTTTATTCTTTTTCGTGCTTATTATATGAAAAAGACAAAAAAAATCAAATATAACAAAAAGAGCGGGAACGGGATGTATCTTCATTATTTTGATGGCGAGTACTGAGTCGGTTTGTCAGCCCTTGAAAAAAAGCACATATACTTATATATATCTCCTTCATTTGGGATGGTTTTAGTTTTGACCTAGGTTCGTGCCTTTACCATGTTTCACTTGTCGGGGCTTCTCCCCCGGTTGGTTAACTCTTCCAATCATATGGAGAGTTTGTTCGCCTCCCCGCATGACGGACTTATACGATGTCACTGTTGTATCGCCATGGTCATCACGAGTCGTGCTTTTGTTCGAGGGAAGTCTAAACTTTCGAGTCGGCCATTCTGCGGTGTCTCTTGACTCATTATTCGGCCGGCCTTCCCGGTCTTGTCGGCATCATGTTCTATCACATCGGATGTTTTGGTCTTCTGCTCGTCTTTCGGTTTGAGAAGGTCCCCATTGACTTCTTGCTGGCGGGTTTGTCTCTTATCGACGACGACACATTGCTCCGAGAGCAAACCTAGAGCCGCACCTTGGGCCTATTTCCATCATTGATAGGTGACCTCGTGCTCGGCATTTGATCATCATCATGGGTCTTTGACCGAGTAGTTTCCCCTGTGTTCGACGTCGACACATTATCACACTTGGGATTCGTGCGCACCTTGATTTCCATTTGACCCTATCGGTGGATTTCTCGCCTCTGTGTCGCTTTCATTATTGGTTGGTTCGAGAGGGTTTCTTCCGTGCGCTAGCTTCATCTTGTGCATGTCGGAAACGTACTTCGGCCTCGGCTCCGTCACTCTACTTCATCCGATTCCTTCCAAATCTTGGCTCGCGGGTTACACCGGCGCCGGACCGATGTGGGATGCCTTAATGCCTTCCTTCCGCGGATCTTTTCCCATCGACTCCGACTCATTGCTCCGGGAATAAGGTCTAGAGTCTTTTTGTCGGTACCTTAGGGGTTTGCACCGATCGCGTGGCGCACTCTTCGCTATCGTACAAGTTGGGGATTCATCATTGCCTCCTCGATTGGTAGATTCTTTCAAGTGTTCGACTTCAACTCATTCATTCGCACTTGTCGGATTGTATTGGGGGCACCTTGACACTCATTATCATTATCGGTGGGTTGTCTTGCGTTGGTTAATGGGATACATCATTGCCCGGTAATCCAACGATTTCTCACATGGTCGACTTCGAGCTCATTTACTCCCATTGTGTAGAATTGTGCCATAGTGATCGGTGAAGACCTCGGGTTGCATCGCATTTTTCGGTTCACTTTTGACGAGTCCTTTCGCATACGGTTGATGCCATCCACCCTTATATGTTGCAGTTCGAAAGACACAGACGGCATCTTATATGTTGGCTCCCGAGTTGTGTGATTGTACCGTTTTGATCCACCTCTTATGATTCGGTACTTGGAGATTCAGCTACTTATTTGATCGTACATCCAGTTTGCACCATCTTTGATCAGCTTTCTATATGTGATACTTGGACATTGATTCGGACTTGTATTTCCGGGCCATGCTCGGATGATTCATTATGTACTTTCGGTTCAGCTATACTTGTATACATGTTGGATCTATTCACTACTTTCTATATGATGTATTTTTGGTCGAGCATGGGTATGCTCCGCCTCAAAGCATGAGTTGACTCTCTCGATTTCTTTCATTGGTTTTTAGCAGGCTGAAATCCGGTGAAGTCCTCTCTTGTCCTTGCGAAGTTCTTTCTATGTGCATAATACATTTCGAGCCATCATGTACCCTTCCGACCTCATACATTAGGGGGCATCCGTTATAGCATCATTTCTCACCTTCACATGATTCATGATTGCTTTGATGGTTTTGGGCACCCATTCCTACGGACTTGGACAAATTCACTTAAAAACATGGTGTAAAAATCCCCATACGCGACTATGCCCGTACTTTTCCACGTGTATACGCGAGTCCGACTAGACTTTTCCGCGTATGCCATTAAAAAATGATTAAAAAAATATATAAAAATTCCCTATTTTCGAGTCTGGGTTGATGGTTACTCGGGTAGTTCAACCACCCCGACACGTGTGCCAATTGTTTCCAACTCGTTGAAACTAATTGGAGGGAGTATAAAAACCCCTCATGTGTATGGCCTAAGGGAGAGAGCGAATTATTGATATTATACTCGTTGGTATTCCCTACCCAAGTCCGATTCCCCGTGCCTCCCGCACTTTCCTCGCTCATTATAGGAAACCCTTGTTTCCTTGAGATGCTCATCTCCCTATATGTCATCTCGTATGCACCCGCGCTTGGAAGGAGTCTTAGCGAGGCAAGGGCTGGAGACGGATCCGCGACGACGGTGCCCGTCGAAGGCCGTGGAAGGATCGAGTGATCTCTCCACTCGTTACTTTTGTACATGCTATTTATAATACGAAGTACCATGTTGTTCCTGAAATAAACGTGTTAGTGTATGCTTATATGTATGAGAATATTTGTTATACAAGCATTCATTATGATTTATTTAATGTTTTATATGAATCTCAGCGACATTTAGAGTAGATATATGATGTACAACCGAGTCCTTTGTGCTTGTTTCTTCTTGTCTTCCAGGTTAAGAAGGAAGGACTGTTGCTAGGGGTTTGAACCTCGCGTGGAGTCTTCTTCAACCGTAGGACCTACGGGTAACTTTCTCATTCTACTCTATTTAGTTTTTTACGAAACGTGCATGGTTGTGTGAGTCTTTGTTAAGTAGCATGCCCACTCGCTCTATGGAGGTTGTAACCCAACAAACCTCTAGGGTGAAATTCCCTCGAAACGATAGAGATGTTTTTGTATCATAAAACATATGCCATGCTCCCGAAGATGGTGACAGAATTACCATATGAACATAGGTCATAATTTAAGATATTTTTAGTGAAAAGAAGTTATGTATTAGTACATTTTTCATTCAAATGGTAGGTAAATATATGTTTATTGGAAATGACAACAATTATTATTGTACTATACTATTATAATTTTAATGTTTTCATTTGTGTTTACAAAGGTGAGATTGTAAGTTCTAATAAATCCTCTTATCTAGAAATAAAAATAAAAACCATTGATGCAATGACATCATGATACAATCTATAATGTTAAAATGTTGTATTCTAGATTATGTTCGGATAAAAAAAAATCAATAATAAATCAAGAAATTTTCTTTTCTTTTCTTTTATCTAATTTGAGTAAAAAGTTTGGGAAACTTTCTAATCACTTTCATTGAGATTAAGAAAATTAAAACTTATTCATAAATTTGATTTGAAGAAAATTTGTGTACTCCTCAATCCGATGACTTGGGATTTTAGGTCCCAAAATAATTTGTTTATAAATGTAACGATGTTTTAATGGACTTCTCGATTTCTCATTGTGAGTATTTTTAGCATTTCTTTTGATAATTAATAAATGTTACAATAAGTTCAAGATTCCAAAAACTACAACATATCATATTATCAACAATTTTTTTAAAAGTAGAGAATAAATGTGATACATCATAATATTATACAACTTCAAATAGTGAAACATTATACATAATTTCAAAACATCACAAAAAATACAAACTTGGGTTTGTGTGATGTATCACAAGGATACAAAACTTTTAAAGTTGTCACAATGGAGAACGAAAATAATAATAATATGTGACAACACCTTTGTAAGATTTAAAATGTGAAATTATGATAAGAAGAGGTTATCGCTTAGCATGAAAAGTCACCACAATGTGACATATCACATCTCTACAAAATTGTAAAATATTTGAAATTGTAAGAAGTGGAAGGGATCACTTGCCATCAAAAGTTTCTATCATTCGACACATAAAATTAAGAAAAGGGGAAGCTCATTATCATATGAACCATAGCTTCTAACCTTGTGACATATCACCGGACTTGAAGATTTTTAAAGCATTTCAATATTAACATGTCTTATTTATATGTTACAAATAAATACAATATATTATGACACTTGGTTTCATATTCCAAGAGGTATCTTGGAATTCTCACGATTGGTCATTTTTACTTGAGGCTTTTCACCTTCCTCTGAAGTGAAAATTTCAATTTTTGTAACCTCTAACGATTATGATTCCAACATTCCCCCCCCTTAATCCCAACGAGTGTATGTGAGTCCAAGATGATAGTTGAAATATAGACAAAAACTAATAGTTAGATGTGAACTCGTGAAATGGTAGTTTAAGAAATACCACAAACAAAATGGGTAGTAGAAGCCAAAGTATTCTACTCTCTCGTTGGTTTCGAGGATGATGAAAATATCTATAACTTGGATCAAAGTCATTCCTAGAAAAATTATGAATATGGTTAGAAGTTGATGTCGGGAGAGAAATGGAAGTGTTCCTTGATCATGGTTTAAATATGGCCATTAAATATTGCGAGAAAACCCGATAAGTCCTCTATCGAGTGGTGGTTTAAGGATGACGAAAAACCAAATCATACTCTTGAATTATTACTCTATCTTTGAGTGCATCTATGGCTTTTTTTCTAGCTAACTTTGGTTCTAGGTTTTGGGTGCGGGCCCTAGTTCTAGTTATGACTCAAAGCGGACTTGATATGACATTGAAACTAGTAATTGACTATCAATTCCCCCTTATCGGATAAGAAATGACAATATAAATATCTCTCCGAGCATAATATGTGTTAATACTTGATATTTAATTCTACGATATGACCAATATATCTTCTTGGTTTTTGAAGACCATTGCCAAGAAGTGATCCATCTAAGGTAAATATTTGCTCATGTAGGATTCTTGTTACAGTAAAGTTTTTTTCTAATTGATGACTATGTTTTCCACAATTTTCGAAGGTGAAGATCAAAACACTAATCTTTCAAGTGGAAAGCTGAATAAAAATGTTGGCATTTTAGAATTTGGTGTGGAAGTGGATGTAGACGTGGACCAAGTTAAGATGAGTTGGGCTAAAGAAACATACACTCTTGATTGGTTTAGAGTATTCTAGAATATGAAAGGTAACTTCCTTTGCATATTTGTGAATGGTTTTGTTCTTGTTATTAATGAATTCTCACCAAGGTTTGATAATGGGTTTGGGATATGAAAGCTTCTACATATTTATTTGACTATGCTCTTCAAGTGGTTGTTGAAAAAATGCAACAAGAAATTCTCAATTTGATTTTTCCTTGATTAAATTGAGAAAATTAAAATTTCCACATCGATAGAAAACTTGGATGATGTTAACTTGAGTGACATGGCTTGTGTCACCCATTTTACTTAGTAATTTTGAGTTGGAGGAGTCGAGTTTTGTTTGGCATGCATGATTTGTAGAAATCAAGGTTAGTGATCTAAGGTTGTTTTCGGTTAAAGTAGTTCCACTTGTTGGAAGAACTAATGGAGGGTGAAGTTGTGTAGTGGGGACTTTACTCGAGTCGGTGATCATCCGATTAACTCGATCAATCATCCTAAATAGCTAGTGCATTTAGAGAATTCGAGTTACCCATTTGAGATGGAGATTCCAAGGAAGTGTAGCATCATTTGAGACTAGTTTTGAGTTTGCAAGTGTTGCAAGCAGTCAAATTATCGGCCTTAAGGAATTACAAAATCAATTAGAGGAATCTTCTAAATAATAGGGGTCTAATTCCTCAAGGAATATTGCAAGGTAAAAGGAGCTAAAACCAAGTAATAATTTGACTAACTTTGGGTCATAGGCCTTTAGTGAGAAGAGAGATAGGTTGTGCACTTGCGAGTGGTGAGCTTAGTTGAGAAAAAAAATTATATTATATCTATATTTCATCCGTTTAGTGCAATAGGTATTGGGGGTTATATCAGATTTATTTCCCCGGATAAAAATGCTTGTTTCATGTGTGTTATTCCTTCATACATGTTAGAAATTTTATTCTAAATTACGAAATAATGTCTCGAGAGAAGTAGAGTAGATTTGTGTATTGCGATTTTCATTAAAAATTCATGAGCAAAGTGAAAATATAAAAAACATAATTTCTATATGGTATCATATATGGATTGAAAATAGAGCAAAAATTCGAATTTGTTTCTCATAGGTTCGAATTTGTAGGTCGATGTTGCATGTTTATTTTCGGAAATCGAGAAGATGGCTTTCAATGGACTAAGGTTAAAGTATGCCTCGGAAGGAACCTCCAATTTTGTTATATGGAAGGATTGCATGGAGGGTGATATTGGATGAAAATGGATTGCTAGAATACATCAATTTACATGTTGAAAAAACCTCAAACATATGATGCCCAAAACCTTTCTAAATGGACGAAAGACATAGACAAAGTGAGGAGAATCATATTATAGGGAGTACGGGATCATATTTTATCGAATATCAATAGAAAGAAAAATCGGGTTCGTGATGTGGAAAAGCATTGAGAGAATTTTTTCGAGAATAATAGTGACCATAGGAAGCTCGTGCTCAAGGATACAATTTCAAGTATAAAGATGCAAAAGAATGACATAGTTCTACTCTATATTAGTAGGTTCACACAATGTTGTGATGAAATTTACGGGGTCGGTGTTAATTTCCCTCCCGAAGAATATTTGGTAAGCCTAGCACTTCCGGGTCTTCCCAAGAGGTAGCACAAGTATCAATATTCACTAAATGGGAGGGAGAGACTCTCGAATTGGGATTATTTATGGTCCAAATTTGTACAAGAGGAAATAAGGCGGAATAATAGATATGGGAATTTATGCAAGGGCAAGGGTGAAGAGAAATTTTCATTGGTCGGAAAGGAAAATAACATAAAAGGGAAGAAATACCAATCCAAACTAGAATCTAGTCAAAGGGTCAAGAAGGGAAAAATTGTCGAAAAAAAATGCTTTCATTTTCATGAATTCGAGCACTATGCCATGAAGTTTCCACACAAAAAGACAAGAAAGAATACATTAGGAGGATTAGTAGGTGAATCCTTGGATTCACGGCTCAAGCTCAAGTTTACCCTCATTAAATGCATGACCAACACAATGATGGGGAGTGTGTGGTAGTTGGACTCGGGTGCCTTGTTCCACATGACAAGGAATGGAGACTTTTTGAGTGACCTCGAGGAGAAAGACTTGCGGATGCACATTGATATGGGGGGATGATGGAAGTTATAAAGCGGCGGGGTTGGTACAATCACCTTTTAGAGGGAGTCATTCTCCCCCCTTAGGCTCAAGGATATCATGTTCATTCCAGGCCCAAAGAAGAATATCATCTTTGTTGTAGTTTTCAAAGACCATGGGATGATGTGATCTTCATCAAAGGAAATGCATTCCCGAGACACATAGTCACGGGACATGTGAATAAAATTAGGTTTCGGGTGAAGAACTTATACAAGCTAGAGTGGATGATTGTTCTACATTAAGCACAATTTCAAAGAAGGTGAAGAGTTGCGATGTCGTTGAACTTTGGATAGAATACTTGGACATTTGCATCATGCGGATCTAAAGATAATGCAATAGATAACCATAGGCCTCCAAAAAGTATCACTTGAGAAGTAGGATGTATGCAAAGGATTTTATTTGGGAAAGTACAAAAAAATCCACTTTCCATGATCGGGACAAAAACATACATGCACTTCTACAAAGGATCCACTGCGATGTATGTGTACCTTTCTTGACAACCTCCACTACCGTACACAAATATTTTTTTCATTTTTATTGATGAAATTATCATAGAAGTGTTGGATGTTCTTTATGTGGAAGAAGAGGAGACATTCTCGAGTTCGTTGAGTTCAACACTGACAGACTTAAGAAATGCGCAAGGGAGTGGGAAACCTCTCAAGAAGCGTTCATGGGAGGTGAGTACATTTTTAATGGGTTTAAAAATTTATGTGCAAAATAAATCGAAGAGAGTTAACAACACCCCCTGTACACATCATAATGGGGGTCGCTGAGTGAAAGAACTGTAGCATTGTGGGAGCAGTGAGGGCGATGTTACATGACTAAGGCCTACCTCTGCACTTGTGGGTTGAAGCATGCAACACAAAATTCTATTTGCAGAATTAGAGTCCTCATCAATTTCTGGGAATGATTACACCAAACTAGTCTTTCTCGAGGAGAAATTCAGATGTGTCGCACTTCAGGATTTTTGGAGCCTCTGTCTACTGCCATGTCTCCAAAGAATCAAGGAAGAATCTAGAAGTAGATAACGAGTTAGGGATATTTGTGGGTTACACATAAACTCCGGAAAACTACCGTGTGTACTTGTCATCCCTCATAATGATAGTGGTGCGAAGGCATGTAAAATTGTATGAAAAGAAAGACATTTGGTGCTCTCTTGAAAGGAAGCTTCAAATCCCGCTAGAAGAGGAGATTTTAGCTCCAAAGGAGGAACCTCATGAATTTTTGGAGTAGCCACAAATTGAGGAGTAGAGAGTTGAGGCAACCAGTCAAGAAGAGTTGTCCAGAGAAGGTAGGAAAAGGACCAGGGAAGCTTAGAGACTTGTGCAGGACGCAAGGGAGAATGTGGGTGCTCCTTTAAATCAACACATGTAGATAAGGTCACTAGATCGGTACACTGGCTACATGGGTCTAATAACTAAGATTGTAGAGCCTGAGTCATCCTCTTTCAAGGAAGAAGTAGATAAACCTATACGGGTTGATGCAATGGTGGAGGAGTATAAATCCATTGTAATAAAAAGTGTTTGGGAAATGGTCCCAAGACTAGTAGACAAATCAGTTGTGGGTTTGAGATGGATCTTCAAGGTAAATCTGACAAAAAACGAAAGCATAGAAAAGTACAAACCCAGATTTGTGGCCAAGGGGTACTATTAGGTTGAAGAGATTAACTATGAGGATACATTTTCTCCTGTAGCAATTTATTCATCCATCAGATCAATTATTTCTTTAGATGCATAGATGGGGCAGAATATCCACCAAATGGACTTGGAAACGACATTCCTAAATGGAGTTGTTGAGGAGGAGGTGTACAATGAGAAACTAGAAGGAATTGATACTTTTGATGGAGAGTCTCATGTTTGCAAACTCAAGCAAGAATTGTACGGTCTTAAGAAATCACCCCATGCTTTGTACACCAAGATCAGTAGCTATCTCACCAGTTTGGGCTTCACCAAGAGTGAAGCAGATGCAAATCTCTATCATATCCTGGTAGAGGGTAAATTCTTGACTATTATCTTATATGTTGATGATTTGATTTTGACTGGTGATGTAAATATAATAAGATCTTGTAAGGAGGACTTTGAAAAAGATTTTTAAATGAAGGACATGGGTCTCATGCACTACTTTTGTAGATTGAAAGTGTGCCAAGGAGATGAGGAATTGTTTGTCTCTCAGGGAAAGTATGCCAACAAGATGGTTCATAGGTTCTGCATGAACAGATGCAAACCCATGGAGAATCCTCTACCGACCAACTGGAGGGAAGAGGATGCCACTTCAGGTGAGGAGGTGGACGCTATTTTTTACCGGTAGTTGGTGGGTTCACTCATGTATCTTGTGAACATGCAACTAGATATGTGCTATGCAGTCAACTAGTTGATCCAAGGTATAGTTTTATCGACCAAATTATTTTGGAGGGAAGCTAAGCAAGTTTTACAATACCTCATAAGAACTACCTAGTTTTTACTATGGTGCAGATGGAAAGAGGGAGTGAAATTGCATGGCTTCACACATGCAGATTTGGCGGGGAGTCGATTAGACCAAAAGAGTACATCAGGTGTAATTTTCAATGTTGAGTCTGCATTGGTTTCTTGGTATTGCGAGAATAAAATATTTTTGGCACTCATCTCGGTAGAAGTGGAATACATGGTTTCCAATCAAGCAGTTGGTGAGGCTATCTAGATGAGAAATATATTTCTTGGATTGTTTGGTTAGATGTTGGATCCAATAGTGATCTACTATGATAACCAGAGTTTCATCAAGCTCTCTAACAATCCTATTTTTCATGATCGATCCAAGCATATAGATATTCGGTATCACCATCTAGGGGATTATGTGCACAGGTGGATCATGTTGTTGTATTAAATTTCGATAGAGGAACAAGATGTACACATTTTGAAAAAGGCCTTGTCAAGAGGGAAGTTTGAGTTCCACATGTGCAAGATAGGAGTGGCTCATAATCCCTTTCTTACTGAGAAGGAGTGTTGAAAAAATGCAGCATGAAATTCTTAATTTGATTTTTCCTTGATTAAACTGAGAAAATTCAAATTTCCACATTAGCATAGAACTTGGATGATGTTAACTTGAGTGACATGGATTATGTCACCTAGTTTACTTACTAAAATCAAGCTGGAGGAGTTAGAATTTAGTTTAGCATGTTTGATTGCTAATTTGTAGCAATCAAGGTTAGTTATCTAAGATTGTTTTCAGTTAAACTAGTACCAACAGTTGGAAGAACTAGTGTAGGGTCAAGTTGTGTAGTAGGAATTCAATCAAACTCAATGATCAGATAGTTAATTGATCAATCAGCCCAAAATAGCTAGTGCATGCAGAGAATTTGAGTTACCTAGTTGAGATGGAGATTTCAAGGTAGTGTAACATCAGTTGTAGACTAGTTCTAAGTGTACAACTGTTGCATGCAGTCAAATGACCATCCTAAACTAATTACAAAATCAATTAGAGGATTTTCTTGAATAATAGGGACCTAATTTCTCAAGCAACAATGCAAGGAAATAGGAGCTCAAGATAAGGTAGAATTTGACTAAGTTTGGGTTAGAGGCCTCCAGTGATAAAATAGATAGGTTGTGCACTTGTAGGGGGAGCTTAGTTGAGAAAAAAATTGTATTACATTTCTATTCCATCTGATTAATGCAAGAGACATTGGGGTTTTTATTATATTTATTTTCCAAAATAAAAATATTTGTTTCATGTCTGTTATTCCTTTGTGCATGTTACAAATTTTTGTTATAAATTGTGAAATAATGCCCGCAAAGTAGTATATTAGGTTTTTGTTTTGTGATTTTGATTAAAAATTCATGAGAAATTGAAAATCTACACCATGATTTTTATAGTGGTCATATGTTCATGTGTTGAATGTTGATGGGAATCATTCTCAAATAGAGAATGTTTTGTAGAAGAACTAGTTCAAAATGATGGCTCTTCTATTGTAGTCCATTTCTCCAGAGCTGAGATTCAAGTTGGAGAAACTTAATCTTATCTTATGAATCTTGTAAACATCCTAGAACACTAGTGAGAGTTTTTTTTTTAGTTGTGACAATATGTTTGAGAATAGAGTTTATTAGAGTATTCAATAACTCTAACAACATATACCATTTTCTCAAAAATACAAACTCAATAAATAAAAGGTGTTAGCTTCAACCAAAAATGCACCTATAAACATTCAAAAATATAGATAGCTCCCAATGCTAAATAACTACAACTACACAATAGATAACTACAACTACACAATAGCATGTTAAAATAGTGAAGAAAACTCAATTGTGATTCATTATGTCAATCTCACAAACGATGCTCCTAATACCTTTACCATAAATGGACAATTGAATCTCTCTATCTTATAGTTTGCAAATATTTACACCGAAGGTGTTTACTTTTGAATCATTCCACTTCTCACCATAGTGGACCTTTTTATTTTCTGTCGTTCATTCAGTTAAACAACTGTCACATTGTCCACCGTTGAATCTGGATAGAGAGTCAGGGAATGTCGTGATGTTTCTAACTAAAACAAGAAACTTTACAATTACAATTGCATACCATAAAAGAATCCGAACAAGGTAACGTTGGCAGAGTGAAGCCAAACAAGGTAAAGATCGATTCCTGTAGCTCTTAAGATTCAAATTCCGTCAAATTCGTTTTTCTCCCATTCACTCGAAGCCCTAAGGTTTTGGACTCTATTCCACTAATTTGTTCAGACACCGACGAACGTGCCATCTCTGACACTCTGATTGCCCTAGTAATCCCCTCTCGTCAGTGGAAGAAGCTCTCATTATCTTTCCTTTTGGACTTTATCTAAAGATCTGAGCCAAAGGGAGCACCTTCGGACCTGTTATTACGTTCTTAGGGTTGGGGATTTAAACCGGAACGAGTTCTTGTCAAAATAAATTGCTTGTTATGGTTATTTGGACATTTGGGTTGGAAACGCATAAATAATCGAGCCGAACGGGATGAAGTATCACAAATATATGGATAAGACACCGTAATATTGTAAATAAGCGAGCCGAAAGGACGAAATTTCATAAAAATACGAGCAGGAAGGAGAAAATATCGTAAATAAACAGCCAGGACGAGTAATATCGTAAATTTTGTTACAGAAGGGGTTTTTATCGATACCTTGTCATGTCTTCGCTTAGCAGAGAACTGGTTTTCCTCATCTTGCAGTTCCTGGATGAAGAAAAATTCAAGGAGACGGTTCACAAGTAAGTGGATCTTCTTTTTTGTTTGTTGTTCTTTTGTTCCGTTGGTTCTGTTGTTCTAGAAACTCAAACGGATATTTTATCTCCTCTCCTTCACTGGATTCTGTTTGGCACAAGCTTGAACAAGAATCGGGCTTTTTCTTTAATATGAAGTATTTTGAGGATGAAGTGCAGGGTGGAAACTGGAAGGAGGTGGAGAGGTATCTTTCCGGGTTCACGAAAGTGGATGATTACAGATACGCCATGAAAATATTTTTCGAGATTCAGAAGCAGAAGTATCTAGAGGCGTTGGACAAGTATGTTGCGAAGTTGTACCTCTCTTCTCTCTCTTTTAGTTGTTTAATTTGTTTTATTGTGAAGCGTCAATCGCTTTTCAACGGAAATAATTAAATTATTTATTAAAAAACTCTCTTTCCTGCTTGTTACACAAGTTTCACTCCATTAACTGAACAAAGTGTGTGATGCAGAAAGAAATCATGCTTCAGATGCCCTTATTTTTTTTCAAATTTTGAGTTATTGTGGCTGTAAACATTGATGATATTTGTTTGAATCGACGATTGATTTTTAATTGCAAACATTGTTATTTCTATAAGTTAAGCTGCAAGATAACTCCGTTGCCAATTTTTTTCTATTATCATTCATTAAATTAATTTATGCTAACAAGCTTGAAACAAATTCATTAATTTATTTTGAAGCCAGTGATGTGCTATGGTTGTTTGCCTAATGCCTTCATCCTTTTTGAATTGACAAGAGTGTTGATCATTCTAGATATGAAAGTGAGAGAAATGTTACGAAAATAATGTGTCAAATTAAATGTAATTTTGTCTTGGATTAAGTGGTGTAATTTGTTCTGCTATTCTACTAAACAAATATGTTAAAAAAAATCTAATTTGATCTAGATTAACTATTAAGTGGTGTAATGTGCTGCTATCAGCCACTGGCGTTTGGGATGCAGGGTTGCCTCATGTGAGTTCCTCTTTGTTTCGAAGGTATAATTATTTTTAACGAAAATAATGTATGTTAGATAAAAGAATCTTTCGTTAAATTTAATTTGTGTATGAATCTTAAGTTGGGACTCCTGAAAGGTGTCTTTGTAGGGCTAATAGGAAAATTTTCTTTTTAAATTTATAAGCAATGCTCTCCACTTGCATGTAATCATCTATAGCAACAAAAAATGAACGGAAATACCTTAACTCCATTTCGACTAAAAGATGGGTTGTTTGGTAAACCAAGGTTGGAGAGGCTTGTCTCGAGATTGCAGTTCTTGATGTTTTTGGTTTGGTTCTGAGATTTAATTTTGTAAACTAAATAGTGGAAACACACCCTAAGTACCAACATTATGAATTAAAATTTTGATTTTTTTAGCAAATAAGAGATCGTTGGTGGTTGTCATGAGTGATTCTGTTTAAATTTATATCAGAAATTTTGTCATGTAGGTTGCATGAAGTTATGCTCTTTTATGTATTGCTGAGATTGGATTCCACTGGACTGAATGCTTAAGATGCATTTGATGGTTTCAGTTGTCATTGAAGAATTTTGTTTGAGTTTTGCACGAAATGTCGGCATGCTTGCAAATTGACTGGATTGATGAATTATTCTTTTAGATTTTCCAGGGGCTATATTCCTAAATGGAAAACATTAAGTACCATAAAAATCATGTTAGAAATGTTTAAGAAGAATCAGATTTATGATTAAATGGTATAATTCGTGTCTAATGGTATGAGCATTTTGAATTTTTTAATGATTTTTGGTATGCCCAGAAGTTAATCAAATCACGCCTTCTATGTTTGTTGCCAAGTTTTCATTCCATCATTTGATTACATTCTCACAATAATTCTGTCACGAGTGCTGCAAAATCAAATTAGTTGTGTTTTTTGGGTTTCTGGATCTCTAATGCTGAAACGTTTCATGATCAATGATATTAGCATGTGTATAATTGTCACAAATGGTTTGTTTCCACTTTTCTTTTTGGTGATGATGCTTTTGTTACATTGAATAAGAAAATAAATAACACATATATGCCATACCACAAATGGTTCAATTTGAGTCATCTTGAATGTTGTATATTTTCTATGTCTAATGCTCATACATGTTTGAATTTGTGACTCATACTTCTAACATACATGGGATGTTGTCTCAGGAAATACCGAGAAAAAGCAGCAGAAATTCTAGTGAAAGACCTCAAGGTGTTTTCTTCTTTCAATGAAGAGCTATTTTAGGAAATTACACAACTTCTTACTTTAGACAATTTCAGTTTTGTGTTGTTGGAATTTAATTCCAACTGTTGCAGAACAACAACAGGATGGCAAACTTATTTCTGATGGGAAGTTTGAAGGATGGACGGCAGCTGTAAATCCTCAGCTCAGATTTTCACTCCACGCAACCTCGCCTCCACTTATCAACAACACCTACCAGCCATCAATTCTCCGCCAACCACATTAAACACACATCCAACAACTTTCATTCCGGCGGAAGCAAGTATGAGGAATGAAAAGGGAAATTGACCCACTGGAGGAGGTGATGTCATTACTCCTCCGAACCACTCAACGGAGTTCCGTGGGGCAAAGAAATTTTCTCTTGCACAATATTTTGACCCCACAGAATAAGGAACGTATAAATTTTTAATGTTTTTATTTAATTTTTATTTGCCGCATTATGTTTTAAAGTTTTAAACTTTGGTTATATATATTTTAAATATATATATTATAAATATGAAATATTTATAATATATATACATATGTAATGCATATGTCGTGTGCATTGTGTAATGTAAGAGAGAGAGCCCGAAGGCAGAAAAATAAAAATAGAGAGACAAAGAGCAAAAAAGGCAGAGAGTAGTACGCTGTGTTTTGTAGCAGCATATGCCAAAAAGAGGAAAGTTGTGTTTTGTAGCAACAGAAATTTTTTTTGTGAATCCAGAACTTCATTCTGAAGAAATAATTTCACCTTTGTAACAGAGTTTTTGTTTTTAATGAAATAAAAGTTTTTATGCCAATCTCTGTTCACAATTTTGTTTTTAATCTCTTTGTTGAGTTGAAGAATTGTTTTATTCCTCTGTGTGTTCGGAATTGTTTAGAAATTAAAACATGGTATCGGAGCTAGTCTAGGCACTTAGTGAACGAAGCAGAGATTTCTCTTCACTGCAGAAGCTGTAAGAAGGTTGTTGAAGCATATTTCTCCAGCAGGGAGAAAGCTTATATTCGTTTACACAGTCAAAATAGTTTGATTGTTTTGTTTGTTTTTTAACACAGTCAAGAAAACTGTCATGTTTGCATAGTTACGATGGTAGCAGCAGGTAGCAGCTTGACGAATCCCCAACTTCCACAGTTTAACGGGAAGAACCATGAATATTGGGCAATCATGATGAGAGCCCTGTTTGCTTCACATGACATATGGGAGCTAGTTGAGAATGGCTACCCAGAACCAACAGACATAACAGCGTTGGCTGCTTTGACAATAGCAGAAAGAGACTTGTTAAGAGATAATAGGAAGAAGGAATCCAAAGCCCTATTCTATCTCTTTCAATCAATGCACGAGAGTATTTTCCCAAGGATTTCAGCAGCAACAAAGTCTAAGGAGGCGTGGGATATTCTCAAAACAACCTATCAAGGCATGGAGAAGGTGAAGACAACAAAGCTGCAAATGCTAGGAGAGATTTTGAAACTCTTTGTATGAAATAATCTGACCCTATAGACTCATTCTTCACCAATGTTATTGGGTTGGTTACCCAGATAAGGTCTCATGGAGAGACACTTGAAGAAAGAAGAATAGTGGAGAAAATCTTGAGAAGTCTACCCTCAAGATTTTATGCCATAGTAGTGGCAATAGAAGAGACAAAGGATCTCCCATTATTTACAGTGGATGAGCTTAGTGCATCCGTGATGTCTCATGAACACAGACTGAACAGAGGAACATATTCCTCATTAGAACAAGCTTTCATGACTCAAATTTATTTTGGCTGAAGAAAAGGCCAAGGAAGATCAAACAACCGAGGAAGAGTCAGAAACCAAAACAAAGGAAGAAAGAGACATGCAAGTTCTAGTGGAAGGAGCAGCAATCAGAACTAGAATGAAGGCTCAAGCCAACATCAAGCTCATGGAAAAAGGTATGATAAATCCCAAGTCCAATGTCATTATTGTAAGAAATATGGGCACTATGCCAATGAATGTAGGAAAAATAAAAATGACATGAATAATAGGTAGAATGCTATTTTTACAAAAGAAGAAAAGAACCAGAAGAATGTGTTGTTAACATGAAATGTAGAACAAGATAGACAAAATGATGTATGGTTCTTAGACTTAGGTTGTAGTAACCACATGAATAGAAACATAGCAATGTTTGCCAATCTAGATGAAACTATTAAATCTGAAGTAACAACAGGGACTGATAGTAAGGTTTATGTCATGGGAAAAAAAGAATAAGTATCATGACAAGAAAAGGAGAACAGAAGTTTGTGCCAGATGTATATTATGTATTTGGCTTGAAATGTAACCATTTGAGCATCAGATAGCTCATAAAAAAGGGCTACAATGTATTCTTTAAAGATGATGTGTGCACAATCATGGACATACCTCCAAGTAAGAAAGTCATTGCAAAGGTCCAGATGACACGCAATATGATGTTTCCTCTCAAGCTCAGAACAGACTTGAAGGAAAGAAGAAATGTAGCAGCTGTAACACAAGAGGTCTTTCAAGAGGAAGTGAAAGATGAAAACTGGTTATGGCACTTGAGATTTGGAAATCTCAATTTCGGAGGCCTGAACTTGTTGCACAAAAAGGAAATGGTAAAAGGATTACCACTAATTGAGAAACTAGACAACCTTTGTGAAGGCTACTTCTTGGGCAAAAAACACAAAGAAAGCTTTCCAGCAAGGAAGAGTATAAGGGAAAAAACACCCTTAAAGATTTTCCACTCAAATTTGAGTGGACCAATGCAATTGCATCTTTAGCTGGTAGCAAATATGTTTTGACATTCATAGATGATTACACCAGAAAGACATGGGTGTATTTCTTGAAATAGAAGAGTGAAGTGTTTGAACAGTTCTGCCACTTCAAAGCTCTTGTTGAGAAGCAGAGTGGGCACTACATCAAAGTGCTAAGAACTGATAGAGGTGGAGAATACATCTCCAAAGAGTTCCTACGTTTCTATATGGAGAATGGCATACATAAGCAATTTACCACAAGGTACACACCTCAGCAAAACGATGTTGCAGAAAGGAAGAATAGGACCATCATGGACATGGTTAGAAGTATGTTGAAGGCAAAACATTTGCCAAATGAGTATTGGGCTGAAGCTGTCAATTGTGCAACGTATATCTTGAATAGATGCCCAACCAAATCTGTCATGAACATGGTTCCAGAAGAACCATGGAGTGGAACAAAGCAGTTTGTCACTCACATGAAATTTTTTGGATGTGTGGCTTATGCACATGTCCCAGATCAATTGAGAAAGAAGCTTGACAACAAGGGGGAGAAGTGTATCTTTGTTGGATACAGTGATAAGTCCAAGGCATAAAAAATCTATAATCCATCTACCAAGAAAGTAATAATAAGCAAAGATGTGCAGTTTATTGAAGAAGAAGCTTGGCATGGAAGCTTAGAGAAAATAGTGAATGTGAAGACATGTGTGTCTCACGAAGAACAAGAGGACAATAGCAAATAATCCCTCCTAGGTGGCTCCTCCTCCACCACCACAAGCGCAAAAAACCACACCACAAGTTGGAAATAGAACATCCTTGAGAAATCAAGGAAGTGCGTCTTCAAGCACACCATAGGGAACTGAAACTCCTTTGAGTTCAAGTGGAACTCTAAGTAAACCAATAAGACCGAGATTCAGAAATCTGAGTGAGACTTATGAACAAGGAGAGGTAAATTATAATGCTAGTATGAACTCTTTATTTTGTTTGTATTGTCATGTTGATGACCCAATTCATTTTGAAGAAGTTGTAAAAGAAGAAAAATGGATTGAAGCAATGAATGAAGAGATTGGTGCAATAGAAAAGAGTAATACATGGGAGTTAGTGGACCTTCATAAAGGTAAAGAAGTCATTGGAGTAAAATGGTTCTATAATACGAAGAGCAATGCTGAAGGTAAGATTGAAAGGCACAAAGCAAGACTTGTTGTGAAAGGCTACAAGCATCAACAAGGAAGAGATTATGAAGAAACCTTTGCACTGGTTTCAAGGATGGGAACAGTGAGAACAGTGATTCCCATAGCAGCACAACATAAATGGAAGGTTTACCAAATGGATGTGAAGTTTGTATTCCTAAATGGAGTGTTGAAAGAAGAGGTATATGTTGAAAAACCTCCAGGCTATGAGATTGAAGGCCAAGAGAAAAAAGTATGCAAGTTGAAGAAAGCTCATTATGGTCTGAAGCAAGCACCGAGAGCATGGTACAGTAGGATAGATGCTTACCTGACTGCAAATAGATTTGAGAAATGTTATGGAGAACCCACACTATACATAAAATAAAATGATGGTAAGATTCTTATTGTTGTTTTATATGTAGATGATTTAATCCTTATTGGCAATTAAGTTTGTCTCATAGCTGATTTTAAAGTAGTCATGAAGAGTGAATTTGAAATAAATGATTGGTTTTTTTGAGATATTTTCTTGGAATAGAAGTAGAGAAAAATGAAAATGGGATTTTTATTTCCCAAGAAAAATATGTTGAAGAAGTGTTGAAAATATTCAACATTCAGAACAACAAGGCAGCTATAACTCCAACTGTCATGGGGTTAAAATTGAGCAAAGAAGATCACAGCAAGAATGTCGATCCAGCATTGTATAAGAGCATAGTTGGAAGAATCATGTATTTGACTAAAACTAGGCCAGATATTATGTGTGATGTAAGTTTAATTTCTATATTCATAGAAACACCAAAAGAGATACATTAGTAGGCAACCAAGAGGATTCTAAGGTATGTGAATGGAACGAGGGGGTATGGTATTTTATACTCCCCATATGAAAATTTTAAATTGATTGGTTATACTTATAGTGATTGGGCTAGAAGTGTAGATGACAGGAAGGGCACATCTGGATATGTGTTTCATTTCGGATCGGGGGCCATTTCACGGGCTTCCAAGAAGCAACCAATAGTTTCTTTATCAACAACAGAGGCAGAATATGTGGCAGCAACATGCCAAGCAGTATGGATGAGAGGAATGCTCATAGATCTATGTCATGAACAGGACAAAGGAACAACAATTTATTGTGATAATAGCTTAGAGATAGCTTTATCAAAAAATTCTGTCTTCCATAAGAGAACAAAGCATATTGATGCAAAATTTCATTTTATAAGAGAACTGGTTAATAATGGTGAGATTGTTTTGCAGCATTACAGGACAGAGCAGCAGTTTGCTGATATTTTAACAAAACAATTAATGAAGAAATTTTTTTACTATCTCAGGAAATGTCTGGGCATGAAACAGAACAATAGTTGTAATTAAGAGGGAGTGTTGGAATTTAATTCCAACTATCGCAGAACAACAACAGGACGATGAACTTATTTCTGATGGGAAGTTTGAAGGACAGATGATAGTTGTAAATCCTCAGCTCATATTTTCACTCCACGCAACCTTTCCACCACTTATCAACAACACCTACCAGCCATCAATTCTCCGCCAACCACATTAAACATACATCCAACAACTTTCATTCCGGCGGCAACAAGTATGAGGAACGAAAAGGGAAATTGTGTTAGGTCCTTATATTACTAGTATAGTTCCTTATTGTTGTTAGTGTAACCCCCTTATTGTTATTTTTGTACCCCTATAACCCCCATATTGTTATTATTGTGCCCTTAAAATATTATTGTTAGGTCGGCTAAGATTACATTGTGGCCCCACTAGGATTACATTGTGGCACCATGGACTCCTATATATAGAAAAGAGGTTTTTTCGTTTGTATAATCCAAGAATTTTTCATTTATCTAATGTATTGGAGGTTTCCCCTTCGAATTGGCTTATTTCTAAGGTGTTGAGCTCTCTTTTCTTCTATTTTTGGAGCTGGTTTCACAACATTTGGTATCAGAGATTTGGATTCTAGGATTTCACTGCTCCAAATAGGTCATCATGGAATTTTTGCTATACCTTTTTTTCTGCGAAGGTTCATAAGCTAAAATTCTTAGAGTGATAAGCCAAAATCCTAAGGAACATCTTCGCAAGATTTTAGAGCTTGGTTCACAATAGTTTCAGAGAAATGATCTGTGGAAGTTAGGTCTTTTTGGAGGCTCCTGAATTTAACCTAAACAGGTCATCACGGAATTTTCACTATAACGTATTTTATACGAGGTTTCAGAAGCTGAAATTTTCACAGAGAGAAGCCAAAATACTGAGGAAACTCCTATAAAAATTTCAAATCTTGGTTCGCAATATTTTTGGAGATATGATTTGTCGAACTTAGGATTTTTCCAGGCTCCCGAATTTCATCTCAAAGAGGCGACCGTGGCAAAAACATCATAACTCTCTCTCTGAGCGTCGGATTGAGATTCTGTAAAAAGTGTTCACATGTACACGGACTGTAGTGTTTGGTAGATAAATTTTAGAACCAAAGTAGGAAACAATGAAACGTGGCAAGTCGTAAAATTTCGCTCTATGGAACCAGTCCATAATTAGGTCATCGTGGGATATTGGGCATAACTTTGTCTTGAAGAATCCAAATCAGGCTATACCTATGGCATTCAAAATAAGATTTAGATGGATACTTGAGGGCTAAATTTTAGATATTGAAGATCTGAAATCACAAAGATAATTTAGTTTCAATATCAAGCTCCTCAAAAGCAAGAAAAAGGTGTGTATTTTTTTCGAATTACATAAGTCTCGTTTGAAAAAATTGGTTTGAATTTATTCCAAGGGCATATTGAAGAATAGATATTAGTATTGGGTTCTAAAATTCCTCCTAAAAACAATTCAACACCCATTAAACCTTTAGAAGTCTCTACTATGACTCATGAAGAAGAAGAAACACAACATGAGATATCAAAATTACAGGAGCAAGTGCACCAAATTTTGCTATTGCAAAGAGCAACAAAAAATGAAATGAAAGTTTTGAATAAAGGCGTGGAAACTAAGATGGATGGTTTGAAGAAAGGTGTGGAAGCTAAGATTGATTAAAAAATGAAAGACAACATGGAAAACATGAAGAATGATCTAAAAGTAGACATCGAAGGTTTGGCAAAGTTAATATAAGAAATGTTTCCTAATGGCAAAAGGATAGTAGAGGAAACTAATGATGAGAACAAAATAAATGTTAATCGTGATTTCATAAACTCTAATGTTGGATGGAAGAACCACCATATTCCAAATATGGATATGAGGAAGTTTGATGGCAAGGACCCTGTAACATGGATACTACAGATGGAGAAATATTTCAATCTCAATGACGTGCAAAACACACAAAAGGTATGCATTGCAGCTTTACATTTAGAACAAAATACATTTGTATGGTATCGATGGCTTTGCTCCCGTAAAAATATTGTCACTTGGTCAATTTTTATGGAGGAAATGATAGCACATTATGAGGATACAAAGAGCAACACCTTCTTTAGTTAATTGATAAATATCAAACAAAAGGGTCCAGTGGTGGAGCACATTGAAGACTTACAAAAATTGAATATAAGGGTAACTGATATTCTAGAGAAACACAGGGTTGATGTCTTCATAGGGACTTTAAAGTATAACATCAAACATGAAGTTCGCGTTTGGGAACCTGATTCATTAGAGACGACATTCAGGTTGGCAAGAAAAATTGAATGTAAAATTATGGCAAAAAGGAAGCTTACCACTCACATCTATAAAGATGGAAGTGTTGCTACTCCTAGACTTCCACAACCTACAAGGTTGATACCACAATAATTGGAAGAAAAAAGAGCAAAACAGCTTTGCTACAGTTGTGATAGAAAATACACTAAAGGTCATAACTACACTGAGAAGAAATTATTTTACATAGATTGTGAAGAGGAGGAAGAAAATGAAGAAGAAACTTCAAAAGTAGAGGATATACACCAGGAAGAAACCATAGAAGAAGAAGAAATGAGTCTGACCATATCATGTAATGCATTGACAGGAATTACCAGTCCTCAAACTCTCAAGATAGAAGCACATATCAAGAAGAAAAAGGTAACAATGTTGATTGATTTAGGTAGTACCCATAATTTTATTCATTGTAAGGTAGCCAAGGAATAGAACTGTTTCCTATAACCAGCACCAGAATGTCAAGTGATGGTTGCAAATAGAGGAACTATAAATTTCCATAATATCAAGCTAGCTATGGGGGAATATGTATTGAATAGTACAATGCTTTCCATCCCAATGGGAGGTCTGGATGTTGTACTAGGAGTACAATGGTTACAATCTTTGGGAACGATAGCCTTTAATTTTCAAGGACTTTTCTTGAATTTTTTTTCAGAAGGAAAGGAAATCGAATTACAGGGTATCGCAGGGAAGCCAGGAAATATAATAAGCTCTAATGCAATGACAAAGCTTCTAAAGAAATAACAATGGGGCTTAATTTCACAATTATGCTCACTTGAAGTTCCAACATCAAAATCATCTATTTCTCTAGATCTCCAAAAAGTATTGGATAATCATTCCAAGGTGTTTGATACTCCCAAAGGACTCCCACCTATTCGTGATCATGATCATGCTATTCATTTGATTCCAGGAAGTGTTCCTCCAAACATTAGGCCTTACAGATATCCTTATGTCCAAAAGAGCAAAATTGAATGTATGATTGTAGAAATGTTAGAGGCTAGTATAATTCAACCTAGTCAAATTTCTTTCTCTACTCCAGTAGTATTGGTGCACAAGAAAGATGGATCATGGCATATGTTTCTAGATTATAGGGAGCTCAATATTTTCACTATTAAAGATAAATTTTCCTTCCCTGTGATTGATGAATTATATGGAGCAATTTATTTTACCAAGTTGGATCTTCATTTAGGATATCATCAAATTAGAATGAAGACTGAAGATATTCTGAAAACAACATTTCGAACTCATGGTGGTCATTATGAATTTTTGGTCATTCCTTTTGGCCTTACCAATGCACCTTCTACATTTCAAGAGTTGATGAATTCCATTTCCAAACCCTTCCTTAGAAAATTTGTGCTAGTATTTTTTGATGATATACTAATCTACAACAGGTCTTGGAAGCATCATGTTCTACATGTTGATAGAGTGTTGAAACTATTGGAGGAGAAACAATTATATGTAAGAACATCCAAATGTTTCTTTGGAGCACAAGAGGTGAAATATCTGGGTCATATTGTATCCCACAAGGGTGTTAATGTAGACCATAACAAAATTAAAGCCATTAAGGAATGGAAAGTCCCCACAACCATAGAGAAATTGTGTGGATTTCTCGGGTTAACAGGTTATTATCGCAAGTTTGTTAAGAATTATGGGAGAATAGCAGCACCTCTAACAACATTATTGAAGAAAGATGCATTTTCATGGACTCCTGAAGCAACTAAGGCCTTTGAACATTTTAAAGAGGCAATGTTCCTAGCACCAGTCTTACCTACGCCAGCCTTCACAAAATCCTTTATTGTGGAATGTGATGCCTCAGGAAATGGAATTGGTGTCGTTTTAATGGAAGAAGGAAGACCCATTTCTTTTGAAATTCGTTCAATCAAAGGAAAGTATTTACAAAAGGGTATTTATGAGAAGGAAATGTTGGCAATACTACATGCACTAAAGAAATGGAGACCTTAGCTAATGGGAAGAGACTTCAAGGTAAAAACTGATCATGATAGTCTTAAACACTTTTTGGAACAAAGACTATCTTCAAAGGAGAAACAAAAATGGGTCACAAATATGTTGGGTTATGACTTTGAAATCATCTACAAAAAGGGGAAGCTAAATGTTGTTGCAGATGCACTCTCAAGAAAGGGTGAAGAGGTGGAAGCATTGCTTTGTGCCGTTTCAATTATCCAACCAAAATGAATAACCAAAGCAAGGGATGAATGGAAGAAGGATGAAGAAATGTGGACTCTTATTCAAAAGTTGCAGCAAGATCCTAGTACATCTAATACATTTAGTTGGAAAAATTATTCCTTATGGTACAAAGATCACTTATATATTTGCAAGAATTCCAAACTAAAACAAAATATTCTTTTGGAATTGCACACTTCTCCTTTAGGAGGACACTCGGGATTGTTAAAAACTTACCACAGGGTGAAGAAAGAATTTTTTTAGGATGGCATTAAATATGATATTCAAAAGTTTGTGGCGGAATGTTTGGTTTTTCAGCAAAATAAAGTGGAGACAATTAATACCTTTATCCATTCCAAGTCAACGTTGGGAGGAGATTTCAACGGATTTTATCATAGGTTTACCTATGTCCGAAGGAAGGAGTGTCATGATGGTGGTAGTTGATAGACTTACCAAGTATGCACACTTTTGTGCATTATCTCATTCATTTAAAGCGAGTACAGTTGCTACTGCATTTATGGAAACAATTCAAAAGCTACATGGAAACCCGAAGGTTATTATAAGTGACAGAGATCCCATTTTTACAGGAAATTTTTGGACGGAATTATTTTCTTGTTTGGGTACCCAACTAGCTCATAGCTCATCTTATCATCCTCAATCTGATTGTAAAACATAGATAGTGAATAAATGTTTGGAAGGATATCTTTTTTTTTTTGTATCTGATAAGCAAGCACAATGGGTCAAGTGGTTACCTCTGGCTGAATGGTGGTATAACACTTCCTTCCATACTGCAGCAAAAATGACCCCATTTATGGCACTTTATGGATATCATCCACCATCCATCACATCTTCTTTAAGGGAAAATGGTAGGGTTCAAGCAGTGGAGGATCACATCGAGCATCAACAAGAAGTTCTACAACTCTTAAAAGATAACCTAAATTTGGCACAAAATTGAATGAAACAACAGCATATCAACATCGTAGTGAGAGAATTTTTGATGTGGGAGACTGGGTAGTTTTACGACTACAACCATACAAACAAATGTCCCTCAAGCAAGCTAAGAAGGATAATAAATTATCACCAAAGTACTATGGTCCTTAGAAGGTTTTACAAAAGATTGGTACTATGGCATACAAATTGGAGCATCTTGCTTCTTCACGAGTGCATCCAGTTTTCCATGTTTCATGCTTAAAAAAGGTTATAGGGCACAAACACCCAGTTCAAACAATACTTCTAGAACTTGATGAGGAAGGAAAAACCATATTGGAACCTGAAGAAGTCACGGAAATAAGAACTTGACAACTACGAAATTGATCAATTTCAGAGTATCTCATCAAATGGAAGAACTTACTCACGGAAGATTCTACATGGGAGGATGAGAATTTTATACAAAAGCACCTGGAGCTACTCAAGCGTTGAGGAAAACACCTTTTTGAAGGAGAGGAGCATGTTAGGTCCTTATATTACTAGTATAGTTCCTTATTGCTATTAGTGTAACCCCCTTATTGTTATTGTTGTACCCATGTAACCCCCATATTTTTATTATTGTGCCCTTAAATTATTATTGTTAGGTCGGCTAGGATTACATTGTGGCACCATGGACTCCTATATATAGAAAGGAGGTTTTTATTTTCTTTCTTTTTTTCAGGAGCACCAAGCAAAGAGAGATGAGCCGTAGACATCAAGATAAATTCTATGTAGAATAAGTAAGTCATCGTTCTTGTGAATAATATTGATACGTTTTAGTCGAGTTACATTCAACACAATGTCGTAGTGTGGCCACCGATGGAATGGTTGTTTCCTCTTGTAGTTGTTGCTGTTGCTAAATTGGGGGATGGAGCCATTATTCTAATCAACTTAGTGATATCGTCCGCTGAGGCTGGAGAGAAGACAACAGTGGCTTTTTGTGTTGCCTCCAAAATTATCAGATTCCTCTCCTATCGAAGGTCTCGAATTATGGGGCTGAGAGCCTTTGACGTACTTGCTGATTGAGGTCGCATACCCTCTTAATCCCTCAGTAATGTAATCACACCTTATTACCTCTCCATAAGTATCAATCCCTCTTAATATCTTCAGTAATGCAATCAACGAAAAAAAAAATGAATCACCTCATATTTATATCTAATATTACTCATGACACAAATATTAGAACGATTATTCAAAAATTTATTACTGCCTCGTTGGGATTTGAGATTCCAGACTCGAACGGTTACACAGATAAAATCAAGAGAATAAACCCCAAGGAGATGCAGTTGAGTCCACAGGTCACGGGTCCAAATTTTTGCCTTTTTCTGCGCAATGCAAGGTTCTTCTGCACGGAGCACAAAACAAGGTTTGGCTTGGATTCCTCCTTCAAAAATGATGCTGTATTTCAAAGATGGTGGCACAGATATCAGAAGTTCCAGAGGGAATGCCAAACCTCAAAGGCATTTATTCCATAAGCACGGTGAGCAGAGGCACTTTTACATGCCACATAGAGAATGGTAGACAAACATAGTGGGAGTGATGGAGATAACGAACCACACTTTGACACCATTTTTAGAATTTACATGAAAATAGACTGCAAATATTATTTATATGGTACACATAAATAAATGAGATTATGACCTTGGTTTGATTGGGTAGAGAGGCTCATTCGACAATCTAGTATGACTTCTATCTGTAAGTATGTTGGAAGCCAAAATAATAATAAAAAAATTTCTAAATAAAATATGAATAAGGTCTGCTTTAAAGATAACTTACATAACCATATAAATAAACAATTAAAAATAAATTTAAAATATGAACACTAAAAAAGGAGATATCCTAAATAAATAAAAATATAAATAAACTAGAAGTATGGTAAATAAATAAAACCTTTTTTTATACTTACTCCGGAGATATGGTAAATAAATATAAATATAAATAAACTAGAAGTATGGTAAATAAATAAAACCTCTTTTTATATTTACCCCATAAAGATCTTTATATTCAAAAACATAAAAAAAAGTTTTATTTAGGTGAAACCTATGGGCCAAATACCATGGGACAAATTATTATTAATACCTTGGGCGAGATACCATATTTATAAAAGAAGTATAAAAATGTAAGGTAAATAAATAAAAATACATCAAGTAGGAGTAGAAATGTACATCTAATTATATTTGAAGCCTATGGACCAAATACCATGGACCAAATTGATTATAATACCATGCAAAAAACACATTGTTAACCCTAAAATTAATATTAAAATATTATTATTATTATTATTATTATTATTATTATTAAATTTAATATTGATATTAATATATTATAATATTAAAATTATTAAATTTAATAGCATTATATTAATACAATATAAAATTATATATATATATATATATATATATATATATATATATATATATATATATATATATATATATATATATATATATATATATATATATATATATATATATATATATATATATAGTCTCTAGATATATATGAGGGAAGAACAAAGACATATGATTGAGGTGGAGAAATAGAGGGAGTGAAAAGGGAGATATCGAGATAAACTGAAGGAGAGGGGAGAGGAGGAATGAAGAGAGAGAGAGAGAGGGGGGGGGGGGGGGAGAGAGAGGTAGGAGAGAAAGGATGAGAGGAGGAGAGAGGGAGGGATAGAGAGACAGAGTTGGAGGGGGAGAGAAGAAGAAATACATAGAGAGTGAGAAGTGGAGAGAAAGGGAGTGATAAGGGAGAGATGGAGAGAGAGTGTGTATTTTTAGGGGAGAGATAAAGAGACATAGAAGGAGTGATGGAGACAAGGGGGGAGAAAAGGAGAGAGAAGAATAAAGGGAGGGATATAGTAACATACTTGGAGAGAGAGATAGAGTGATGGGGGAAGAGAGAGGATTTGAGGGCAGAGAGAGAGAGAGTGAGTGATGGGGGAAGAGAGAGGGAGGTAGGAGAGAAAGGGAGAGAGAGGAAGGAAAAGAGTGGGGACTTGAGAGACAGGAGGAGAGAGGGAGGGATAGAGAGATGGAGTTGAATGGGCAGAGACGGAGGAATAGAGAGATGGATTCAGAGGAGGAGAGAGGGATGGATAGAGAGATGGAGTTGGATGGGGAGAGAGGGAGGGAAGAATAAATACATAGAGAGTAAAAAGTGGAGAGAGTGAGGGAGTGACAATGTAGAGATGGAGATAGAGTGTGTATGTTTGGGGGTGATATAAAGAGACAAAGAAGAAGAGATTGAGATAATGGGGGAGAGAAAGAGAGAGAGATAGGTATATAGTGACAAAGTTAGAAGGTGAAGATAGAGAGAGAGAGAAAGAGAGAGGTGGGAGAGAAAGGAAGAGAAAGAGTGGAGAGAGGTAGGGAAAGAGAGATGGAGATGGAGGGGGGGAGAGAGGGAGGTAAGAATAAATACATAGAGAGTAAAATTTGGAGAGAGAGAGAGAGAATGAGTGTTAAGGAAGATTGAGGGAGAACAAGAGAGGATAGCAGGAGGGAAGAGAGATAGAAGCGGCAGAGAGGGAGTGAAGGGGAAGAGAGATAGAGGGAGGGAGAGGAAGAGGGAGTGAGATATAGATAGATTGGAGAAAGGAAGTGTATGTTTTGGGGTTGATATAGAGAGACAAATGGAGATAGAGATATAGATATAAGGTGAAGCGAAAGAAGAGATAAATGGAGACAGGGAGGGAGGGACTAAGAGATTGAATAAATATGGAGTGAGAGTGTCCATGTGTTTGTGGGGATGACATAAAGAGACAAAGAGGGAAAGAAGAAAGGACATATAGATATATATGGAGGGGGAGAGGGGGAAGAATATTTCTTACAACAGATGCATTGATTTTAGTGTAGATGGTGATTTATAATCCTATTTGATTACTTGCACTAGATTCATTGATTTTAGTGTAGATTTTGATTTCCAATGATATTTGATTACTTGCACTAGATGCATTGATTTCAATGTAGATTATTTATAATTCTATTTGATTGCTTGCACTAAATGCATTGATTTCAGTGTAGATGGTGATTTCTAATCCTATTTGATTACTTGCACTAGATGCATTAATTTCAGTGTAGATGTTGATTTTTAATTATATTTGGTTGCTTACACTATACGCATTTATTTCAATATAAATGATTTCTAATCCTATTTTATTGTTTGCACTAAATTCATTGATTTCAGTGTAGACGATGATTTATAATCATATTTGATTGCTTGCACTAGATGCATTTATTTTAGTATATATATTGGTTTCTAATCCTATTTTCTTACTTGCACTAGAGGCATTGATTTGAGTTTAGATGTTGATTTATAATCCTATTTGATTACTTGCATTAGATGCATTGATTTCTATGTAAATGTTGTTTTCTAATATTATTTGATTTCTTACATCAGATGCATTGATTTCAGTGTATATGTTGATTTCTAATTTGATGTAATTGGATGTATGATGGTACATTAGTTTTAAAGTCATTGGATTAATAGTGTGCATTGATTTCAGTGTAAGCACAAAAAATTATTGACAATGTAGAACAATTTTTCTGTTATGGTAATTAAACCTAATAATATTAGAGAGAAAGAGAGACAAGGTATGATGTTTGCTACAAGAGCTCGAGCTAAATATTTAAATGGTTTATGATTCATGATTTATATTGTATTTTTCATATAATCGATATGGAAAGATGACAAAACTAACAAAGGTGACAATAAGAATAGTAGAAGAAAATAGTTTGAGATTGATCACAATGAAGGGTATTTGTAATTGGCTACATTCTTATTATTCACATTTTCTATCATTCAATATTATTACATTTTATTACATTGCCACTTTGCATTCAAAAATTGTATTTCATAATTTTTCATCATTAAAGTTATTTTACAATATTTATCATCTCAACGACTCGATAAATCTTCAATATATTTAGCATATTTAAAATGGTTATATTAATATTATATGTATTTACATATTATTGATAAAATTAATCATATGTTCCTCATATTATCGATAGATTTTCCTTGGTTGCACACGAATGAAACCAGCCCAGATCCATCTTAACTACAGATCTATCAAGCGCCGAGAGGGATCAAATCTCTCGAGGCACAAACCTTTCCTCAAGTTTTGCACTCAAAAAAGAGGTTTGCACCTCTAGAGATTTTATCCCTCTCAGCACTTGATAGATCCATAGCTAAGATGGATCTAGGTTGGTATTTCAAGAAATCTTCATTGACTTTTCTTCCATATTCATGTTGGTTTAAATTTTTTCCTTATATGTTCTTCTATCTTGAGAGTTTGAGGAGTGGTAATTCTTGCCAATGCATTACAAGATATGGTAGGATTGGGAGCCTTGGTTTATCCAATGTTAAAAAATCTCCCTCTAGCGTAAGCCACTTGTGATTTCGAACTTGAGACCTTTGAATATGATACCAATTGTTGGAAACACTGAGAGGAAGGGTGAATCAATATTTCTTTTCCAAATATTATTATATGTGAGTTAAGACAACTTAAAAACAAAGCAAAAAATGAACAACAAATAAATAATTTTATTAATAAAAATAATGAGGACTCTAATCCCCTTTTACATTAATAACTCAAGTTCCAATAAGTGCAATCATACTTATGATTCCTTCTGGACTCCAACACTAAATGAAGACTGCAATATTTGAATCAACTAGGCTCCAAAATATATTTCACCAAGCTCCAACTTGGCCTTCTTGAGCACTCCAATCCTCACCACTTGTTCAGGCTCCAACCTCTTCTTCCACAAGGCTCCAACCTTGTGTGAGGACTGTAATCCTTTAGGGCTCCAACCCTCAACTTAAATTCTTCAAGATGGTTTTAGTTCTACTTTGAGACTTCGAATATACTTTTCAATATGTCCTTCCAAGATCTACTTCAACAATTCTCCAAAATTCTCCATGGGCTAGCTCATCAATGTCATCTTCAACATGGCTTAGCATGTCTCTCCAAAACTCATCATACCTACAAAAACAATCTTCTTCAAACATTACTTCATCAGGGCTTCAACAATGCTGCTTCAAGAGATGACATCAATGGTGCTCCAAGATCAACCACATAAGTCCTCAAGTTAACACAAAGGGTTTTCAATAAGATTGCTACAAATGACTTCAACAATGAATTCCAAAGGTTACTTAAACAAGGGTTTTCAAAGGCTGCAACAAGGAATTCAAGATGGTCCAAATAAGCATTCAATGTTGTCTCCAGTAGAACTTCAACAATTCTTCAATATTGCTTCAATCATTCTTCAAGAGTGCTTCAAGAATGCCTTTAGAATGGCTCCAAAATTGTTTCAACGTTTCCTTGAAAATGATAATTCAAACTGCTTCAAAATTGCTCCAAGAATGTTGATCCAAACTGCTTGAAAATTTCTCCAAGACAATGAGGACTGCTCCAAGATTTCTTTTAAGGACTTCTCCAAGTGCTCTCTTACTTCTATAGAAGTCTTGAGATCAGGGATGCAAAGGGGTCAAGGAGAGAGTTGTGAGAAAACTGAATTATACTCCACATGTCAAGGTTTTTTCCCTAGTTGCATACTTGAATTCTGCTCCACAAGGCCAAAAATTACAGGTCTATGACATACCTTTGCACAAATCTTAAACTTCATATTTCAAGCTAGTATTTTTGCTCCCAGTGAACATAAGTCAAAGGTTTTCTTCTTGTCACAAGTCCGTTATTTTTACAATATTCCACAAGTCTAAATATCTTGTTCAATGATAGAAAAAACATGCACATAGAAGTTTCAATGTCTAGCAACACAGATAAACTAAAAAAATGACTTGTACCACTTGGCTTTGATATCACTTGTTGGAAATACGATTGGATTTACACCAAAACCTGTAGGCATTAGTAAACAACACATTTTTGGAATCAACAGATCCACTAGAAGCAATTAAGCGCATGTCACGAAACACATGTGGAGCGCTGGTTTATCCAATGTCGAACAAGCACAAGCATTTCAATCAAGTTTACTCCACTTTCAAAGACAACTAAAAGAATAATTCCCTACCAACACAACTCTTATACATTCTATATTTACTTATTCATTGTGTCTCTTTACCAATAAAATTAAATATAACGATGAAATGTTTGTTTTTTTTCGTTGATGATTGCTCATGCTTTAGAAATTTAGATTTACTTTGACTAGCCCTATTAGAATTACTACTACCATTTTCATAGCTAAAACACAACAACACTAGATCTTAAGTAATTCTTATTGCAAGAGAAAACCAACCTTGTAACTAAAGCCGTGAGTTGAAGAAAACCTCCTTTACAACTTATTTGGGATGACCATAACTAACCATATTATTGATACATATTGTGTTGCATGTACCTTTCACCTTGCAATATGTAAGTTCAAGTACATGACTTAGCCCTCTTTCACTTCATACCGATGCATTTTTTCATGTCCACCAACATAACATAGCATAGAAGTGCCAGGAGTTAATGTGTGCTGAGCCTTGTATGTGTGATGAGCTAATTTTGTTGACTTTCTTCCAATACTAAGCTACCGTGATTAGTCATTATGTTTAATCAACCACATAGATGTATGAGAAGTTTAATTCATAGATCTTGATTATTGTTCCCGACTGTGGATATTTTCAAGTTTGCAAATTCAATAGGAATTGGGAGTCTTCCACAACAAACACGGGATAAGAACATCTTTAAGCATATTTATATAAGACTAAGGCCTTGGCTTGGACTCCTAATGTGATGAAGGTAGAAAAGCAGTGGAAAGAGAAATTGGTACCTTCTATTATATCGCTGGTAGCTTTCACCCAGCCTCGTTATTGCACAAAGCCAAAACCCTTACTGGACGAAAGGTGCAAAAGGAGTGTTCGATTCTCGACTGACTCACATGGGCCATGAAAGTAGCCGACGATGTCATCATGAGAGAAGTTGCCCATCTGTCAGCGGATCGTTGGGGCTGAGGTTGCACTTGATGTGGATGCGGTGCCAACTTTATCAATCACACTTAGGAATCAGGATCCTATGCAGTGATACACTACTCGAACGATCCCATGCTTTTTCGATCAATTGCTGCTTTGGGCTGTATTAATTAATTCTAGTTCTGCTACCCCGCATCGGTCGCCTATTTCATCTCTTTCCAGAACACGTAGGTCCCTTATGGCTTCAGATTAACCTGTGTAATGATTCAATAATTGAAGGGAACGTTAAGTTGGGTGGTTTCAGCTGCAAGTATTGTGGTGCAGTTAACCGGCTGTAACTGCGGTAGCTAAATTTGTCTAGTTCCTTGTGTTTTTGGCCTGAGGCCGTGCAGCTCTGGGCAGTTGTCGGCAGGAATTTGGGCAGGTCGTACCTCGTCTCCTGCAAGCAACTCCAGGTGTTAATTGACGGTGATCAAGGAGGAATCTCTCCACCATTGGGTTCTCTGACACTATTGTAAAGAAGCTACTTCGGGCGCTACTGCGGTTTCTGTGTATGACACAATGTTTTGCCATCCGGGCGGAAGGACTCCAATTGTGAGTCCGCCCGTGCATAGGGATGCTACCCAAAGTTGCAGATGAGATTGTCCTCACTGACAACATACACATACAAAGTAGTGTAGATTCTGATTTTTTTTTTCATGGGTGTAACTCCAACCGAGTCGACTTTGCGACATGGTGACTGATACTATGAAGATATAGAGAATTGAACCCGTACCAAAGACTTGGCACTGGATTGTAGATTCTGACTTATTATTCTTTTCACTTATTTTCATTTATGTGAGGGATATGCTAATTGATTTGTTATAGTTATCAAAAATTTGAATTTGTATGATTTATCTTAACTCTGAATTTAAAGGGTTCAAATCTCTAGAGGTGCAAACCAATTTTTTTAGTCTAAAATTTAGGAAAGGTTTGTATCTCGAGAGATTTAAGATCTCTGGGCACTTGATAGATCAAGAGTTAAGATGGATCTAGACTAGTTTCAGATTTGATCCCTCTCGGCATTTGATAAATCCGAAGTTAAGATGGATCTAGATTGGTTTCAGTGGTGTGCGGCCAAAGAAAATCTATCGATAATATGAGGAAATATGATTAATTTTATCAGTAATATGTAAATACATCTAATTTTAATATAACCATTTTAAATATGCTAAATATATCGAAGATTTATCTAGTCATTTAAATTTTAAATTTTCTTAGTCACCTTTGTTAAGATGATAAATATTTTAAAATAACTTTGATAGTGAAAAATGATGAAATATTTTTTTTGAATGCAAAGTGACAATGTAATAATATTGAATGGTAGAAAATGTGAATAATAATAATGTAGTCAATTAGAAATAGTCTTCATTGTGATCAATCTCAAATTTTGTCATTTGTTCATATCGATTATATGAAAAAGATAGTTGGAATCATAAACCATTTAAATATTTTGCTCTAGCTATTGTAGTAAACATCATACTTTGTCTCTCTTTCTCTCCAATATAAATAGGTTTAATTATTATAACACAAAAATCAATATACATTGTTAATAAGTCTTTGTGCTTACACTGAAATCAATTGACACTATTAATCCAATTACTTTAAAATTAATGTACCATCATACATCCAATTACATCAAATCATAAATTAACATATCAACAGAAATCAATGCATCTAATGCAAGAAATCAAATAAGATTAGAAAATAACATCTATACTAAAATCAATGCATGTAATGCAAGTAATCATATATGATTATAAATCAACATATACACTCAAATCACGGAATCTAGTGCAAGTAGGAAAATAGGATTAAAAACCAACATGTACACTGAAATCAATGCATCTAGTGTAAGCAATCAAATAGGATTAGAAATCATCTACATTGAAATCAATGCATCTAGTGCAAGCAATTAAATAAAATTAATAATCAACATCTACATTGAAATTAATTCATCTAGAGCAAGCAATCAAATAGGATTAGAAATCACCATCTTTACTGAAATTAATGCATTAGTGCAATAAATTAAATAGCAATAGAAATCATTTACATTGAAATCAATGCATCTAGTGCAAGTAATCAAATCTCATTAGAAATAACCATCTACACTGAAATCAAAAATGCATCTAATGCAAGTAATCAAATCTCATTAGAAATCAACATCTACACTAAAATAAATGCATCTAGTGCAAATAGTCAAATAGGATTGGAAATCACCCTCTACACTGAAATCAATACATCTAGTGCAAGAAATCTTCTTCCCTCTCTCCCCCCTCCATATATATCTATATCACCCTCCATTTCTCCTTCTTTGTCTCTTTATCGCATCCCACGAGACACACACACTCTCACTCCATATCTATCAATATCTTTGTTCCTCCCCACTTATCTCCATCTATCTATTCTTTCTCTTCACCTTCCATATGTATCTCTATCTCCCTCTGTCTATCTATATCAACCCCAAAACATACACCCTCTTTCTCCATTCTATCTATCTATTAGCCCCTCCTCCTCTCCCTCTCCCTCCTATTATCCTCTCTCCCCCTCTCTCCATCTTCCTTATCACTCTCTCTCTCTCTCTCTCCACCTTTCACTCTCTATGTCTCTATTCTCAACTCCTCTCTCCCGATCCATCTCTCCTTGTTTTTCCCTTTATCTCACCCCCAAACATACACACTCTCTCTCCATATATCCATTGTAACTCTCTCTCTCTCTCCATTACTCACTATGTATGTCTTTCTTCTTCCATCCCTCTATCCCCATCCAGTTCCATCTCTCTATCCCTCCATCTCTCCCCCATCAAATCCTTCTCTTTATCCCTCCCTCTCTCCTCCTCTCTTTCAACTCCCCTCTCGTTTCCTTCCTCTCTCTCCCTTTCTCTTCCCCCATCACACACACTCTCTCTCTCTGCCCCCCTACAATTCTCTCTCTTGCCCCATCATTCTATTCCTCTCTCTCCCTTTATCTCCCGCCTCCCTCTATGTGCCCCCCCTTCTCTCTCTCTCTCTCTCTCTCTCTCTCTCTCTCTCCGCTCTACATTCCTCTCTCTTCCCCCACCACTCTATCTCTCTCTCCAACTATGTTAATATATCCCTCCCTCTCTCCTTCTCTCCCCCATTCTCTCCATCACGCTTATGCATCTTTATCTCACCCCTAAACATACACACTCTCTCTCCATATCTCCCTTGTCACTCCCTCTCTCTCTCACTCTCTATGCATTTCTTCTTCCCTCCATTTCTCGCCATCCAAATCCATATCTCCATCCCTCCCTGTCTTCTCCTCTTCTCACCCTTCCTCTCTCTACCTTTCTCTCCTACCTCCCTCTCCCTTCGCCCTCCTCTCTCTCTCTCTCTCTCTTTATCCTTCAATCCTCTCCCCTTCTCCCTCCCTCTCTCCTTCTCTCTCTCCCACTTCCATATTTATGTCTCCCTCCCTATGTTACCCTTATCTACCTCTCTACCTCTCCCACTCTTCTCCCTCTCTCTCTCTCCATTCCTCCTCTCCCCTCTCCTTTAGTTTATCTCCATCTCTCCCTTGTCACTCCTCTTATTTCTCCACCTCTATCATATGTTATTGTTCTTCTCTCCCATATATATCTAGAGTTTATATATATATAACAAACTTAATATTGTATTAATATAAATTTATTAAATTTAATAATATTAATATTATAATACATTAACATGAATATTAGATTTAACAATAATAAAAATATTAATAATAATAATGTAATACTAATGTTAGGGTTAATAATGTTTTTTTTGGTATGGTATTAATAATAATTTGGTCCATGTTATTTGGGTCATATACTTCATATATAATTATTTGTTGATTTAATCCTATTTGATATATTTTTATTTATTTACCTTACCTCTTTATACCTCTTTTATATTTATTTATTTACCATACCTCTTTTATAAATATGGTATTTGACCCATGTTATTTGGCCCATGGTATTAATAATATATAGAGTAAATATAAAAAAAGGTTTTATTTATTTACCATGCCTCTAGTTTATTTATATTTATATTCATTTACCATATCTCCGGAGTAAGTATAAAAAGATGTTTTATTTATTTACCATACCTTTAGTTTATTTATATTTTTATTTATTTATCATATATTTTCTCTATATTTTAAATTTTTATTGTTTAACTTTATTTTAAATTTTAAATTTTAAATTATTTATTTGTATGATTATGTAAGTTATTGTCTAAGTCGACATTATTTATATATTATTGTTTAAATTTTCTTTAGTGTTTTTTTTTTTTGGCTTCCGACATACTTACACATCAGGATCTGTAGAATGCTCCTCTCGGGGCGATAAAAATTCTTACTCATATTTTTCTCATTTATTTTAATATTTAAATAGCTTTTAATAATTTTGATAATAATTTTATTTGATACGATACAATAAAAAAATTGATGAAAATTTTTCAATTTTAAAAAAATTGGACAATATCCCTCTTTATATATATATATATATATATATATATATATATATATATATATATATATATATATATATATATAACAATGCTTCCTACTAATATTTCTCTATTCATTTTAATATTTAAATAGCTTTTAATAATTTTGATAATAATTTTAAAAGTGCAATTTACTAAAAAAAACACAACCACAATTGTCAATTATCCCTAAAATCTATTTCATATCTTATCTATTTTTTTTTAATTAAATATTTAAAGTGAAAAATAAATCTCAAATTTCAAATATTACATAAACAAAAACACAACCACACTTTTCAACTATCCCTAAAATCTCTTTCATATCTTATCTAAAATAATTTTTTTTAAACTAAATATTTAAAGTTATTATTATCATTATGTGACCTTTTAGGAGGAAACACATACTCTTAACCATTAGGCCCACTCAAGCTTGAAAAGTAAAATTCAAATTTCAAATATTGCCTAAAATATTTTTTAATTCATTCGTATTTAAAAACTAAATATTCAAAACTTATTTTTATAAAAAAATTTCTAATATAAACCTATTTAAAAAATAAATTATTTTTTATAACATTTATTAAACATAATTAATTTTTATAAAATTTTAAATTTAACATAAGATATTTCTTTTCTGGTTATTTCAACTTTTTAAAATCCAAAAAAAACACATCAAAATTTAAAATGGGAAATTTGACATTGCCAATTAATTTCTATTTCCTAATTATTACCTTACCACATCTACAATCCACTTAACGTTATTTTTTTCAAGGAAAGAAAAAACGCGGCTTAATATTAAAGTAGTACATAAAGCTATTATATTGCAACATCATAACTAAGTCCTGTACAAACAAAACGGTTCAGAAAATGGTCTAATCTCCAATAACAGTTGTGCTCCCACCAAAATCGGAAGCAACAACATACATTTGTTCTATAGCATAGTATTAACTCAATCCCATATATGTGCCCAACACTATACTCCAGTGAGTGGGTCATATCTCGGTCTATATGAAGTTGTGAATAACATCCAAATGACAGACCCATAAGATGTATGTAAGAATGAAAACCCAAACGTTCACAAAGTATAATCTGTCTCCAGTTACACAAAAAATAGAATAAGGAAAAACATCAAAATGAGAATTCCAGTGATCGATCATGATGTTGCTTAGGAAGGTGCAAACATAAAAACATGATGATAGAAAGGAAAAAAGGATCTGGCTCGCTTGTTAAAGATATACAAACTCGCTTGTAAAAGGATGAGATATACTGGCTTATTGATAAAACAAATACATGCTCACTTGAATATGTTGATATTAAGATCCATCTCCATTGAAAATTAAACAGGCTCGCTTGCAGATGAAATAATATATTGGCTCACTTGATAAAAACTTATAGGCTCGCTTGCAGATAATGAAAAATTGATTAAGGTAAAGGGATTAGATAAGAAGCCTCCTGGCTTGATTCTTTGAAGTGTGAAATCAGAATGGACTCGAAGGGTGCCTCCAAGCCTTTTTTAGAGAGGTAGTCAGCCCTCGTGTTGTTCTCTCGAAAGATATGCTGCATTGTGTAGGAATGAAATTTAGAAAGGATATATAAAACACGCTTAGTCCATCTACTTAGGTGTTGTCCATGCATCCTACACTTACCAAAGATTCCATCTATAATGAATTTTGAGTCACCGTATATGTGAATAGAGTCTAATTTAAGATGGAAAGCCACCATAATCCCACTCCACAAGGCCATGAGCTCTGCCTTATTGTTGGATCCCGAACCACCATTCCAATATATATACAAAGGATCTCCAGCTGCAAGTTTAATCCATGCCCCACAACCACATAAACCATCCCTATGTGCCCCATCAAAGTAGATCGCAGGAAGAATAATATGATGTGGACAACCTTGGACGGATAAATAAAACACTATCAGAGATGGCATAGCATGGTCCCCCATCCATCTCATTATATTGCCATGAATCCTCGAGATGTCAACTGGGATATCTTGAAAAATTGATCGATTTCGGGAGCACCATATCTCCTAGAAAACATAAAAAGGCAAGGGTTTATAATTACCTTTTGTGGTTGCCTACACCATGATGGTCTAAACATAATCAGTAGGCCTTCAATTTGGATCATTTAGGAGAGTTGTAAACAATCTCCAAATACGAAGAGATAACATGTAGCAGAAAAATAGGTGCAAAATTGTTTCCTCATGTATGTTACATAATGGGCATCTCCCCAGCCCCTAAAAACCACGTTTGTTAAGGGAGTCCCATGTAAGAATTTTCCCCTTCCATAATAACCAACCAAATAGCAGAATATTTGTTGGTATATTCCACCACCATGCCTGATGGAACAAAGATGGGGTAAAATCCACATTCTGCTCTTTAATGATATGTAAATATAAATCTTTCAGCTGAATGCATCCATCCCATTTAATGTCGCCCCATATGATTCTGTCCCCCTCTATTTTGTAAGAGAATCTCGTTCCTTGAATTAAGCCTTTGTATCTTTCCCATGCATTTGTATCTAGACCGTGTAGGCTGATTAAAAGATTGGATTTCCAAATCGGTGCTCCAAGTTCCTAGTATGAAATTAGATCGGATAAATAAAATATGCCTCTTTGATTAAGCTAATGAAGTAAAACGGGGTCGATATTGTCAGTCGTGCTCATCCCCAATATTCTATGAGTATCAAGAAGAATATTTTTCCCGTTACCAAAGCTCCAAACCAGTCTCTTGCGTAGGATATTCATAAATTTTGTAAATATATGCCAGATCATTGAAGCATTATTTGTAGGCCATATGTTACCACGATACAAAGTGTGGAGGGGTTCACCCTGTACTTACTTATAGAAAATGATCATAGACCAGGCCCCATGGCCATTTAAAACATGCCACAAGAATTTAGTGAGAAATTCATTGGACAATACTTGTAAATATAATAAGCCCTAGCCTCCATATCTCTTTGGCATCATGATATGAGATAATTTACATAAGTAAAATTTCTTGCGGTCAGTCGCACCAGCCCATAAAAATTGGGTTATAACGACATTTAATTTCCCAACAATGAAAGCCGGAAGGTAGAAAAAGTGCGTCTAGTACAGCATAAGTTGAGATAAAACTTCTTGAACAAGTATATATCGACCCTCCAGTGTAAGCCACTTGTTTGTCCATCTCATAATTTTGTTCCTGAATTTTTCGATCATCGAAAGCCAGTTCCGATTTTTATAAGCACATGGTTTTAGACTAAACCTGAGATAGGTAAAGCCATGCTTAAGATGACTCATTTGAACTCCTAAGAAGCCAGCAATGAAGATAATTTCATCCATATCCCCCATGTCATATAAAATGATAGGTTTCCCTCTATTGATGCATAGTCCAGTGGAAGCTCCAAAACAGGTAAGCATTAAGTGAAAATAAAACCATTGGTTCCTAATTAGATTCCCAAAAACCAAAAAATCATCCACAAAGAGAGAGTGAGTAATGTATACCGTAGGCAGAAAGGATAGGCCCTCAAAATAACCTACATTTTTTTCCATCTTCATGAGGCTACTGAAATCATCTATAAGAGAATAAAGATGAGCGGGTACATTGTGCATCCCTGTCTAAGGCCCCTTGCAGTCATGAAGAAGCCAGTTGGCATACCGTTGATAAGGACTGCATATATGACATAGCTTATACATGCCATAATCCATTGAATAGAAACCATAGAAAGGCCCACCTTGAGAAGAGAAAGTATCATAAAGGACCAGTCCACTATATCATATGCTTTTTGTAAGTTAATCTTCATGATAAGAGCCTGCTTCTTATGTTCATGTATCGTGTGCATTTCTTCCTGTGTGATAGCAACAACGTCATGTATCGACCTCCCTTTCAGGAACCCATATTGATCCTCAGAGATGAACTTGGATAGAACCCCTCTAATTCGATTAGCAATGATTTTTGAAGTAATCTTATATATCACATTGCAGAAGGAAATAGACCTAAAGTCAACAAATTATTTGGGGTCAGATGCTTTAGGAATCATGGCTAGGAAGGTTGATTTCATGTCCCTGGGAAAAAAAACCATCAATCGAACCTGTTCAATCATTGTGTGTAGCTCATCCTCTAGTAATTCCATAGAAATGAAGGAAAATTTCAGTCGGTCAGCCATCTTCTCCCGGGATTTTATCATGTGCGAAGGATTTAAGAACATCTTTAATCTCCATTTTTCTGACGGGCCTCTCCATGGTTACATTTTTTAGAAAATTATATATTACAAAGCAATGAAACACATAAAATATGAGGAAAACACAAGCACACAAAACACATAAAACCAGAGAGACACAAATATACATGGTTCACCCAGTTTGGGCTACGTCCACCCCGAATATCCAGTCCTTCCTTTCTATTATCCAGCAAAATGAAGAGACGCAACCTACAACAGATCCGTTGTAATATCCTCTGTTCTCTCTCATATTCTCCCTATCTATTTCTCGCTCTGAGAATACACATACGATACACAACCATAATACAATACCCTCATACAAAGCGAGGGGTTTCCTTCTAGGGAAAAAAACCCTAAACTAAACATAACTTCTACCATCATATCATCCGCCTAATGAATGGCCCAGATTGACTAGAAATTAATACACTTTTACAAGGAAATTTTACATCTATTTTTAGCTTCGGGGGCGCTGCCCCCGAAACCCCCCGCTAGGGGGGGCTCCATAAAGTTGCAGCCGCCCTCCCCTAGACCCCCCAAGAAGCGTTTATTTACGGGCGACATTTCCTCCCCATTAAGGTACAGGGGTCCAACACTATGATACAAAATAAACAAGATAATCGGGCTCCACACCCAACAATGTCCCACTTGGAGACTGATTGTAGCAACTCCACTGGTGCTTCATTTGTTGGACAATGACTCCTCTTTGGACCTGGTTGTTTCTCATCTTCATCGTCATCCTTGAAGACTAATTAAGACTGATCATATTCTCAATTTCTCCCTAGTTACAACTTTTGTTAGCATATCTGCAGGACTCTGGCTAGTGTGTATCTTTTCCAGCTTCAACTATCCATCTTCCAATACTGGCCGTATGAAATGGTACTTGAGCTGTATGTGTTTAGTCCTGGAATGAAATGTTGAGTTCTTTGCAAGATGAATGGCACTTTGGCTATCACTATATAACGTGCCCATATCATGCTTCTCACTCAATTCATCCATAAACCTTTGTAACCAAATCATTTCCTTACTAGCCTCTGTAGCAGCAACATACTCTACTTCTGTTGTTGAAAGTGAAACAACACTTTGGATTTTTGAAACCCAACTGATAGCTATTCCACCTACAGTAAATACATATCATGTAGTGCTCCTCTTGTTATCTCTATCACCTACCATATCTTCATCAACATATACCTGTAGAGCAATGTTTGAACCACCAAAGCATAATGCTTGATTTTTGGTACCTCTCAAATATCTGAGAATCCATTTCACTGCCATCCAATGTTCTTTTCCTGGATTTTTCATGTACCTTCTTACAACTCCCACTGCATGTGCAATATCAGGCTTTGTGTAGACCATTACATACATTAAGCTTCCAACTGTTGATGCATATGGAACTTTAGACATTTAGTCCATTTCTTCTTGGATCTTGGGGCAGATCTCCTTACTAAGTTTGAAATGGCTAGCAAAAGGTGTACTAACTGATTTTGCATTCTGCATATTAAACCTTTTCAACACCTTTTGTATGTACTCATTCTGAGATAGTGTTAATTTGCAATTTTTCTTGTCTCTAGTTACTCTCATACCAAGGATTTGGGTCCCAATCCTTCATTGCAAAAGAATTTGCCAATTTTATTTTGAAAACATTTATTTCCTGCATGTTAGACCCTGCAACAAGCATGTCATTTACATACAATAAAAATATAATATAGCTGCCATCATTTTTCTTTTTCAGATAAACATAATGATCAGAGTGACATCTAGTATAACCTTGTTCAGACATAAACCTGTCAAATTTTAGATACCACTGCCTTGGAGCCTGTTTCAAGCCATACAAGCTCTTCTTTAGCCTACACACGAAATTTTCCTTCCCTTTTACCTCAGATCCTTCTGGTTGCTCCATATAGATCTCTTCCTCCAAATCTCCATGGAGAAATGCTGTCTTTACATCTAACTGTTCAAGATGCAAATCTTCCGCTGCTACAAGAATTAAAATAGTTCTGATTGAAGTCATCTTAACAATAGGAGAAAATATTTCATCAAAATCAATGCCTTTCTTTTGTTCAAACCTCTTCACCACAAGTCTAGCTTTGTACCTTTGTTTTCCTCTATCTTCTTCCTTCAGCCTATAAACGCATTTATTCTGCAATTTTGTTTTACTTGCAGGCAACTTGACTAAGTCCCAAGTCTGGTTATGAATTAAGGAGTCCATCTCTTCTTCCATGGCTAGCTCCCACTTCCTCTTGGTTTCAACCTACATTGCTTCTTCATGACATTCAGTTTCACCAGAATCAGTCAACAATAAATAATATAATTAAGGAGAGTATCGTTCAGGGGGTCTACTTATCCTGGTAGATCTTCTGACACCACTTTCAGGTGTTTGAGGTGCCTGTTGCTATTGTGGTGGTTGCTATTGTTGTGGATGTTGATTATTATTATTTTTCAGGCACCTTTAATTTTTCTGTTATCTCATCAAGAACTGTGTATTCTTTGTTTTCCTTTTCTAGTTTCTTTTCCTGCAACTGATTCTTATACAAGACCTTTTCATTGAATATTACATCTCTGATCCCAATGATTTTTTGATTTTCATAATCATATAAGCGATAACCAAAATCATTAACACCATATCCAATAAAGGTACATTTATTTGATTTTGCCTCAAGATTTGTTCTGTTTTCTTTAGTAATATGGACAAAGGCCTCACAGCCAAAAGGCTTTAAAAAGGAGTAGTTTACCTTTTTACCTATCCATGCTTCCTCTAGAATACCACCTATTATCACCATAAAAAAAAAATTTCTAAACTTGGACAGTTTACATTGTTCTTAGTCATGGTCTTAGATAGGTTTTGGGTCATTTCATGCTTTAATGGGTAGGTGATAGGGTAAGAGTCTCAAAAGTGTTATCTTCACATCTAAATAAAGTTAAACAACCTTATTCCATGTCTTAAAGGTCTCACATCCTCTTTAGAAATCATATTTTAAACCATTTGAAAAACGTTTTGGAATTAGCCACAAAACCACGTTTTTGTAGCGCAGACAGTGTAAAAACCTTGTTTTGTGCTACGAAAACACTGTTATTTTCATAGCGCAAATCCATGAAAATGAACTAAGCATGCTACGAAAGCGCAGATTCGTAGGCAGTCTTTTCAAATCATCATTTCAATCAAATTCCGTTAATTTTTCATCATTAGGTGTCAGGTAGGAGTCATTTCTAAGCCATACAACCATTCAAATCCATCATTTCAAATATAGGGGTCATCATGATAGGTAATTTCAATTTCGAAATGATTGGTGGGTTTCTTATTGCAGTTTACATGCAAACACTCAAACAGATTGTTTTTGAATGCTAATCTTATGGTAATCTATTACCAAAGCTTCTCTCTTCTATTTTTCAAGCAAGGCTGATCACCATTAACAAGCGAGGCTGACAAACAAAAATTCAAGTGAGGCTGATTTGTTATAGGAATTCAGAGGCAAATATGAAAGAATAAAGGAAAAATCATAGGTCTGGCCATTTTTTAAGAATAGAGCCTGAAAGCACAAAGGCCCTAGCCAAAGATAAATCAGTGATGGAGGCTTTCAAGAAAACAGGGTGTTCGAGATTTTGTGAAAAATTGCAGGGAGGACAAACTCAAGTGTCAAAGGAGTTTGCTTTACATTTCACTGGCTCAAATACAAAAATCAGAATCTTAAACTTGTCAGTAACCCCTAAGATCATAACTTTGGTGACAAATATTCCTAGGGAGCAAGATAGACTGTTCAAAAACTTCAAATTTGATATGGAACCATGTAAAGTGTTTTTGAAGCCAGAGTTTGCAAAAACAAACTTAACCAAGGAAACTCCAAGTAGCTACATGCTACACTGAAAATTTTCATCCTGACATTTTGCTATGTGTATGAGCTCATTATTACTCATACTTCCTCCTTTGCAAGTCTAACACATCAGTTCCTCATGTCAAGCCTTGAAAATCAGAGAAAAGTTCCTAAAAATCTCCTTAACTCTGGTATCGCACTTTCTCTATATCTTTCCTGCGGTCCCGCACCTAATGTTCACGACTCCTGTATACTTGAATGCACTTTCTTTTTGTTATGGGTGCGGACCCCTGTAAAGATTAAAAACGCACAAGTAAACTAAAAAAAGCTCACTTTCAGTAAATTCTAGAAGCCTCTAGAAAGAATCTTGCGGTGGCAGAACCGCTCTTTTGAGGTTCATGTATCCCTTACCTTATGGAGCTAACCCCTTGATGTGAGGAGCTTATCCCTTTGAAGAAGGATTATATCCCTTCATAATTGGAACTGAAACCTCCTCTTTTCCACTATAAAAGGAGGCATTGGGTAGCCTCAAAGGGAGTTCAAGCTTTAGATTATTTGAGGTTAAGTGCTGTTGGGATTCAGACTCATTTAACTGAGATTTTGTGAGGAGAGATCACATACCTATATCTGTCTCGGTTGGAGGAGTGCAGAGCTTATCAGAGTAGAGGAGATTCCTGCTTCGGACCCCGGGAAGGCCTGTTCAACATCAAGGCTAAGGTTGTAAGGTTTTCCTTCTTTTGAAATTAATACAAATGAATTCATTTTTCTCAATAAGTTGTTAGTTAACTATTTATTTCATAGACTCCTTGATCACTGTGATAAGCATGATTTATGATGTTTTCTATACAGGTGCTATTTAATGTTTTCTTGTTTGTGACTGCAGGTTTACGAAGATAACTCCTTCAAGTGCACGAGGGACAACAACGAATTCGAACAAGCGTTGGACATATGGTAAGTCTTTTACACCTCTATAGTGATTTTTGTAAATTATATATGCTTAGAGAAAGATTAGTTCATTAGGCTGTTTGTTGCTAGATTAATTTTTAGTACTAGGGAGATCGGTCTTGTCCGCAAGATTGATTAATCCGTACAACAAATTGGCAACTTCGCTGGGGAAAAACTTGTTGTTTTTGGTTCTCTTTCATTTTGATTTGAGGAAAAGTTTTTCCTAGTTTTTGATTGATAGATATCTGCCTGGGTGGCTTAGGTTTTCTCTGTTTTTGAAAATTTTGAAATCTTTTATGTTTTTCTTTAGTTTTTCTGGGGACCGCACTCTGTCTTTTTGCACAGTGTGGGCTGTTTCACACTTTCCTTAAGTAAACAGTGTGGGACCGCACTTGTTACTTCTGGAAGCCTGCGGACCCTGTTAAAATTTTGAAAAACTCCAGATTTCCTTTTTCAGTTTATCTTTATTTTGATTTAAAGTTTTTGGTTTCTGCCCAAATTGATGATTGATTCTGTCAAAATCCTTTTGTGAATGAATTCCAACAGTATTTGTGTTTTGATGATTTTCTAGAAGTTTTGCGTTTTGGATTGCTTTTCACTTGGTCTTTGTAGTGATTCGAAGCATTGGCAGTTTGAAGTACCTCAGATTACATTGGTATTTTTTCCTTCTTGCTGAGTCTGACCTGATTGTGAAATCCATCCTTTATTGAGAAATAGATCTACTTGTTTCTTTGCAAATCTACGAAAAAAACTTTTTTATAGGTTTTTGAATTTAATTTTTTTTATTAAAAAATATCTGAATGTTTTTTATTTGTTTGTTATTCTGGACAAATAGATCCTTAGTTTACTGAACAACTAAGTAAAACATTCTTCAAAAAATATTAAAGATTTTATTCAATTATATTTTTAAAGTTTGTAGATCTCAAAATTAGTTTTGTAGTTTTGAGTGCTTTTAAAATTTGTAGATTTCTTTTGAAGGAAAATTGTTTTGTAGTTTCAAGTTTTTGAAAGTGAAAGGATTTTGTTGTGAGCTTTGATAATTTGTCTCATTTTGAGTTATTGTTGAAAAGACAAAAATATTTTCTTCCAATTATTCTTTATGTTCAAAGAAAGAATTGTTTCTTAAAAGAATTGCATTCTCGAACTCTTTCTTTAGCTAGAATTTCATTGAAAGAAAACGAATTGATTATCATTTTTAGGTGCATTATTAGTTTTTTTGGAAGTCGAGTCTTCACACCATCAAAGTTTCATTTCCGTACCTATTGACTTAAGAAACAGCTCATAAAAATAACGCTTAATTAGAATTCATCTAGTAATCCTTTTATTTCTAGGGCTCTTATCACGAACATAGCTTAGGCTAGTATCTTGGAGTAGGGAGTAATTAAATCTCCAAGATAGTGAAAACAAACAAGTAGATAAATCTTGTGGTAGGAAATAAATCCAATTGTAATTGGTACAATCTGGGAAGCTTCTCTTAAAGAAGTCAATCACGAGATCATGTCCGAACCTTTGAGACAATCAATTATGTTTCATTAGGAAATATAGAAGATTTTGCGCGCATTACAAATGGTAAACCTTGGATTAACCATTGTCGAGGAGCCTGGGGTCACTTGTTTGTAAACCTCAGATTTACCATGTCGAGGAACCTTCAAGGGGATTGAACTTTGTTACTCTGCCCTTGCACATGGGATCGGATCGTAGACTGTTCCCCCAGTTGTATTTGTTAATGTTGGTAACCTTACTGTCCATAAGTTTTAGATTATTTCCTAAGGTGATGGTGAAGGAAAGATCTCACTGTACCTGGAGCAGACATCGACTAGACTCACTTGGACTCTTTGGGGGGTTCTCTTCACATGAGATGGTTTTGTGAAGAAACTTGTGCCAGTCTGTTTCATTAAGCAGGTTGTCGGGGTAACTGTTCCAACCACCCTTTCTGTATTAAATTTCTACTAAGTTGGATTTCATCACCAACTAGTGTTTTTAGTACGGGAAGTTACTATTTGTGTGTGGTTTGAAGTTTTAGCTTTTTAAGCGTGTGATTCAGTTGTTTGTTTCTTTAGAGACTTTAGGTGTTTTCATTGAAATTTTCTTTGTTTGCGTGTCATTAGTTAATATTTAATCTTGGCAGAATTACCAAGACAATCCCGTAGACTTCAGGGGAAGCCCCCTGAATATACACCAAGTCAGCTTGAAGGGCTTCGTGCTCTAGTATAATCTAGTAGCGGTACGATTAGATCAACAGAAATTGGAACTTCATCTATAGTTGTTCATCCTGATCATCAAATACCCACAACAGAACACATTCAAGAACCGATTTCAGTTTCTAAAGTTACTGGTATTATTTCTCCTTCCAGTGAACTAGCTGATGAACCTGAAATCTCTGAACCTGAAACTGAACCTTCTGTTTTGGAAACATCCTCAATATTTATTATACCAACTTCTAGCGATCCTGTTCACCTAGGGTAAGAAATATTGTCACTGAAGATCTTCCATCTGGCCTTATTTCTATTGAAGAAATTACTAGTGCAGACGAAGAGTTATCTCTTCCCGAATCCCCTCAGTCTTTAAATATTAGGGAGCGTGAATCTATTTTCTATAGCCCTATTCGAACTGATGCTTGGTATCTATCCTTGACAAACTTTTTAGAGAATCCGGGTCTTTCTTTTTCTCCACCTCGAATTCCATTTCATCCGACACCTAGAGGTTACTATCCATCATCTATTATGGCAGGAGAGTCATCCATGTTTTCCCAGACATCGGAAGAATTTTTACACAGTGGTCATTTTGTTCCTTTGGGATATGAGGCTCTGTCTGGTAATTTCTCTGGTGCATCTCCTCGACCGATTGAAAACGTTTTATCATCTGGTCTTAATGGAATTAAAACTGAAACATCAAAAGCAGAGAAAATCTTTATGATGTCTGGTAATATTCCGAATCCTCAACCTCAAGGTAGTCAGTTACCGCCTCGAGGGAAATTTCAGGGAAATCAGTTACTGCCTAGGGGGCAACCTCAGGGTAGTCAATTACTGCCTGGGGGGCACCCTTCAGGTAGTTAGTTACCACTTGGGTGGAAACCTAAAGGTATATTTTTCCCAGAACAAACTCTAGAATCATATTATTTTGGAGGACAACCTCAAGGACAGTACATACCTCAAGGTTATCAACCTTCAGGACAGTACATACCCCAAGGTCAACCCCAAACTCAATATGCTCCTCAGAGTCCTTATCAACCCCAGCTTCAGTACGTGCCTCAGGGTTATCAACCTCAAGGTCAGTACCCAATTCAAGGTTTCCAACAGCCTTCTGGTCAACCATCTATCCAAGGAGCTAGAAATTTACCACTTACTTATCAACCCTACGTTCAACCAGGCTATGGTCCTTACGTTCAACCTTCTACGAGACAATACCCCGGAATGAATATGGTGTGGGATCCATCCCAATATCAACAACCTATACAGCCTAATGTGCAGTTGTCTTCTCAACCTGGACAGCCTTTGGTTTCTGGTCCAACCCAACAACCTGTTCAGACTGCTATTCAAACTCCTACACCTAGTTCTATTCAGCAATCTGGGCCTAGTACACCTCAGACTCCACCTCAATTGCTGCAACATCTGTTCAACCTATAACACCTGTTTCTAGAGTATCTGTAGCTCCGAGTTCGTCTATCCCTGCATTCGTGCAAATTCCTCAAGTCTCTGTACCCTAGTTAGGACCTTCAGTTCAGACTTTGGTTCAGATGCCTGCGGGACAAGCCAGTACAAGTATGGTGGTCACAATTCAACCGCAATTCACGTATCAACTGTACCAGGGACAACCTCAATTTGGTCCCATTTCACAAAACCCAGCTTATCAGTATCAACCATACCCTGGCTATACTTATCAACAGCCTCAACAACCCCAGTTTGGTCCTGTTAATCCTGGTTATTTGGGAGATTACACAATTCCTAATGCAAATCCGATTCCCAGTTATCCTGTGTTGCCTCCTCTCGGAACTGCTTTGGCTACTCAAGGTGTTCACGACCCTAACCGTCAGTTACCATTTATTGCAACTTTGGATTTACCTGATTTGACGCGCCTTATGAATGATCCAATTTTCTATTATCCGTACTTGCCACCAATGCCGCATAATTTTCCCAGTGATATACCAAAATTCGAAGGTAAGTTAGGAGAGGATCCATCAAATCACGTTATGAATTATCACCTCTGGTGTGCGTCTAATTCAATAATTGATGATTCAATTTGCCTAAGCCTTTGCCAAATAACTTGTTAGCCCCCCTATAAATTTTTGACAAGCAAACAGGGGGTTAAATGTTTTTGAGCCTGTAAGGAATGAATTTCCATTGGAAGCACATCATCCTTGAAGCCTCCTTATGCCTTTTGTCCTTTGATAAAGTCCCCTCTACTAATTTCCATTGTAAAACCCTCTGTTTGTGAAGAAATGATCAAAGGCCTATCTCCCTTTCCCCTTATTTCACCCCCACTTAACCTCTATTTTATTCGCCCTTGTCTCCCCTTCTATTTCCTTTCTTACACTTCAAATCCCCCCAAAATCCCCTTTAATTTCTTTCCAAATCCTTTATAACCACTTCCCCTTTCCATACCCCACCATGTATTACAAATAAACTCTATTGTAAAGTTTATGCTATATAATATGTAACCCGCCGCTATTTTCATCGCGAATATTTGCGATGCGATCTGATCGCACCGTCGCACTTTCCGCCCATTGTAGATTGCACTCATCGCATGATCGCATTTTCACTTGTTCGTTCGATTGATCCATCGCAGACATTTGCGATGTAATCTGATCACATCGCAAATCCTCCATCGCACTTGCGGCCATCGCTTGTCCTCTCCGATTTAGTGTGAGCCGTTGATCTGGTCCCCAGATCCATTGGCCAATGCTCAATCGCGCCCCCCGCCCATTCGCAATCACAATTTCCAGACGCGCGACCCTTCGCATCTCCCAATTGCTCCTCTTCCATCGATCTGCCTCCAAATCGGATGGTTGGCTCTTCGGCCAGTCGCCTTGCACTTTCCAATCGCTTCCCCTTCCTCAATCGCAATCGGAAGCTATAAGTGTGCGTCCCTCTCGTCCATCGCGATTGCGATTCTCTGACTAAGCCTTGACCGTCCATTGCGTCTAAGATCTAACGGTTGAGATCTGATCGCCATCCGCCTCTGGCTGGGTCCCACCTCATCGCATTTCACTGCATTCCCTTCACATTTCTTTGTATTTTGTTAGAATTCTAAAGTCTTATGTTTCACGGTTGTTCCGCCCACTTTCATATATCATTCCGCTGCTCGACCCCCGCCGTTGATCTTCACTCCCAGGCCGCGATCTAACGGTCTGCACTGCATTCTGCCATAAAACCCTATTATTCGTGAGTCTTCACCAGTTCATTACATTTTGTCACAATTGTTTAGCGAAAGCCACCTTTCTGGCGCTGCGCTATCATATTTTTCGCCCTTCGATCCACCAGTCTTCCATTGCATTGATTGTCTACACACAATTGTGAGTTTCTGTAGAGTACAAGAGTTGAAACGCCGCCATAACTACACAGTATGGATGCAACAGTAATTTTTCCACTGATAGAGGCAAGGAATTTAATGAAGGGCGGGTTTCCACGCCAGCAGAATGTCTTCTTCCGAAGAAAGATGGATTGCCCACACTGTTTGATTATATGCTGTGCTCCAGAGGAGATCCCCGCTTAGAACGCAGTCCAAGGATATCAGAGAATTTGCTGCTCAAGTATGGCGGACCATTCCGTTTTTCATTGCCATTTTGTTTATTCACCAAGGGTAGCACAAATTACAGCGAGCCAGAATGCATCAGAGACATATCTGGAATTAATGAAGCCTGACGAAGATCATTCTTTTCACCAAAGAGTGCCAAAAATTAATGCTCAGAGTTTAAAACAGAATGGGCTTCGGCCCTCTCCTTCTTTTCTGAGTTTAATGTTATATTTAGTGTTCTACCTACTTCCTCTGCTCTTTTTCAGCTATAAAAACTATGAGAAAATTGTTGTAAAGGTTGTTGATGAGATAGCAGAGAGGTGCAAGCAGTTTCTCTTGAGATAGGGTCTATGTGTATAGTTATAAGATAGGCTGAGGAAGATGTATTCAGAATGAATAACCAAGCTGTTGGCTATGTTGTAGCTGATTGGTGTTGTTGTTTAATAAGATAAGCACATTTCATTGGATCCTGATCTAAAGCTGCGATGATGTTTTTCTATCTCTGTGTTTATTTCCATTTCATTTCATTTCTTCTGGCTCGCATCAGAAATTTGGATTAAGATTCACCCTTGTTAGGTGACTTATGTTGCTGCTCTCCCAACCCTTTATGTTTTCTGCTTAATGTGTTTATCTAAAGATTGATTTCAATTGATTTAACCAGTGTAGTGGATGTTGTTGCCTACTAGCTAATGTATGAATTAAAGGAATCTGTTTTAGATGTTCTTGTTAGGATTTAATGGAATGTGTTGAGAACAATGGGAGGTCTAGAACCCTGTATCTACCTCACTATGATCTTTCCATTTTGATTAAGCCTTTCCAAGTTCCCTCGTGCTGCCTCTGATTTTGTCCAAGCAGGTCTGGAGTTAAATGACCTCTGACCTGATCTATAGATGGGATTAGTTGGTTCTCCCCCCTTCACTCTCGGTCCTTAATGTCCCATACCACCCTATCACTTTAGGATCCAAGGCTTTAGATGACTAGCCCAACTGAAAGCTTGCATATTGATAACAAGTAAATCCTTTCTTGACTCCATTACCCAATGGACTTGGTTTTCTCTGGATTATCTCTCCTTTTCCTAAATTCTTCTTTGCCCAGTCCTGTCTCATGATGAACCCTTCCTTCCTGATTCCCAACAACCAAACTCTTAATCAAATAAAAAAACCCTATGCATATAACTAGCCTAAAATCATAACTTAGAGCTTCAAAGACATACACTTTGACTCATATAGAGAGATCCCTCTCTGGACCTAGGAGGGCTAGATCCTAAGGTCTGAAAGTGGTTCTGATGTTGTCTTATCTTTTGTTCTTGCCAACCTGGACAAAACACAGGAACCCCAATAGAACTCTTATTGGTCTTGCCGCCAAATGGTACATTGAGTTACCACGAGGCTCTTTTAATAATTTCAGTCAGTTAGCAACTGGCTTCTTTACTCATTTTCAGTTGCCTGTCAGATACGACAATGTCATGGAACTATTAACTTCACTAAAGAAATCCATGTCCACATATATTTCTGATCATATTCATGAATGGTGACGTAGAAGGCGTTTGGTGAAAGTTTACATTCCAGATCAAATTTTGGCGGAATGGTTTGTTAAATCATTATTACCCAAAATCACTGAAGACGTAGCTAAGGCTAGCGTTGTTACTGAGGAGCAAGTAATTTCTCAAGCTCAGTACCTTGACCTTGTTTATACGCAGCGAGGTAATTTACATGAAAAAATCCCCGATCTTCCAAAACAAGGTCAAATAGCTACAACTCCTTCAGGGTCTCATGCCGCTGATGGTATGATTTTTACAGTCAATACTAAAAGAAAGAAGAAATATTCAAATAATTATTCTCCTATTATAACTTTACCTCATTCCTCGAAAGGAAAATCATCCCTCGAAGTTTCTGCCAACATTCATGTCGTAGAGACATCTACGTCCAAATTTAAATCCGGCGATAAAAATAAACGGAAGAATAAAAACAAAAATATTTCTAAAGAGAAAACTGATAAAAACAAATCTAATGACGAAAAACGCAAGCCTCGCTATCCTTGTTTCATTTGCGACAAGGATCATTTTACTAAGGAATGTCCACATAGTGCAAAGGTTGCGAAATTCATTAAAGGTTCACAACAACCTGTTGTCTTGAAAGATCCTTTTCCCACTCAATATAGTAAGATGATTGGTTCTACCTCGAATGCCTCAGAAGAACCTATTTTGATGATGTCTCATGTTAGGATTGCGACGCGATCGCAAGATTGTGGTACGAAGAATCCTGTTGATGGTAGAAGCAGAATATTCTAGCGCAAACACATCAACTACACTTCCTCATGTTTCTGGTATGCTACAGATCGAGAAACTGAATCCAGACTTAATAATCAAACCGCCTGCTAAAGGTGTTCTTCGTAAATTATCTTTCAATCCACATGCGAGAGCTGCTCAAAATTACAACATTGTTGAAGACTTAGTTATTTTCCCTTCAACAATGTCGGCTTTGGAAGTGCTGCAATCATGCCCAACACAACGTAAATTACTTTTGTCTGCCATAGGAGCTATCGATATTCAGGATTTCAACCTTATAATCTTCGATTTAGAAAATAGTACACCTCACCCACCTCACCAAATGGCTTTCCAAATTCCAGTATTAGTAAAAAACAGACCGATCTTTTGGACTATGATTAATGAGGGAGCTTCAACGTGTATTATGTCGATCCAATGTTGCAAATCACTTGGTTCTCCTACACTCAATCAGTCTCAGATGATTCTAAAGGATTTCGATGGCCAAGGTTTCCACCCTTTTGGTATTTTGTAGGATTTACCCATAGTAGTTGAAGGTAAAACCGTAAATCTAGATGTTGAAGTAGTTGATGCCCCTCTAGATTAAAACCTTCTCCCGGGTCGTAGTTGGTCTTATGCTATGACTATTGTTTTTTCTTCGGTCTTTCAGCTCATAAAATTTCCACATCAAGGAAGGATTGTTACAATAGATCAGTTAACTTATTTTTCTTCTGATCCAGCCTCTACAGAAACAATCCAGCATATCGATAAAACGACTATCCCTTACAAGGATGTTGGCGTAGGTTTGATTAAGAATTCTGGTTTACTAGGAACTTTTTCCTTTCCTCCTCCCAACGTATCGCCTTCTATCACAACTATTCATATGATTTCGTCAGATACTATTATGTTTGATGATCCTTGGATTGTACCTTCTGACTCTGAGTTAGATTCATTTGATGGCATGATGCCTTTGAGTCCATTTGAAATTGCATATCAGGCTATACAGTCACTTTCTGACACCTCTTCAACTGAAACTAATCCAATGAATGGGATCCATGAGGAATCACTTTATATATATAGTTCAGCCACAACGACATTTCCTGATCTTGTTCATACTGATGAGCAGATTCGTGAACTTTTTTCTGTTGACGATTTACCATGGGAAGATCTAGACCACTGATCTTCATTTTTACCTGAGATGGATCATTTTGAAGATGATTTCACTTCAATTTTTACTGCTGAATATGTCAAAGAACCACAAAATCCACTGCAAAATCTTGATTTTGAGTTAAATTTGGAAAATATCTCTCGCAAAATTCCAATTGACATTTCAGTAAAGCCAGGAATAATTGAAAACATTCATATAGGTGCTTGCTGTACGGAAGATGAAATTCAAACTCATAAAGCCCTATTTCAATAATTCTGTGATGTGTTTGCCTGGTCCTATGAAGAAATGCGAGGAATCGATCCGTCAATTGTCGCACATGAAATCAAGACTTACCCGGATGCCAAACCTGTCTGTCAACGTCTACATCAAATACATCCTAGAAAAGTTGCTGCTATCAAAGCTGAAGTTGAGAAATTACTTCGTGCAGGTTTCATTTATCCAATTCCTTTAATGGATTGGGTATCAAATATTGTTCTTGTTACTAAAAAACAAGGAACGATACGAGTATGTATCGACTATAGGGATATTAATCAAGATTGTCCTCAAGACAATTATCCAACCCCCTATATCGATCAAATAATTGATTATTGTGCCGACAGTGAAATGTTTTCCTTTATGGCTGGTTTTTCTGGTTATAATCAGATAAACATACTCCTGTTGATCAGCCAAAAACAACTTTCATTTCTCCGTGGGGGACATTTTCTTATTGCAAACTACCCTTTGGATTGAAGAACGCTGGAGCAAATTTTCAAAGGGCTATGTCTTACGCATTTCATGAAACTAAGCACATTGTGTAACCTTATCTCGATGATTTACCTACTCAATCATCGCGTAGGGCCGACTATCTCACTCATTTATGAGCTATCTTTATGAGATGTAGGAATTATCGAATTAGGCTAAATCCACACAAATGTTTCTCTGTGTAGAATCGGGTTGCTTACTGGGATTTGTTGTTTCGAAAGTAGGCATTCGCGTTGATCCGTCGAAGGTCGAAGATATTGTCAATCTACCTCCTCCTTCGACTCTCTGCCAACTCCAAAGTTTGCATGGGAAAGCAAACTTTTTACGTCGTTTCATTCCTAACTACCCTGAGCTTACAAAGGGTTTTACCCGGTTGTTGAAATATAACGTTCCATTCTTTTGGGATGAGATCGTTGATCGATATTTTGATGCACTAAAACACGCGTTGACCCATGCACCATTATTGCATCCTCCCAAGTACAACTAGGACTACGTTTTGTACCTTTCCGCCTCTCATTCCACCATTGGGATGGTTTTAGTTCAGGAAGAAGAATTAAACAATGAACATGCGATTTACTATCTTAGTCACAATCTGCATCTGAATGAGATCAAATACACACATGTGGAGAAATTGGACTTGGTAGCTGTCCAAGCTGTCCAAAGATTTAGACACTACATCTTACTACGCAAAACCATAGTAATTTCTGACTGTAACCCTATGATATACATTTTAACCAAACAATTTCTAGGGGGCAAGTATTCCAAATGGATAGTTATCCTGCAGGAATTTGACTTGGAGTTTGAAAAATCCAAGGCAAAGAAATCTTTGGTTTTTGCCGAACTTATGTGTGATTTCCCCTCTACTGATACAGAAACTGTGGTGGAGGATCCCATTGCTGACAAATCCTTGTTTCTTATCAGTACTCTTGATCCATGGTATAGGGATATTATGATTTATCTCCAAACCCAATCTTTTCGGCCTGAAATCTCACGATCTCAGCAACGGAAAATATGTTTCCAATCCCAACAATAAAATATTATTGGTGATAAACTATATCGTCATGGAGCAGATTTTGTTTTCCGATGCTATCTTACTCATTAAGAAGCTGAGAAGGTTTTAAATGACTCCCATTCTGGAGCATGTGGCGGTCATATGTTTGGGTATGCCACAGCCCAAAAGATATTGTGCGCTGGTTATTTTTGGGTGTCGTTATTCAAAGATTGTGTCTATGCAGTCTGGAAATGCCACAATTGTCAACTCTTTGATCGTAAAATGTGTACGCCACCCGCTCCCCTTCACCCTATAATTGTTGTCGGTCCTTCCGAAAAATTTGGTATTGACTTTATTACATGTAACCCTCACTCGGCCGGGGGGCATGTGTATATTATCTTAGCAGTAGATTATTTTACTAAGTGGGCCGAGGCGATGCCTAGATTTTCGGCAGATGTTAAGACTGCTGAAACTTTCATATTCAACCACATAATTGCTAGGTTCAGTGTTCCTCAAGAAATTATTATATATAATGGAAGTCATTTTCAAAATATCATGATGACTGAACTGACAGATCAACTTGGCCTGCACCACGATAGTTCCACTCAATATTATCTGCAAACTAATGGTCTAGTTTAAGCTATCAATAAATTTTTAGTCACTATGATCAGACGAATTGTTGGTATTAATAAGTCGAATTGGCATCCCATGTTATTTTCAGCACTTTGGGCATATCGGACCTCAGTAAAAACATCAACTGGTTTCACTCCTTCTCAACTGGTTTACGGTTTGGAAGCTGTGTTGCCGATTGAATGTGAAATTTCGTCATTGAAATTAGCCATAGAAATACTCCTAGCTACGTCTGAAGAGGAGATATGTTTTTTGTACTTGGCTCGGCTTGATGAGAATCGACGAAATGATGTAATAGTGAACGAGGCTCATGTCAAACGAATAAAATCTCAGTATGATAGAAGTGTTACCCCTCATAATTTTTTAGAAGGAGACCTAGTCTTAGTTTATGATCAAGCCAGCGATAAGCTAGGAGCTGGAAAATTCGTGCCTATGTGGCATGGTCCTTTCATTGTTATGTGAAAGCTGGCAAAAGGGGCCTATGAGCTGATAGATTTTGATGGTGTATCTCTAGATAAACCCAGAAATGGGCTTTATTTGAAGAGATATTATGCTTAAACATGGTGTAGAGATTTATTAGATTAGATTTATTTACTGCTGGTGTGTCTTAGATTAGAAAAGCGTGCCTAGTTTAGAGTGTGTTTTTATCACTATTCCTGCTTATCTAATTTTTACTCTTGATATTACAAATGTTGAAGTCTCTTCAAACCTACATTGGTTTTGCTGATGGTGCTTGTCATAGTACACAGAACATTTATTCTACAACTTGGGTTATCTATTCACCCTCTGACGAGTTAGTATCCATGCATGGGGTAAGCCTTGGTCAAACAAAGAATAACATTGCAGATTATAGTGCAGTGATTGAGTTATTATCTGAATCCATATCATTTGGAATTCGAAGTTTGATTATTTGGTTGGATTCTGAACTTTTTGTATTACAGATTAACAGGGTTTATGCCATTATAAATCCAGTGTTATTACGGTTATTTTTAAGTTTTCGTCTCTTGGAACGTGAATTTGATTACATTGAATATCAACATATTCCAAGACATTTAAATACATTAGTAGATGTAGTTGCTTCTAGTATGATAAATCGATATTTGCAATAACAAAAACAGTAAATTAAACAACATTCATAATATGTACACAGATAGCCGGTAAATAGTGATATATTATAGTATAGAAGTGTTTCAAAAAAATATACATCGTCTTCGATCATAGGTTGGAAACACCTTATGATCGACAAAATGGTAATACAAAAGGTCAAAAATATGATTCTACGACATGATCATCCTATCACTGATGGTGATAATGATAAGAGGCCACTGCCCAGGCCACCCTACATAGGAACCTCCTAAAAGGTCCGGGGACAACAATCACGTATCTTTGTAATCTGAGTGGAATATTATCTATGCTAGTCTCTGGAATATATAAAGTCAGGCACTCTAGGTGATGCTCTAAATCAGATAGAATATCTACTAATTGGCCCTCTAGGGCTAGTGCTGCGGCAGCTGGATGCCTCCTCTCATAAGGTTGGAGATGGGCTGGTCGCCGTGGGCCCACATCTGCATTTAAAACTTTTGGTTATTAGTTTCAAGACAATTAAAATACAAAAAAAATAGAACTTAGAAACTGTTGAAAATGATTTTACCTGATTCATCCCACTGTTCCCCTGCTGGGAAAGCCATCTCTCGGTCGCCGCGGAAATCTATCCCAGCGTATGAAAAATCCTCTATAAAAAAAATTCAGTGTTCCAGCCAATGGAAAAATGAAGAATGAAATCAAACAACCTCAACGCCCTCAACAGCATGATGGTCCATCAATGCAACCCAATGAACCATCCTAGGTTCTCGAGGTCTTCCAGCATCAACAGGAATGTTCTACGGAGCTAACATGGGGATCCTCTCTATAGCAAAGGTGACTACAATGGATCCATATCCAAAGCTATTTAGATTTCCATTCTTTGCTTTGGTTAGCTGGCATTTTACATTGGCCAACATAACTTCGCACAAGTTGAAAATAGTGCCTCGAAAACAGTCTATAGTAACGCGCATTTGGAAACCAATAGCCACATGCCACACTGCACTCCCACACAGTCTGGTGACAGTAAATGAACTAACTTTAATCTCGGAACGGATGATATTTTTTATATCAATCCGTTTGTCCCTGGGGTCTGCCTGATCATTACAGAACTCTTGTCGAAGACTAGCGATAGTCTGGCCACTTGGCCTAGTCCCAAACAAAGACCTTTGTTCGCCCCTCTTGGAAAAACCAGTCAAAAAATAGATATCCTCCAGCTCAATTTCAAGCCGGTGGCCACCAATAATGAAACACTGGTCCTGTACATTCCATCTGTTCACCAACCATGTTAGGAGGTCTACCTGTGCCCTCATGCCCAGAATGGCCTAGAATTTATACAAACTGCATACTCTTAATGCCTGCATTGTAGGAAAATGGAGCATTGCGGCGTCATCTACGTCTTCATGCTCACGTTCTCTCCAAATTAGCATCTTGTATATCCTACAATGCATAAAAAGATATATTACAACAATCTAATTTGAAAAATTTTGGGCAGCAATTGAGAAAATTTAATTTGAAATTTAATTGTGCGGGGTCCGCATTTTTTCCTCATACACAGTGCGTAGGAATATACGGGCGCCGTGAGACAAGTGTGGACCCATGAATTTTTTCTATGTAGGAAAAAGTCGGGGTCCGCAGGGCCCGTGTGTTGCGCCTGCGGACCCCCGCGGGTGATTTTTTTTAAACATATTTTTCTCCTAAAAACGAAATCTAAAGCCTAAAAATGAAATATAAATGGATGAAATGCAAGATTAGGAGGTCGTGGATTACCTGGAACAGACGGTTCTCGATTTCGTCGGACGGATTTTCCAAAATCTTCACAGGAACTTTTTTACCCAAAAGCTTTTACTTTTCACTCTGGACTCGAATGGTAAAAATGAAGTTAGAAAAGCCCTTTTTATAAGTTTTTTCAAATAAATGAATTTCTAATTTGTTTATTTTTCACTTTTAAATGGTTATATTTGAAAGAATTTTTATTTATCTTAAACAGGTATGTGTAATGTTTCAAGTTTTTGTGCAAAAATTGGATTTTTCAGGAGAATTGATCATTTTTTCAACAAAGAGCATACTTTTATCACTTTTTTGGACTCTTTCAAAAATTTACAAAAAAGAAAAAACTTGGAGTCCTATTTTAAGCCCTTTTCAGACTCTCTAAACATGAAAAGATTTTCGAGCACTTGATTATTCGAACTCGATAAAGTAAATGAATGATCGTCCATTCAGTATAAGTTTACCCCTTTTACGGATTGACATGGACTGTTTACGAAAAAGGTATACGTTGACTAATTACGGTCAATAGAGTTCTCTCCCACATTATTTTATCCTTTTTCGGGCTTGAGAGACTAAATTTACGAAAAATTACACCCATGGAGTTTTCTTAAGTTTTTCTTCTGACTCCCTAAAATTGAAAAACACCGAGTTTCTCCTATACTGGACTCGTTAAAATTTAACAGTAAAGGACCTGTTCAATTTCAAACAGGAATGAACCACTCTTTATTAGGGTTCGAATCTTAAACTAAGTTGGACTCATCCGAAGGATGAGCTTATAAACAAGCAAATGTTATCCTCCTCAAGCTTGTCAAAAATAAAGAGGTACTTGCTAGAAATGGTGGGGGAAAAGAGAGAAAAGTGGAATTGTTTTTTGTATTTTGATTTTTCGAAAATCCAGTTAACCACTCTTGAACATGACACTTTTTGTTCACCTGGGTTGGGAAATTCTTTGCCTAACAGTTAATCAAACCACATTGAAAGTATTCATCCAGTTTCTGGGTATTAGCTTCAGGTCAATTGTCACCAATCCATCTGCAGTGTTATTATGTGTTCAAGAGGACAGTTCAAATAAACCATTCATCTGCAAAATATCTGTCATCCATTTTGACCATCCCCGAGTAAGGCCTTTCCAATATATTTCTTCAAAACTTGATCTATGATTTCGTGTTGTGGGCTTGCCTATGACGGATCACTTTCTATCGATGACAACACATTATCTAGGAACTTGATCTAGAAATCGTCAGTACCTTGAAATCTGCATGCCTCAATGGCAAGTTTCTCACTTTCAATGACAGGTTGCATCATTGAACTTCGATCGAACGATTCCATGATGTGTTCGACTTCAGCTCATTCATTCACATTTCATGGATTGTACTGGGTACTTTGAGAGCCATTGAAATTACTGGTGGTTACTCTCACACTTGTTAAAAATTTACATCATTGACTGGTAATCAAGTGGTTTCTACCATGTTCGACTTCGACACATTCATTCACATGGATAGAATCGTGCTAGTTTGAGACGCGGAAATGAAGACCCTGGATCTAGTTTCTACCATCCAGGATGCGAGGAATTTTTTTATCATTTATACAGTGGAATATTCATAAACAGATGGCTGCATCCATACTGTGTCTACACGTCTATACTATGATGTATTCAAAATCATTCCTGTATCAGAACAGTTTGAATCAGTTTCTAGTTAGTTTTGATCTGAGTATGGAATGCCTACCTCAGCAATGATATGTACACATATATATTTTGCATTGAATTTTTTTACAGGTTCCGACTGGGGTGTCCACAGGATGATCCTTGAAATGATAAAGTACTGCACTCTTCATATATGACAGTCTTCAGCTTCATCTCTTCCAGACTTTTCACTTTAGGGGCAATCTGTTACACTGAAAATTGTCATCCTGACATTCTGCTATGTGTATGAGCTCATTATTACTCATACTTCCTCCTTTGCAAGTCTAACACATCCGTTCCTCATGTCAAGCCTTGAAAATCAGATAAAAGTTCCTCAAAATATCCTTAAATCTGGTATCGCACTTTCTCTGTATCTTGCCTGCGGTCCCGCACCTAATGTTCACGACTCCTGTATACCTGAACGCACTTTCTTTGTGTTATGCGTGCGGACCCCTATAAAGATTAAAAGCGCCCAAGTAAACTCAAAAAAGCTCACTTTCAGTAAATTCTAGAAGCCTCTAGAAAGAATCTTGCGGTGGAAGAACCGCTCTTTTGAGGTTCATGTATCCCTTACCTTATGGAGCTAACCCCTTGATGTGAGGAGCTTATCCCTTTGAAGGAGGATTCTATCCCTTCATAGTTGGAACTGAAACCTCCTCTTTTCCACTATAAAAAGAGGCATTGGGTAGCCTCAAGGGGAGTTCAAGCTTTAGATTATTTTAGGTTAAGTGTTGTTGGGATTCAGACTCATTTAACTAAGATTTTTCTGAGGAGAGATCACATACCTCTATTTGTCTCGGTTGGAGGAGTGCACAGCTTATCAGAGTAGAGGAGATTCCTACTTCGGACCCCAGGAAGGCCTGTTCAACATCAAGGATAAGGTTGTAAGGTTTTCCTTCTTTTAAAATTAATACAAATGAATTCAGTTTTCTCAATAAGCTGTTAGTTAACTGTTTATTTCATGGATTCCTTGATCACCATGATAAGCATGATTTATGATGATTACTATATAGGTGCTATTTAATGTTTGCTTGTTTGTGATTGCACGTTTACGAAGTTAATTCCTTCAAGTGCACGAGGGACAACAACTACTTCGAACAAGCATTGGACCTATGGTAAGTCTTTGACACCACTATAGTGCCTTTTATAAATAGTATATGTTTAGAGAAAGATAGGTTTATTTGGATGTTTGTTGCTAGATCACTTTTGGGTGCTAGGGAGATCGGTCTTATCTGCAAGATTGATTAATCTGCACAACAAATTGGCGACTCCGCTCGGGAAGAACTTGTTGCTTTTGGTTCTCTTTTATTTTGATTTGTGGAAAAAATTTTCCTGGTTTTTGATTGATAGATATCTGCCTGGGTAGCTTAGGTTTTCTCTGTTTTTGAAAATTTTGAAATCTTTTATGTTTTTCTTTAACTTTTCTGGGGACCGCACTTTGTTCTTTTGCACACTGTGGGCAGTTTCGCACTTTCCTTAAGTAAACAATGCAGGACCGCACGTGTTACTTCTGGAAGCCTACGGACCCTGTTAAAATTTTGGAAAAACTCCATATTTATTCTTTCAGTTTATTTTTATTTTTATTTAGAATTTTTAGTATCTCCCCAGATTGACGTTGTTTCTGTCAAAAGTCTTCTATGAATGAATTCCATCCGTATTTGTGTTTTGATGATTTTCTAGAAGTTTTGCATTTTGGATTACTTTTCACTTGGTATTTGTAGTGATTCAAAGCATTGGCAGTTTAAAATACCTCAGATTACATTGGTATTTTTTCCTTCCTGTGTAGTCTGACCTGATTGTGAAATCTATCCTTTATTGAGAAATAGATCTACTTGTTTCTTTGCAAATCTTCGAAAAAATTTGGTATAGATCTACACCTAGAGGTTACTATCCGTCATCTATTATGGCAGGAGAGTCATCCATGTTTTCCCAGACACCGGAAGAATTTTTACACGGTGGTCCTTCTGTTCCTTTGGGATATCAGGCTCTGTCTAGTACTTTCTCTGGTGCAGCTCCTCGACCGATTGAAAACGTTTTATCATCTGGTCTTAATGGAATTAAATCTGAAATGTCAAATGCAGAGAAAATCTTTATGATGTCTGGTAATATTCTGAATCCTCAACCTCAAGGCAGTCAGTTACCACCTGGAGGGAAATTTTAGGGAAATCAGTTACTGCCTAGGGGGCAACCTCAGGGTAGTCAATTACCGCCTGGGGGGCAACCATCAGGCAGTCAGTTATCACTTGGGTGGCAACCTCAAGGTAGATTTTTCCCAAGACAAACTCTGGAATCATATTATTTTGGAGGACAACCTCAAGGACAGTACATACCTCAAGGTTATCAACCTTCAAGACAATACATACCCCAAGTTCAACCCCAAACTCAATATGCTCCTCAAGGTCCTTATCAACCCCAGCTTCAGTATGTTCCTGAGGGTTATCAACCTCAAGGTCAGTACCCAATTCAAGGTTTCCAACAGCCTTCTGGTCAACCATCTGTCCAAGGAGCTGGAAATTTACCACATACTTATCAACCCTACGTTCAACCAGGCTATGGTCCTTACGTTCAACCTTCTATGAGAAAATACCCGGGAATGAATATGGTGTGGGATCCATCCCAATATCAACAGCCTATACAGCCTAATCTGCAGTTGTCTTCTCAACCTGGATAGCCTTTGGTTTCTGGTCCAACTCAACAACCTGTTCAGACTGCTATTCAAACTCCTACACCTAGTTCTATTCAGTTACCATTTATTGCAACTTTGGATTTACCTGATTTGACGCGCCTGATGAATGATCCAATTTTCTACTGTCCGTACTTTCCACCAATGCCGCATAATTTTCCCAGTGATATACCAAAATTCGAAGGTAAGTCAGGAGATGATCCATCAAATCACGTTATGACTTATCACCTCTGGTGTGCATCTAATTCAATAATTGATGATTCAATTCGCTTAAGTCTTTGCTAAATAACTTGTTAGCCCCCCTATAAATTTTTGACAAGCAAATAGGGGGCTAAATGTTTTTGAGCCTACAAGGAATGCATTTCCTTTGGAAACACATCATCCTTGAAGCCTCCTTGTGCCTTTTGTCCTTTGATAAAGTCCCCTCTGCTGATTTCCATTATAAAACCTCTCTGTTTGTGAAGAAATGGTCAAAGGCCTATATCCCTTTCCCCTTATTTCACCCCCACTTAGCCTCTATTTTATTCGCCCTTGTCTCCCCTTCTATTTCCTTTCTTACACTTCAAATCCCCCCAAAATCCCCTTTAATTTCTTTCCAAATCCTTTATAACCACTTCCCCTTTCCATACCCCGCCATGTATTACAAATAACTCTATTGTAAATTTTATGCTATATAATATGTAACCCGCCGCTGTTTTCATCGCGAATATTTGCGATGCGATCTGCTCGCGCCATCGCACTTTCCGCCCATCGCAGATCACACTCATCGCATGATCGCATTTTCACTTGTTCATTCAATCGATCCATCGCAAACATTTGTGAGGCTATCTGATCGCGTCGCAAATCATCCATCGCACTTGCGGCCATCGCTTGTCCTCTCCGATTTAGAGTGAGTCGCTGATCTGGTCCCCAGATCCAACAGCCAGCGCTCAATCGTGCCCCCCGTCCATTCGCAATCGCAATTTCCAGACGTGCGACCCTTCGCATCTCCCGATTGCTCCTCCACCATCGGTCTGCCTCCAAATCGGATGGTTGGCGGTTTATCGCACCCCGCCAGTCACCTCGCACTTCCCAATTTCTTCCCCTTCCTCGATCGCAATCAGAAGCTATAAGTGTGCGTCCCTCTCATCCATCGCGATTGCGATTCTCTGACAAAGCCTTGACCGTCCATTGGGTCTAAGATCTAACGGTTGAGATCTGATCGCCATCCGCCTCCAGCTGGGTCCCACCTCATCGCATTTCACTGCATTCCCTTCACAGTTCTTTGTATTTTGTTCAAATTCTAAAGTCTTATGTTTCACGGTTGTTCCGCCCACTTTCATATATCATTCCGCTGCTCGACCCCCGCCATTGATCTTTGCTCCCAGGCCGCGATCTAACGGTCTGCGCTGCATTATGCCATCAAAACCTATTATTCGTGAGTCTTCACCAGTTCATTACATTTTGTTACCACTGTTTAGTGAAAGCCACCTTTTTGCCACCGCGTTATCATATTTTTCGCCCTTTGCTCCACCAGTATTCCATTGCATTGATTGTCTACACACAGTTGTGAGTTTCTGCAGAGTAAAAGAGTTGAAACTCCGCCATAACTACACAGTATGGATGCAGCAGTAATTTTTCCACTGACAGAGGCAAGGAATTTAATGAAGGGCGGGTTTCCACGCCAGTATAATGTCTTCTTCCAAAGAAGGATGGATTGCCCACACTGTTTGATTATATGCCATGCTCCAGAGGAGATCCCCGCTCGAAACGCAGTCCAAGGATATCAGAGAATTTGTTGCTCAAGTATGGCGGACCATTCCATTTTTCATTTCCATTTTGTTTATTCACCAAGGGTACCACAAATTACAGCGAGCTAGAATGCATCAGAGACATATCTGAAACTAATGAGGCCTGACGAAGATCATTCTTTTCACCAAAGAGTGTCAAAAATTATTGCTCAGAGTTTAAAACAGAATGGGCTTTGGCCCACTCCTTCTTTTCTGAGTTTAATGTTATATTTAGTGTTCTACCTACTTCCTCTGCTCTTTTTCAGCTATAAAAACTATGAGAAAATTGTTCTAAAGGTTGTTGATGAGATAGTAGAGAGGTGCAAGCAGTTTCTCTTGAGATAGGGTCTATGTGTATAGTTGTAAGATAGGCTAAAGAAGATGTATTCAGACTGAATAACCAAGCTGTTGGCTATATTTTACCTGATTGGTGTTGTTGTTTAATAAGATAAGCACATTTCATTGGATCCTGATCTAAAGCTGCGGTGATGTTTTTCTATCTCTGTGTTTATTTCCATTTCATTTCATTTCTTCTGGCTCGCATCAGAAATTTGGCATAAGATTCACCCTTGTTAGGTGCCTTATGTTGCTGCTCTCTGAGCCCTTTATGTTTTCTGCTTAATTTGTTTATCTAAAGATTGATTTCAATTGATTTAAACAGTGTAGTGGATGTTGTTGCCTACTAGCTGATGTATGAATTAACATAATCTATTTTAGATGTTCTTGTTAGGATTTAATGGAATGTGTTGAGAACACTGGGAGGTCTAGAACCCTGTATCTACCTCACTAGGATCTTTCCATTCTGATTAATCCTTTCCAAGTTCCCTCGTGCTGCCTCTGAATTTGACCAAGCAGGTCTGGAGTTAAATGACCTCTGACCTGATCTATAGATGGGATTAGTTGGTTCTCCCCCCTTCACTCTCAGTCCTTAATGTCCCATACCACCCTATCACTTTAGGATCCAAGGCTTTAGATGACTAGCCCAATTGAAAGCTTGCATAATGATAACAAGTAAATCCTTTCTTGACTCCATTACCCAATGGATTTGGTTTTCTCTGAATTATCTCTCCTTTTCCTAAATTCTTCTTTGCCCAGTCCTGTCTCATGATGAACCCTTCCTTCGTGATTCCCAACAACCAAACTCTTAATCAAATAAACAAACCCTGTGCATATAACTAACCTAAAATCATAACTTAGAGCTTCAAAGACATACGCTTTGACTCATATAGAGAGATCCCTCTCTGGACCTAGGAGGGCTAGATCCTAAGGTCTAAAAGTGGTTCTGATGTTGTCTTGTCTTTTGGTCTTGCCAACCTGGCCAAAACACGGGAACCCCAACAGAACTCTTATTGGTCTTGCCACCAAATGGTACATTGAGTTACCACGAGGCTCTTTTAATAACTTCAGTGAGTTAGAAACTGCCTTCATGACTCATTTTCAGCTGCCTGTCAAATACGAAAATGGCACAGAAATATTAACTTCATTAAAGCAATCCACGTCCACATATATTTCTGATCATATTCATGAATGGCGACGTAGAAGGCGTTTGGTGAAAGTTTACATTCCGGATCAAATTTTAACAGAATGGTTTGTTAAATCATTGTTACCCAAAATCACTGAAGACATAGCTAAGGCTGGCGTTGTTACTGAGGAGCAAGTAATTTCTCAAGCTCAGTACCTTGACCTCGTTTATACGCAGTCAGGTAATTTACATGAAAAAATCCCCGATCTTCCAAAACAAGGTCAAATAGCTACACCTCCTTCAGGGTCTCATGCCGCTGATGGTATGATTGGTACAGTCAATACTAAAAGCAAGAAGAAATCTTCAAATAATTCTTCTCCTATTATAACTTTACCTGATTCCCCGAAAGGAGAATCATCCCTCAAAGTTTCTTCCAACATTCATGTCATAGAGACATCTACGTCCAAATCTAAATCCGGCGATAAAAAGAAAGGGAAGAATTAAAAAAAATATATTCAAAAGATAAAACTGATAAAAACAAATCTAATGACGAAAAACGCAAGCCTCACTATCCTTGTTTCATTTGTGACAAGGATCATTTTACTAAGGAATGTCCACATAGTGCAGAGGTTGCGAAATTCATTAAAGGTTCACAACAACCTGCTGTCTTGAAAGATCCTTTTCCCACTCAAGATAGAAAGATGATTGGTTCTACCTCGAATGCTTCAGAAGAAACTATTTTGATGATGTCTCATGTTAGGATTGCGACGCGATCGCAAGATTGTGGTACTAAGAATCCTGTTGATGGTAGAAGCAGAATATTCTAGCGCAAACACATCAACTACACCTCCTCCTGTTTCTGGTCTACTACAGATCGAGAAACTGAATCCAGAATTAATAATCAAACCGCCTGCTAAAGGTGTTCTTCGTAAATCATCTTTCAATCCACATGCGAGAGCTGCTCAGAATTACAACATTGTTGAAGACTTAGTTATTTCCCCTTCAACAATGTCAGTTTTGGAAGTGCTGCAATCATGCCCAACACAACATAAATTACTTTTGTCTGCCATAGGAGCCGTCGATATTCAGGATTTGAACCTTATAATCTTCGATTTAGAAAATAGTACACCTCGCCTACCTCACCATATGGATTTCCAAATTCCAGTATTATGTCGATCCAATGTTGGAAATCGCTTGGTTCTCCTACACTCAATCAGTCTCAGATGATTCTAAAGGATTTTGATGGCCGAGGTTTCCACCCTTACGTTATTTTGCAGGATTTACCCATAGGGGTCGAAGGTAAAACCGTAAATCTAGATGTTGAAGTGGTTGATGCCCCTCTAGATTAAAACCTTCTCGCGGGTCGTAGTTGGTCTTATGCTATGACTGTTGTTTTTTCTTCGGTCTTTCAGCTCATAAAATTTCCACATCAAGGAAGGATCATTACAATAGATCAGTTAATTTATTTTTCTTCTCATCCAGCCTTCTACAGAAACAATCCAGCACATTGATAAAACGACTATCCCTTACAAGGATGTTGGCGTAGGTTTGATTAAGGATTCTGGTTTACTAGGAACTTTTTCCTTTCCTCCTCCTAACGTATCACCTTCTATCACAACTATTAATATGATTTCGTCTGATACTATTATGTTTGATGATCCTTGGATTGTACGTTCCGACTCTGAGTTAGATTCATTTGATGGCATGATGCCTTTGAGTCCATTTGAAATTGAATATCAGGCTATACAATCACTTTTCGACCCTTCTTCAACCGAAACTAATCCAATGAATGGGATCCATGAGGAATCACTTTCTATATATAGTTCAGCCACAACGACATTTCCTGATCTTGTTTATATTGATGAGCAGATTCGTGAACTTTTTTTTGTTGACGATTTACCATGGGAAGATTTACACCACCGATCTTCATTTTTACCTGAGTTGGATCATTTTGAAGATGATTTCGCTTCAATTTTTACTGCTGAATATGTCAAAGAACCACAGAATCCACTGCCAAAACTTGATTTTGAGTTAAATTTGGAAAATATCTCTCGAGCAATTCCAATCGACATTTCAGTAAAGCCAGGAATAATTGAAAACATTCATATAGGTGCTTGTTGTACGGAAGATGAAATTCAAACTCATAAAGCCCTATTTCAATAATTATGTGATGTGTTTGCCTGGTCCTATGAAGAAATGCCAGGAATCGATCCGTCAATTGTCGCACATGAAATCAAGACTTACCCAGATGCCAAACCTGTCCGTCAACGTCTACATCAAATACATCCTAGAAAAGTTGCTGCTATCAAAGCTGAAGTTGAGAAATTACTTCGTGCAGGTTTCATTTATCAAATTCCTTTAATGGATTGGGTATCAAATATTGTTCCTATTACTAAAAAACAAGGAATAATACGAGTATGTATCGACTATAAGGATATTAATAGAGCTTGTCCTAAAGAAAATTATCCAACCCCCTTTATCGATCAAATAATTGATTATTGTGCCGACAGTGAAATGTTTTCCTTTATGGCTGGTTTTTCTGGTTACAATCAGATAAACATACTCCCTGCTGATTAGCCAAAAACAACTTTCATTTGTCCGTGGGGGACATTTTCTTATTGCAAACTACCCTTTGGATTGAAGAACGCTGGAGCAAATTTTCAAAGGGCTATGTATTACACATTTCATGACACTAAGCACATTGTGCAGCCTTATCTCGATGATTTATATACTCAATCATCGCGTATGGCCGACCATCTCACTCATTTATGAGCTATCTTTATGAGATGTAGGCATTATCGAATTAGGCTAAATCCACACAAATGTTTTTTCTATGTAGAATCAGGTTGCTTCCTGGGATTTGTTGTTTCGAAAGTAGGCATTCGCGTTGATCCGTCGGAGGTCGAAGCTATTGTCAATCTACCTCCTCCTTCAACTCTCCGCCAACTCCAAAGTTTGCATGGGAAAGCAAACTTTTTACGTCGTTTCATTCCTAACTACCCTGAGCTTACAAAGGGTTTTACCCGGTTGATGAAATAGAATGTTTCATTCTTTTGGGATGAGATCGTTGATCGATCTTTTGATGCACTAGAACACGCGTTGACCCATGCACCATTATTGAATCCTCCCAACTACAACCAGGACTATGTTTTGTACCTTTCCGCCTCTCATTCCACCATTGGGATGGTTTTAGTTCAGGAAGATGAATTAAACAATGAACATGCGATTTACTATCTTAGTCACAATCTGCATCTGAATGAGATCAAATACACACATGTGGAGAAATTGGCCTTGGTAGCTGTCCAAGCTGTCCAAATATTTAGACACTACATCTTACTACGCAAAACCATAGTAATTTCTGAATGTAACCCTATGATGTACATTTTAACCAAACAATTTCTAGGGGGAAAGTATTCCAAATGGATAGTTATCTTGCAGGAATTTGACTTGAAGTTTGAAAAATCCAAGGCAAAGAAATCTTTGGTTTTTGCCGAACTTATGTGTGATTTCCCCTCTACTGATACAGAAACTGTGGTGGAGGAGCCCATTGCAGACAAATCCTTGTTTCTTATCAGTACTCTTGATCCATGGTATGGGGATATTATCATTTATCTCCAAACCCAATCTTTTCGGCCTGAAATCTCATGATCTCAGCAACGGAAAATACGTTTCCAATCCCAACAATACAATATTATTGGCGATACACTCTATGGTCGTGGAGCGGATTCTGTTTTCCGATGCTGTCTTACTGATTAAGAAGCTGAGAAGGTTTTAAATGACTCCCATTCTGGAGCATGTGGCAGTCATATGTTTGGGTATGCCACAGCCCAAAAGATATTGTGCGCTGGTTATTTCTGGCCGTCGTTATTCAAATATTGTATCTATGCAGTCAGGAAATGCCACAATTGTCAACTCTTTGATCATAAAATGTGTGTGCCACCCGCTCCTCTTCACCCTATAACTGCTGTCGGTCCTTCTGAAAAATTTGGTATTGAATTTATTACATGTAACCCTCACTCGGCCGGGGGGCATGTGTATATTATCTTAGCAGTAGATTATTTTACTAAGTCGGCCGAGGCGATGCCTAGATTTTTGGCAGATGGTAAGACTGCTGAAACTTTCATATTCAATCACATAATTGCTAGGTTTAGTGTTCCTCAAGCAATTATTACATATCATGGAAGTCATTTTCCAAATATCATGATGACTGAACTGACAGATCAACTTGGCCTGCACCACGATAGTTCCACTCCATATTATCTGCAAGCTAATGGTCTGGTTTAAACTATCAATAAAGTTTTAGTCACTATGATCATATGAATTGTTCGTATTAATAAGTCGAATTGGCATCCCATGTTATTTTCAGCACTTTGGGCATATCGGACCTCAGTAAAAACATCAACTGGTTTCACTCCTTTTCAACTGGTTTACGGTTTGGAAGTTGTGTTGCCGATTGAATACAAAATTTCGTCATTGAAATTAGCCATAGAAATACTGCTAGCTACGTCTGAAGAGGAGAAACGTTTTTTGTACTCGGCTCAGCTAGATGAGAATCGACGAAATGTTGTAATAGAAAACGAGGCTCATGTCAAACGAATAAAATATCAGTATGATAGAAGTGTTACCCCTCGTAATTTTTCAGAAGGAGACCTAGTATTAGTTTATGATGAAGCCAGCGATAAGCTAGGAGCTGGAAAATTTGTGCCTATGTGGCATGGTCCTTTCATTGTTAAGCGAAAGCTGGAAAAAGCGGCCTATGAGCTGATAGATTTTGATGGTGTCTCTTTAGATAAACCCAGAAATGGGCTTTATTTGAAGAGATATTATGCTTAAACATGGTGTAGAGATTTATTAGATTAGATTTATTTACTGCTGGTGTGTCTTAGATTAGAAAAGCGTGCCTAGTTTAGAGTGTGTTTTTATCATTATTCCTGCTTATCTAATTTTTACTCTTGATATTACAAATGTTAAAGCCTCTTCAAACCTACATTGGTTTTGCTGATGGTGCTTGTCGTAGTACACGGAACATTTATTCTGCAGCTTGGGTTATCTATTCACCCTCTGACGAGTTAGTATCCATGCATGGGGTAAGCCTTGGTCAAACAACGAATAACATTGCAGATTATAGTGCAGTGATTGAGTTATTATCTGAATCCATATCATTTGGAATTCGGAGTTTGATTGTTTGGTTGGATTCTGAACTTGTTTTATTACATATTAACAGGGTTTATGCCATTAGAAATCCGGTGTTATTACGGTTATTTTTAATTTTTCGTCTCTTGGAACGTGAATTTGATTACATTGAATATCAAAATATTCCAAGACATTTAAATACATTAGTAGATGCAGTTGCTTCTAGTATGATAAATCGATATTTGCAATAATAAAAATAGTAAATTAAACAACATTCATAATATGTACACAGATAGCTGGTAAATAGTGATATATTATAGTATAGAAGTGTTTCAAAAAAATATACATCGTCTTCGATCATAGGTTGGAAACACCTTATGATCAACAAAATGGTAATACAAAAGGTCAAAAATATGAGTCTACGACATGATCATCCTATCACTGATGGTGATAATGATAAGAGGCCACTGCCCAGGCCACCCTACATAGGAACCTCCTAAAAGGTCCTGGGACACCAATCACATATCTCTGTAATCTGAGTGGAATATTATCTATGCCAGTCTCTGGAATATCTAGAGTCAGGCGCTCTAGGTGATGCCCTAAATTAGATAGATTATCTACTAATTGGCCCTCTGGGGCTGGTGCTGCGGTAGCTAGATGCCTCCTCTCATAAGGTTGGAGATGGGCTGGTTGCCGTGGGCCCACATCTGCATTTAACTTTTGGTTATTAGTTTCAAGACGATTAAAAAAAAATAAAATAGAACTTAGAAACTGTTGAAAATGATTTTATCTGATTCATCCCACTGTTCCGCTGCTAGGAAAACCATCCCTCGGTCGCCGCGGAAATCTATCCCAACGTATGGAAAATCCTCTATAAAAAAAATTCAGTGTTCCAGCCAACGGAAATATGAAGAATGAAATCGAACAACCTCAACGCCCTCAGCAGCATGACGGGCCATCAATGCAACCCAATGAACCATCCTAGGTTCTCGAGGTCTTCCAGCATCAATAGGAATGTTCTACGGAGCTAACATGGGGATCCTCTCTATAGCAAAGTTGACTACAATGTATCCATATCCAAATTTATTTAGCTTTCCATTCTTTTCTTTGGTTAGCTGGCCTTTTACATTGGCCAACATAACTTTGCACTAGTTGAAAATAGTGCCTCGAAAACAGTCCACAGTAATGCGCATTTGGGAAGCGATAGACACATGCAACACTGCACTCCCACACAGTCTGGTGACAGTAAATGAACTAACTTTAAGCTCGGGATGGATGATATTTTTTATATCAATCCATTTGTCCCTGGGGTCTGCCTGATCATTACAGAACTCTTGTCGAAGACTAGCGACAGTCTGGCCACTTGGCCTAGTCCCAAACAAAGAAATTTGTTCGCCCCTCTTGGAAAAACCAGTCAAAAAATAGATATCCTCTAGCTCAATTTCAAGCCGGTGGCCGCCAATAATGAAACACTGGTCCTGTACATTCCATTTGTTCACCAACCATGTTAGGAGGTCTACCTGTGCCCTCATGTCCTGAATGGCCTAGAATTTATACAAACCGCATACTCTTAATGCCTGCATTGTAGGAAAATGGAGCATTGCAGCGTCATCTACGTCTTCATGCTCACGTTCTCTCCAAATTAGTATCTTGTATATCCTAAAATGCATAAAAAGATATATTAGAACAATCTAATTTGAAAAATTTTGGGCAGCAATTGAGAAAATTTAATTTGAAATTTAATTGTGCGGGGTCCGCATTTTGTCCTCATACACAGTGCGTAGGAATGCACGGGCACCGTGAGACAAGTGCGGACCCACGAATTTTTTCTATGTAGGAAAAAGTCGGGGTCCGCAGGGCCCGTGTGTTGGGTCTGCGGACCCCCACGGATGATTTTTTTTAAACATATTTTTCTCCTGAAAACGAAATATAAAGCCTAAAAATGAAATATAAATGGATGAAATGCAAGATTAGGAGGTCGTGGATTACCTGGAACAGACGGTTCTCGATTTCGTCAGACGGATTTTCCAAAATTTTCACAGGAACGTTTTTACCCAAAAGCTTTTACTTTTCACTTTGAACTCGAATGGTAAAAATGAAGTTAGAAAATCCCTTTTTATAAGTTTTTTCGAATAAATGAATTTCTAATTTGTTTATTTTTCACTTTTAAATGGTTATTTTTGAAAGAATTTTTATTTATCTTAAACAGGTATGTGTAATGTTTCAATTTTTTGTGCAAAAATTGGATTTTTCAAGAGAATTGATCATTTTTTCAACAAAGAGCATACTTTTATCACTTTTTTGGACTCTTTCAAAAATTTACAAAAAAGAAAAAAGTTGGAGTCCTCTTTTAAGCCCTTTTCAGACTCTCTAAACATGAAAATATTTCCGAGCACTTGATTATTCAAACTCGATAAAGTAAATGAATGATCGTCCTTTCAATATAAGTTTACCCCTTTTACGGATTGAAATGGACTGTTTACGAAAAAGGTATACGTTGACTAATTACGGTCAATAGAGTTCTCTCCCGCATTATTTTATCCTTTATTGGTCTCAAGAGACTAAATTTACGAAAAATTACACCCATGGAGTTTTCTTAAGTTTTTCTTCTGACTCCCTAAAATTGAAAAACACTGAGTTTCTCCTATACTGGACTTGTTAAAATTTAACAGTAAAGGATCTGTTCAATTTCAAATAGGAATGCACCACTCCTTCTTAGGGTTCGAATCTTAAACTAAGTTGGACTCATCCGAAGGATGAGCTTATAAACAAGAAAATTTTATCCTCCTCAAGTTTGTAAAAAATAAAGAGGTACTTCCCAGAAATGGTGGGGGAAAAGAGAGAAAAGTGGAATTTCTTTTTGTATTTTTATTTTTCGAAAATCCAGTTAACCACTCTTGAACATAACACTTTTTGTTCACCTGGGTTGGGAAATCCTTTGCTTAACAGTTAATCAAACCACATTGAAAGTATTCATCCAGTTTCTGGGTATTAGCTTTGGGTCAATTGTCACCAATCCATCTGCAGTGTCATTATGTGTTCAAGAGGACAGTTTAAATAAACCATTCATCTACAAAATATCTGTCATCCATTTTGACCATCCCTGAGTAAGGCCTTGCCAATATATTTCTTCAAAAATTGATCTATGATTTCGTGTTGTCGGCGACGGATCACTTTCTATCGATGACAACTCATTATCTAGGAACTTGATCTAGAAATCGTCAATACCTTGAAATCTGCATGCCTCAATGGCAAGTTTCTCACTTTCAATGACAGGTTGCATCATTGAAATTCGATCGAACGATTCCATAATG